>CM052897.1:105371787-105394960 GCA_028534135.1 Potos flavus
TGAACTCATGTCAATGAGAAATTTAGTAAAAAAAAAAAAAAAAATTATGGCGTGGGGCTTGGAATGGTGCAGCCACACTTTGTTCTCTGATTGTTTTGTTTAATCCAAGAGTAGACGTTACAGTAGGGGATGGATTCTAGAGGAAGCAGCCGTGTATGGGGGAGACGCTGAGCAGGTATTCTCCTCACCTGTGCTTGAGCAAAACACATGGAGACTAAGAGTTAGAAAAATCGCTATGATAATGTGGAGGGGTGTGTGTGTGTGTGTGTGTGTGTGTGTGTGTGTGTGTGTGTGTGTGTGTGTGTGTGAGATGAAGGATCTGCCGCTCAACATGGATTTAGTCCCAGCTGAATTTTGAGTAGCTACATAGATATCATCTTTTCTCTCTCTCTTCTTTTTCTTTTCTTTTTTCTCTTCCCTTCCCTTCTTTCCTTTTCTTTTCTTTTTTCTTTTTTACTCTTTTTATTCTAGATCATGAAGATAAAACAGGTGTTGCACATACTAGACAGGGTCCTTTGTGAGGCACAGAAGGCAGAAGTAGCTGAGCGTTTGGAATACAGCTGAGAAAGAGCTTGGAGACCTGGCCAAGGAGTTCTAGAAAGGGGAGCAGTTGGAAAAAAGACTGTAGGAAAGTTGAGGAAAGAAGCAGAACCTTTGAAGAGTAGAGTTGCAGCTGGACACAGACCAAAATCAAATAAAACAGGAATAGGAAGAAATTATTTTCACCTTGTAAATAATGCCCTGCAAGGTCAATCACAGAGTGAAGTATCGGAGAGCCTAATTACTCCTTTGTAGACCTGGCCCCTCACTCCTCTGGGCCATGTCACGGGGCACTGTAGGAACAGAAGGGCAGGTGGTGTGACCAGGGCCATCACACTTTCCAGACCATTCACCTGTACTCAGAACCATTAGTATGTCACCTGAAAAGCTGTCCTTTCCTTCTGTAGTAAAAATGAATGATTGGGTATTTTATTTTTTATTTTATTTTTAAAAAAAATTTTATTTATTTGAGAGACAGAGGGAGAGCACAGAGGGAGAGTGAGAAAGAGAGGGAGAAGCAGACTCCCCACTGAGCAAGGAGCCCGATGCAGGACCCTGGGATCATGACCTGAGCTGAAGGCAGACGCTTAACTGACTGAGCCACGCAGGTCTCTGAGACCTGATTGGGTGTTTAAAAAAATAAAAATAATGCAGGCAGAAAATATAGTTTAAACCAATAGAATAGTCTAAGCTTCATTTTTTTTCCCTCTCCAATTTGCAATTAAAATAACTGCTTTGTGGGAAGCTTTTTTAACCACACGAAATTGTTTTAATACAATAATTCAGTGTATATAAAATGTGCCTTAGTGAAAAACCAAGAGAAATAAAACCAAGCCTTTAATATTGACATTGATCTGGCTACTTTTTAATGAATCAGGCATGAATCACAAAAATAATTTCCTTTTCACATGGTAAGTGGTAAATACATTTTAAATGGTTGGTGTAATTTTAACATACCTGTTTTATAGTTCTGTTTAATAGAATTTTCTGTGATAATGGAAGTTTTTCTCTGCTATGTCCAATATGGTAGCCACTAACTGCATATAGCTTTTGAGCACTTAACACGTAATGAGTATAATTGAGGAACTGGATTTTTTATTTGGTTTCATTTTAATTAATTTACGTGTAAATAGCCACACGATTATCATATCTTTGCCACTATACACATTATAGTTAATTGTTCCCTCTTCTTCTCATTCTCCTCCTTAAAACTCTGGAGTCCCTAAAGACACCTAATACTTTGTACCTTTTCTGACATGGAGCGGCTTCCTTCATGCTCTCTGGGAAAGTTTATAGGTATTTACTGTAAATGCTAATGCCTAGTCCTGCTCATCCCTTCTTCTTTTTTAAAAACTACCTAATGAGGCACCTGGGTGGCTCATTTGGTTAAGCGTCTGCCTCTGGCTCAGGTCATGATCTTGGGGTCCTGGGATCGAGCCCCACATTGGGCTCCCTGCTCAGCTGTGAACCTGCCTCTCCCTTTCCCCCTGCCACTCCCCCTGCTTGTGATCTCCCTCTCTCTCTCTGTCACATAAATAAAATCCTTTAAAAAAAGTACCTATTAACTGAAAGCCTATTAAACACAAACTGCTTTAATCGATTCTGGGAGGAATTCACAACACACCTCGTGAGTTTGGGTTTATGGCTTCGTGTTCTTGTGTTCTACTGGTGTGCAGCAGATTGAGAGGTGCAGAGGTTGCACACTTGACAAGGGTCTGTCTGAAACCACAGCTGTATTAGTGACTTTGTTCAGTGATTTCATCCTTGCCAATATTAAATTTGAAAACAGCTATGGAAGGTTTGTCTATAATAAGCTAAAGAGTTCTCCTTAATGGTCTATGATGCCAACTCTGCTAAAGTAGTAAATTAACTATAAATCTTAAGCTCTGAGCCTATTAAATATGGATCCCATTGGTATTTACTCTTAATACACTATTAAAATACATTAACACTGGTGATGTACTGAATGACAGTTTGACAGCTTGATATTCTGATGGGGCTTGTGTATCTCTTGTACTACTAAGGTTAAAGCTCTGGTTTGCATATTTATAAGCTTGGAACGTGCTGAAACTCTAGCAAGGATCTAAAATTTAATTCTAATTGAGGAATCTATATAATCCCTTCCCATAGGATCTAATCAAACACTTCCATTTGACTTTTCATTCCTCAATTACCTGTCTTGCTTATCTGAGTTTAAGGTAGCATGGTAGTAAAGTCTAAAATGCAGTGGACAACTTTTTTTGATGAAGTGGTGGCAGTTAAATAGACACACTAAAAGAAGGTGTACCACGTTGGAACAGAGGATGTTTGCTCTTTTAAGCTAGGCAACTTTTTAAAAGCGCATCTAAAAAATTATTTGACTTCACAGGTGCCTGGGTGGCTCAGCCAGTTCAGTGTCCAACTCTTGATTCTGGCTCAGGTCATGATCTCAGGGTTGTGAAGTCGAGCCCTTTGTTGGGCTCCATGCTCAGTGGGGAGTCTACTTGAGATCTTTCTCTTTCTCTCTGCCCCTCCTCTTGTTCACACTCTCTCTAAATCTTTTATTTATTTATTTATTTATTTATTTATTTATTTATTTATTTATTTATTTATTTATTATTGTGTTATGTTAGTCACCATAAAATACATCATTAGTTTTTGATGTGGTGTTCCAAGATTCATTGTTTATGTACAGCACCCAGTGCTCCATGCAATACCTGCCCTCCTTAATACCCACTGCTGGGCTAACCCATCCCCCCCCAAGCCCTCACTTTGTTTCTGGGAGTCCACAGTCTCTCATGGTTCATCTCCCCCTCCGATTTCCCCCAATTCACTTTTCCTTTCCTTCTCCTAATGTCCACCATGTTATTCCTTATGTTCCACAAATAAACGAAACCGTATGATAATTGACTTTCTCTGCTTGACTTATTTCACTCAGCATAATCTCCTCTAGTCCCATCCATGTTGATGCAAATGGGTGTTCATCCTTTCTGATGGCTAATATTC
This sequence comes from Potos flavus, assembly GCA_028534135.1. NCBI lineage: Eukaryota > Metazoa > Chordata > Mammalia > Carnivora > Procyonidae > Potos > Potos flavus. The sequence continues at coordinate 105,375,313 of CM052897.1, forward strand.
CATTGTATATATGGACTACATTTTCTTTATCCATTCATCTGTTGAAGGGCATCTTGGCTCTTTCCACAGTTTGGCTATTGTGAACGTTGCTGCTATGAACATTGGGGTACATATGGCCCTTCTTTTCATTACATCTGTATCTTTGGGGTAAATACTAAGTTGTACAATTGCTGGATCATAAGGTAGCTCTATTTTTAATTTTTTGAGGAACCTCCACACTGTTTTCCAAAGTGGCTGCACCAACTTGCATTCCCACCAAAATGTAAGAGGGTTCCCCTTTCTCCACATCCTCCAGCAACATTTGTTGCTTCCTGTCCTGTTAATTTTGGCCATTCTGACTGGCGTGAGGTGGTATCTCAATGTGGTTTTGATTTGAATTTCCCTGATGGCTAATAATGATGAACATTTTTTCATGTGTCTGTTAGCCATTTGTATGTCTTCATTGGAGAAGTGTCTGTTCATGTCTTCTGCCCATTTTTTGACATGATTATTTTTTTTTGGGTGTTGAGTTTGAGAAGTTCTTTATAGATATTGGATCTCAGCCCTTTGTGGTATCATTTGCAAATATCTTCTCCTATCCCGTGGGTTGCCTCTTTGTTTCTCTTAGTTGACTGTTTCCTTTGCAGTGCAGATCTTTAAAAAAATGTTTTTTTGACTTGAATTTCCTCTGAAATTGGTACCAACCATAAAATAAATGGGGAGACTGTATATACACTAATATCTGTCCATGTAACAAAATAAAACCATAGCGGTGGAGGAAAAACCCCCAAGAATCTAAAATACAGTGCAAGTGAAAAGGAGTCACTTTGAATTCCAAGAAAAAGATTTTACTTCTGAGAGTCCTCATCTCTGAATTTTGTGTTTTCTTAGAGAGTCCTAATGCTGCACTTTTCAAAGACATCATAAGAAGAAAAAGAATTGCCATGTGTCTGAACTTGTTTTTATGGAGATTTTGTGGATGTATTTTATAGAGTGAATCATCCAGCCATTGAGGGAATTAATCCCTGCCTCACACAGTACCTGTTACTTAGTAAATGCTCAGTAAATATTGCTTGAATAAATGAGAGTCCTGAATTTCATGTTGTAGCTATTGCTGTCTGCACTTAAAATAATTCTTTACATTTTTTTTACTACCTATTTAAGTGCTCAAACCCTTAGATTGTCATCCCTGATAATGAGTAGGAGGTGAAATGATCACCCCCCCAAAAAAGGATATTTTCTTACTTGAATTAAATTATGAACCAACAGTTTTATATGAGCTCCCAAGTTCTTTGATAGTGTCCCCATGGGAAGGAATTAATGGAAAGTACTCATTACAATTTTCTTTTAGCTGAGAAAATAATTTTTCAGGAAAATTTTTTTTGGTTTGATGTTTGAGATATCAAGGAGAATGTATAAGTAAAACCTGATTTTGTACACTAAGAATATATAACTCTCCAGATTTATAAGAAGCAAGAGAGAAAGGTGCTTCTGTAGAAGGAAAGACCTTGGAAACTTCTATGGAAGCATAGTGGTATCACCCGCGATGGTGTGGACAAATATGTGTCCTCAAACCTGTCTTGGTGGTGTGTTAACGTCCCATTTCTTTAGACCTCTTGATGGCGTGTGTTACAAATACCAGTTAATAGAGTCGCCCTGAGCCTTTTCTTAAGGGGAGAATGCAAAGGCAGGGAAAAGGCATACTTAGGGTGTTCTGGCTAGCATATTGGGAGGAAAGGATAATTGAGATTATATTTAACAGCAGAATGATTTGTGGTATTTTTAATTATAGAAAAGCTGTTGGAGACTGGTAAATGGAATATTTATGTCATTCAAAAACATTTCCAACAGGTGCGATTTTGGTATCATTTGTCCCATCATTCACGTCTCTCGGTTTTTACAAGAACATCACTGGATGGGTATTTGCAAAAGCAAGGTGATCTAACTGGAATCTCCAAATCTCAGTGGACACAAGCAAAAATCAATCTCTTTGTGAAGGCTGGAGAATCTACTCTACCTTTTCAGGTAAGCAAGCACGTAAGAAATTAATACAACTCAGCAGAAGATGCTAATTTAATACTACTTTTTTTCTCAGAGAACAATGTAACACATATATAACACATATAGCCCATAGGTTTATCAGATATTGAAAAAACAAGCACATTCACAATCAGGGATGAGTACAGATGTTAAATAGAATACTCAAGACTGTTGTGTGGACACTTAGCAAAATTGAAGATAAGAGTTGAATAGGAGGAAGAGAAAACAGAATTGAATAGGATGGCAGAGAGAAAAGCAATTTAATAGGAAAATATTTATTTTTTAAGCAAGGATGGCAGATTATATGAGGTGGTGAAAAAACCTGGCTTGCACTATGCTCACATTTTAATTCTGATGCCTTATTTTCTGCCGCCCATTAATATTGAGATTTTTTATCAATCTTTTATGTCATTTTCTTGGCTCATAATAAAAGACGGCAACTGTAGGTAATCAGATTGGTGCCCAAACTTCCACCCTCCTGGATATGGCTTCCTTCTGGATGACATTTGAAAAGAGCGATTTTAGAAACTAGATTGGATGATGGAATATAGCAGAAAACACACAGCCTTTGGAGTTAGGTGGTCTGAGTTGTGATCTCTGCTCAGCTCACGAGCTGCTAAGTGGCTCAGATTATATCTTTGAGCTTCACATTTCCCTCTCTGTGAAAACCACAGAGATAATAAAAGCAATACTTCAAGGGAGTCTGAGTATTAAAGATAAAACTAAAATGGTGACCATGAACATGGGCTCTGGAGTGTGGGGTTCAAGCCAGGTGTGTATAATCATGGGGAAGTTGCTTAATCCCTCTGCACTTGTTTCTTCTTCTGTTAACTAGGAGGTGAGGGTCGTTGTTGGGGTGTTAGGAGCCTCTCATAAATAATGTACCTCATTGGTCCTCATCTCTGAACAAGTTAAGGTAAATATAGAAGTCAACAGCAAAATATTTTAGAGAAGATGCTTTTAGAATCTTCAGCCATATGTTTAACATTTCACCTCAGAACAAACAAATTCATCCAGAGAACAGTGAACTGTGCCGGAGAAATCCAGGACTCACACGTTGGGGGAAACTTATGACTGTTAGCCAGAGCTAACATCAGAGTGTATGTGCCCAAGAGTGGGAGTTGAAGGAGAGACAAACAGCATGAGTTTAGCCCATCCAGCTTATTCTTCTGACATGACTAATCAGTTAAATCCTCCTGTCCCTGGGAGAGAGTAAGAGGTCAGTTATAGCAGTATTACTGCGGGGGAAGTTCCTGCCCATGGAAGTAGGAGGGTAGGGAATAAATATGGACTCCTGTCAGTATTCTCTTCTTTCTAGAACTGTTGTGAGGATTGAAAGATTTATATATGTAAAGCATATAGAAGATATTCTGGCATAGAGTAAACACAAAGTTAGCTCTTAATATTGCTGTGATTATCAACTGGACATTGTCAGGGAATAGTAGACACTCAGTAAATATTAGTATTCTTTATTTTGAAAAAGAGTCTCCTCTTGACCAGAATTCTAGGCTCAGTGACTAGAAGCTATGTCACTCAGGTCTCTAAACTCCCTGATTCTCAAGGATCACATTTATGACTACTCCCATATCTAATGGACAAAAGTACTGTGAATCTGGTAACTCTTAATGGGAAAGCAGTAAAGGCCAATCATGGGATCACGTAAGTGCCAATCTCCCTTACATGTGACAGGACAGACAAAATCAGAACAGTCTGATCCCTTGTTTCATTTGTTTATATTCTGTATAACATTATTTTCATTAGGTTTGCTTTTAGTTAGAATGAAACTTACCCTGAAGATCTTTCAGAGCCTATTGTTAATTCACATTATTGGAAATTAAACAGAACGTCCTTCTCCACACAAAACCCAGCATGCGAATAATGATTCGTGATTTCCTTATGATTGCCCAAACTTAGAAACATCCCAAGATGTTCTTCAGTAGGTAAATGGGTAAATACACTGTGTTCCATCCAAACAATAGAATATCATTCAGTGCTGAAAAGAAATGAGCTATCAAGTCATGAAAAGACATGGGGGATCCTCAAGTCCGTGTTACTAAGTGAAAGCCGCCAACCTGAAGAGGCTACTTTCTCTCTGAGTCCCAACTATATGACATTCCAGAAAAGGCAAAACTAGGGAGACAATAAAAAGATCAGTGGTTTCCAAGGGCTGGGGGTGCAGGGAGAGAGGAGGGATGAATAGATAGAGCAGAGAGGATTTTTAGGGCAGTGAAAATACCCTGTATGATAATATGATGATGGATAAATGTTATGCATTGGTCCAAGCATACAGAATATACAACATCAAGAATGGACAGAATGCAGATAGTGGACTTTGGGTGATTATGAGGTTCATCATTTATAGCACATGTCCCACCGTGGTGGGAGATTGTTTGTTTTTTGTTTTTCTCAGAGAGTGGGGGGTGGAGGGAGAGGGAGAGAGAATCCTGAGCAGGCTCAAGCCCAGCATGCAGCCTGATGCGGGGCTTGATCTCATGACCCTGAGATCATGACCTGAGCCGAAATCAAGAGTCAGATGCTCAACCAGGGGAGCCACCCAGGCACCTTGGGAGATGTTGATAATGGGGAAGCTGTGCCTATGATGGGGCAGAAGGTACATGAGAAAACTCTACACCTTCTCCTCAGTTTTGCAGTGAACCTAAAATTGCTCTGAAAGTCTTAATGAGAAACAAAACTAAACCAGAATGTCTTCTGTTAGAACCAGTTATTTGAGAAACGTTTTGAGTTCAAACGCATGCCATTCCTTCCTGGGCCTGCAGGCCCTCCTTACCTATCACCATTACTGAAGAGATTTAGCACGGCGTCCTTTTCTTTTCCCTTGAGCATTTCTTCCTTTGGGGTTCTGGTTTGTGTTTTGCTTTGCTTTGCTGTGAAACGTGAGCCTGCTCTTTATTATCTGGGGCATATTAACTGGTTTGTAGGGTGACTGGTGGTTTGATAGGATTTTATAATTGGGCAGCAGTGGGTTTGCGATGTTTTTCTAAAGAAGCCCTGTTCTTCTGGTTTTCCTTCCTGTCTGTGGTGTCTCTGCTCCACCTGTTGACTTTTCTGTCTCCCCCGTTGGGGCTCCCGATCCACCCCAATCAGCCTCAGCTTAATTGTGATAGCCTTTGAGGGGAGCCAATGGTTCTGGGTTCTTGCTAGGTCTTCTTGTGCCCCGGAGAAGCTTTTAGTCTCTGCCTCTGTCCCCCTTAATTCCGTTACTTGGCTCTAGTGTATTTGTTTTAGAAACTGCAGGTAAGTAAAAAAGAGTAAGAATTCCCTCAGATTTCGTCATCAAGAAGTCCATTATAGGTCCACAGTCTCTCACCAACAATTTGGAAAGTTAAAAATTGGAGAACGGTAAGCTTTTGAAAAGCAATTTGGAGGCAAAACTTAACCTCACCTGAACGTGTGTGAGGTCTTCAGGCAGCTCGTTTAGTGAGATGTTCGGTTAGATAGTGCTGCTCCCAGTCTCCCTGAGGGTCTCCTGTAATATACACGGTAAGTGTTAGATGAACATTCTCAGCTCTGAACTAGTCAAATTTCAAATCCCAGCTGGCCCCAAAGACTTTGGGAAGGGATTGCGGTCCCGTGTTCCCATTCTGGTGTGAATCAGTCCAGAATTTATGCAGGCAACACATATACACGATACATATATATATGCAGTCGCACATAGATATGTATGCATGGTAGTATTTAATACATTATTATATACATTATTGCTACATATATATTAAATATTTGAAACAAGTAGAAAATACAGAGGCAAATCCCTTTGTATTTACACCTCTGAATGAACTGTGAGCATTCTGCTTGCTTATAACATTAATACCTGTTTGCATATGAAGATACAGCTTTTGTTCTCTTTGTACCCATTTCTATTCCTTTTCTTGTCCTCTGCTGGAAGAGAATTGCAGATCTTACGTTGGCTTTAACCTGATTTCTGTAAATGTATATTTTGAAACGTGGAGTACGCAGGAGGATTCTAGCTAGGCGCACTTCTACTTCATTCTTTTAGCCACAGCAATTGCAAAAGATACTCTACTTATAAATAGTCACTTCAGCTTTTTAAAATATTCAGATATTTAAAGTTGACGTTCTTGGGAATGGAATTCTTCGGCACTTTCGTAGACTGAATCCTTTAAGAGTGACTTGCGTCATCACCTGAAATTCCTTCAAAGTGACTAAACTTTGAATGTATTTATACAGTGTAGTCCAATCCAAACACTGGAAAGGAGAAAGGCATCAACCCGTATGACCTCTGTGTCTCCTTCTAGCCATGAACTCTTGATGCAGTGTTGTCCTTTTGATGTCTCTTGTAGACCTCTCAACAGAGTACAAATCACTTTGAATTTCTTAGGAAATAAACACCCTTAGGTAGTTAGGGCTTTTGTTCTCCCTGGTGGAAAAGGATAAGGCTTACTCTTTATTCCATAAGAACAGCAAATTAACACCATTTCTATAGTGTCCTGTATGGTTTTTTATTGGAAGAATATAAGTCAAGTAGTTAATAGTATTCTTTTCAATCTGTTTTAACTTGGCCCGCTCATTGGATATGTTGAATTTTACAGAAATACATTCCTTTACAATTTCTTCTTCCTCTAACTGCTGTTCTTAGTTTTAATGTATAAAGGTGGTTCTTTTTCTGAATACTGTCCGTTGATTTCCAGCTGATGTACTTTTTTCAGGTTTCCTATCAATACATAATTGTGTCATATTTTAGACTTCATTTTAAAATGACCCTTTTGTGAAATTTTCCACAATGATTGATACCATGTTCATTTTTTATCAGTCAATGATATAAATCAATAACAATTTCCTGACATTATTTGAAGATTCAGTGAAGGGTAAGATTTATAATACAACAGTAAAAGCTGGTGTAGTCTATAAAGTTACAATGTCCTCAGCCTTCTTAATTTAGGACTGCACTGAATATTGTTACACCAGGCAGCTCTGGTCTGCAGCATCTGCTAAAGACCAGTTACCTTTTTATTTTATTCTAGCAATGCAGTGTAGCCTAATCGTTAATGGCTCCGGTTACATATTTTGTTTATGAGATATATGACCTTTAACCAATTACTTCACCTCTGAAGCTTCTGTTTCTTTTGCTTTAATATGAGGAAGAAAACAGTACATTTTCATAGGGTTAGAACAAATGAATGTGCTCGGTATGCAGGAAGCTTTAAATAATGTTTGTGGTTGCTCTTATTGCTGATACCATCATTCAAAAATTACTATATTCCTGTTGTTCATATTATATTCCTACTTTCTCCATTTCTCTTAGATTTCTATTTTTTTTTTGTTCTTGTTACTCCTTTTTTTAAAAACAAGATATCAAAGAACCAAAATCTAAATGTGCTAGTTGAGTATTTGTCTGGAAAGGCTTACTTTGGTTTTCAGATATAAAAAGTAATCACTTGATTATAAGCAATATTTATAAATTGTTTGGTTCCTGAAAGCAAAAAGCAGAAATGATTTTGCTCTTTCAGGGAGTAATATAATATCACTGAATAAAACAAATATCAGCAAGATCCTGAACAATAGTTTTAGAAGGGAGAGTCTCCTGCATGTAACTTGGAATTTAAATTCTCGTATTTCCTTGAGAATCTTTAAAAATGAGGTTTTCACTTCTCCTTCATTTGTGGTTGAAATACCCATGGTTGAAACAGTTCTTCTATGTGAATGCTTTCTCACTTACTGATTATTAATTGGTCCTGTATTTCCCGAAGGAAAACTTCCTTTGGTCACAAATCAAAAGATCGACTTAGTTGAAACAATTAATAAAAAACAGAAATAGCCAAGATGATTTTGGAATCATTAGATGGTATTATTTACAGATATAAGATACATTTTTAAAGGAAGTAACCATTTTTTCTTCTTAAATTTGGAAGATTTTAATTCATGGTAGAATTATAATTTTTCACTTTAGAGTTCTGAATTTAATTATATAGAAGGAAGCAAGGTGTGGATGACCCAGTGTGATTTTTATTTGGCTTTGGATGTAGTTTATTAACATTTTAATGTGAATATCTGAAAGTCTAGTGGTTCTCGTCAGACAAAATTATATAACCATATTTTACAGACCTATTCCACAATTCCGTTTCAACTCTTGCTGGGTCCCACCCACTTCATGTATCTCTTTAAAGGCACAGAGAAATGCCCCAAGCATTCTTTTCCCCCCAGTCTTTTAAAAAGTTGTGTAGGGCTTCCAATATGGTGGTCAATAAAGGCTAGTCTAATGAGTCTGAAGAATGAAGCATCTGTATTTTAATTGACTTCAGTCTAGGATGATTTCTAGCAGTGGATAAAAAGAAAAATCTTTTAAAATTAAAGCTGTCCAAAATATAGATTACTATAACTTAATGGTGCTAATAAGCATAATGTATTTTTCAATTACAGTGTCTGTAGATACTTTGTCAAAATCCTTCCTTAAAAACTGTTGTTATTTTCTGTCTTTTGTGTGAAGACCAAGTACCTTAGTTAGTTAAGACCCTAGAAAAAAACAGTTCTAATAAGAATTTTAAAAGTCATTAAAATTATATCTATCTCATCAAAAATTGCAGATAAGGCAATAGTCTCTCCTGACCTCTTTCACCTCTTATTATAGCCTTTATCTTGAGGTTAGCATAGACATTAGTTCATTTTTACTTCTGAACCCTATTCTATTTATGTAATATGTATGTATGTACCACTATATCTGGAAATCTAAACCATCGTGTTTTTAGCCTAAGTAGTATCCGATCGTAAGCTTTTTTTTCTGTAATTTTTCACTCAGAAACACATATTGAGGTTCTGTCCATATTAGCACATAGAGATATTATTTTTAACTGGGATGGTTACCCATGGTCTGTATAACCATATATTTTTTTGATTGATGCTTAAATTGTTTCCATTTATTCGCTATTAAAACCAACATTGAAGTAAGCATGCCTGGACAGTTTTTCACATACATGCTGATGAGTGTCTCTCTAGCATAAATGCTGAGAAGTGGGCTTAATTTTTGTGGTCTGTGCTTTTTTTTTTTTTTTTATTATTATGCTATGCTAGTCACCATACAGTATATCATTAGTTTTCGATGTAGTGTTTCATGATTCATTGTTTGCATATAACACCCAGTGCTCCATGCAATCTGTGCCCTCCTTAATATCCATCACGGGGCTAACCCAACCGCCCACCCCTAACCCCTCTGAAACCCTCAGTTTGTTTCCCGTAGTCCATGGTCTCATGGTTTGTCTCCCCTCCGATTCCCCCCCCTTCATTTTTCCCTTCCTTCTCCTAATGTCCTCCATGCTATTTTTCTTTTTAATAGATACCATCAAATTGCCCTCCAACTGGGCTACACCAATTCTTGCTATCAGTTTGTTCCATCTATTACTATTACTTAATTTATCATTCTCTTAAAATCCTCTACACCTATGTGTGGGAGGAAAATATTTTCTCTGACCCTCTTATGGTTCCTGGCTGGGTCTGAAAATTAAACTAACAAAGCAGATTGAAGGAGAAAGCATACAAAATTATTTAATATAAGTCTTAGATGACACTGGAGCCTTAATAAGGACATAAAGACCAGTTAATAAAGAAACAGTTAATCCTAAGCCTTTTTACATAATGTTTGATGAAGACCAGACAGTCATGGAAAGATACGATGGGGTAAAGGGTATGAGCTAAGTGTGATCAACTGGGAGAAACTTAGGCAGGTGAAGATTCAGATTCCTCTGCTTGTGTGTCCTTTTGTCCTCTGAAATAAGTATTCCTCTTCCCTCACATGAGGGAAGATCAGATAGTCCATCCTGCACATGCACTTTCTTAAATTCCTCCAGCTTGAAATACTCATTATGCCAAGGTGCGCCATATTTTGGGGATAGCATGTCTCAAAACCGATCATCCTATAGCACCCCTAGTGTTCTAGTCCATGTGCTGCTAAAGCGAGTGTTTCACCCAAAGCGTTCTAAATATACAGTGCACATCCACATCTTGCTTTCTCTTGTAATGTACCAGTTTCTCTAACAAAATCTGAAGTGGCAGTTACAACTGAGGAGCTATTATTAGGTAATTAGTTATTGGTTATTAGGTAATTCGTATTTTTACCAACTTTTTTTTTTCAACTTTTGTCTCACATTCTTGGCAGAAATGAAGTGTTTTTCTTCAATTCTCATAGTATCTTATACATATCTCTTTGTATAGGACTTGATGTAGTTTAGTTGTTAATGCGTCGTACCAAGTAAATCGAAAGACCTTTGGGATCTGAGGTCCTCTCTGGTAAGACCAAGATGTGTCACCTACTGTGTCCTGGACGGTGGTCCTGCTACACGTCTTTGACTTCAGACAAAATTTCTCTCTCTCTCTCTTTTTAAGATGGCTGATTAACAACGTAATAATGTGATTAACAAGAAAGAAAACAGATTATATCAGTCATTATTCAGAGTGTTAGAATAAATTACACCAAAGTAGATGCCTCTGAGTGCTTTAACTTATGAATATTATTAACCACTGTATGTGATTATTGATTCTGTGCTTTACCTCACTAAGTAGGATTCTGTATATATACATAGTATATATCAGTATTTAAATATTCTGATATGAAAATGAATCATTGCCAGCAGACCCATTACAAATGAATTCATATCTCAATTAAATTGAGTTGTAAACCACACAGTTGATTAACCCAAAGAGCTCATTTTAAATGCATATGACTCTTAATGGCTCCAATGGGAAAGCAACTCTTCAGGAGTGACGAATGTTTCAACTTTTAATTGAAACAAGGTTACCTAAGACATTAAAGTTACATAAGATGCTGTCAAAGCCGCTATGACTTTATAAATTTATAATTTGACCATTCTGGTCAAAACAGTGTTCTAAAATTAGATTGGAAGGTGGGACGGATGCAAATGAGCTTCTCTACACAAAGATATAGGATTGTAAGACATTTATGGTGTATTTTTGATGATTTATTTTTCTGTAATTATAGTTGATTTTGGAAGCTACTGTTGTATCATCAAATGCTACTATTGCTCTAGATGACATCAGTATATCCCAGGAATGTGAAATTTCCAATACGTCACTTCCAGGTACCAGCATATTAAAGAAAGGTAAGTTTTTTCTTGTGGTCACTGAAGTTTTAAACATTGAAATAATGATTTCCTCCTGATATCAAAATTTAAAATATATTAGAGTCCTTCAGTAATATAGCCCACGAATAGCTAATACCAGGATGTGGTATTCTATCACATATCCTTGAAAACTAAAACATACTTAAAAAAAGATATATATATATATATTATATATGTATAATATATATATGTGCTGTATCACAGCCTAGGCCTTAGAGACTTTTCCAATAATATTCTATGCTTGTGGCTAAAATTGTCAGTTTTTTAGTTATAAGAATTACGAAAGAATTTTCATTATTTTGCATGTTTTAAAAACACTTCTATAAAAATTTAATTCTATTTTAATTTTATTTGGCACTTCAAATGAATATATAATGAAATTCATGTTCAGAATCACCTAGGAGTTCAAAAAACTTACTGTGTTTGGAAAAGTGACTTAAGGCCAGCCAAAAATTTAAATCTTGATACTAAAATTCTCTGTTTAAATTCAGAACATATATTTTCAAGTAAGAGATGGAGTTTGGCTAATTCTTTGACTAAATATTTTGTAGAGCATTTCAATTAAGGGGCCTAAAGATTGTCATGAAAATGAATGCCCGATAGTCAAATAGGCATTTTTGGAAAGTCGAACCATTATTTAGGTTCTGAGAATGGATTGAAACAGTGTGCAGCGTGCCTCAGTTACTTGTCATTTTAACACTGATTGATGTTTCCCTTTGACCATGCCTACCCCAGAGTCTGTTAGTAAATAGACAACATTAAAGATTTTGCCTGAAAGTGATCACGTTTTATTTTTATTTATATACATGAATGTTATTTGCATTTAGAAATCAGGCACATTTTATATTCTGAAGTTATGTTTTATTAAAAAACATAGTGAGTGGAAAAGTTGAATTCTTAGATGAGCTAAATGCATGAATGAGAATAATATAGCAGAAACAATTATGGATTGAGAACTACATTAAAGAACTTCTAATTAGTAGTCTTTTATTAAAGACCTCTTTCATTGGTGAGATTGTATAATTCTCTGTACTAACTTTATATTGTTTTCCTATGTATTTGCTTTATTCAGAATATGTGTTCTGAACTTATAATAAACCTTTCTAAGCTCTGTGTATGTGTGTGTGTGGTTCTGATAGACATCAAGGAATGCAAAGCAACAGATTTAATGATTGAGTTTTTGAGGGTTAACCAGCATTATCTTATTTCTGTTATTTAATTAAACATTTTCCTTCTCCTCATCAAATACTGCATCACCAGAATTGGAAGAGCAGAAAGCTGACATTGAAGAGAATGTAACTGGAGGCAAGAGTGAGGTTAAAAGTTTTAAATTATTAAAATTAACCTTAGCAGAAGTCTCTGAGTGCTTGATCTCACAGAGAATTCTCTTCAGAAATTAAATCAAAACTCAATTTATGTGTGCTTTAATCTGAACTCCATCTTAGTTGGGTAGAGCATAATTCTAATCAGACCAAAATTATATGAATTTTTCCTGAAAGGCCAATTATTGTACACAAAGAGAAAAAGAAAAAGCTTTCTTACTGTTTTTGCAAATTTGTCCAGTAGGTCATTATAAGATCTCCTTTGTAGAATTTAGTATTATCACCCAGCAGAAGTTTAGGATGGGACTGTAATAGGCTTTAAAAAAATAAACCAAATCCCACTGGTAATGAATTACATTTGTGGGGCAGAATGGCCAGAGATTCACCTAGACCCTGTGTTTGAATTAAAGCCTTTGAAGGCTTTAATCAGCATGCAAATGGCTATAAGATCTTCAGTGCAATCCTAGTGCCTTACGTATACATTTGAAGCACCATACACAGGATGAAAAGAGAAAACTATACTCTGATTTGGCCTTTTTATCTAGCTTCTGTGTCTCTAGCATATTTAAAAACTAGAGTTCATAAAATAATTATGTATCCCATTTACTTACCGTCTCTTAATTTTGAAGGTGGGTTTGTGTCACGTGAGGATACAGGCTATATTTCATCCAGCAAATTCTGTGATTTTCCATCTGACTGCCCAAACGGAACAGATGAAGCCAACTGTGGTGAGCCAGTACTTTAATCACTTGGTCCCTTTAGTACTTAGTCATTTGGCTAAGATTTATGTGTGCAGTGATCCCCCCCCCCCCCACCTTATCCACAGGGGATACATCTCAAGACCCCCAGTGGATGCCTGAAACCAAAAGTAGTACCAAAAACAATGTATGCTATGTTTTTTCCTATACATATCTATGATAAAGCTTAATTTATGTTAGGGATGGTAAGAGATTAACAACAATAATAGAACAATTATAATAGTGTCCTGTAATAAAAGACATGTGAACGTAGTCTGTTTCTCTCTCAAAATATCTTATTGTACTTACTCTTCTTGTGATGACGTGAGTTGATTAAATGACTGCTTGACGAGATGAAGTGAAGTGAACAATTAGTCACCGATGTAGCGTTAGGCTGCTATTGACCTTTTTAAAAAAATTTAACTCCAGTATGTTAACATACAGTGTTATATTAGTTTCAGGTGTACAATGTACAATATAGTGATTCAATATTTACTTGAAACACTCGGTGCTCATCAGGATAAATGCGCTCCTTAATCTCCATCACCTATTTCACTATCACAATTTCACCACCCTCCCCCATAACCATTAGTCCGTTCTCTGTAGTTGAGTCTGTTTCTTGGTTTGTCTTTTTCTCTTTTTCCCTTTGCTCATTTGTTTTATTTCTTAAATTCCACATATGAGTGAGATCATATCTTATTTGTCTTTCTCTGATTGAATTATTTTACATAACATTATACTCTCTAGCTTTGTCCATGTTATTGCAAGTGGCAAGATTTCATTGTTTTTTATGGCTGAATAATTTTCCATTAGGTATCTATACCACATCTTCTTTATCCACTCATCGATCGATGGATACTTGGGCTGCTTCCATTGTTTGGCTATTGTAAATAATGCTGCTATAAACATATGGGTGGATATATCCCTTTATATTAGTGTTTTTGTGTTATTTGGGTAAATACCCAGTAATGGGATTACTGGATCATAAGGTAGTTCGATTTTTAGCTTTTTGAAGAAACTCCATGCTGTTTTCCACAGTAGCTGCACCAGCTTGCATTCCTACCAACAGTGCACAAGAGTTCCTTTTTCTCTAATCCTCATCAACATTTGTTTCCTGTACTTTTGATTTTAGCTCTCTGTCAGATGTGAGTTGGTATCTTATAGTTTTGATTTGTCCTTCCCTGATGATGAGAGATGTTGAGCGTTTTTCATGTATCTGTTGGCCATCTGGATGTTATCTTTGGAGAAATGTCTGTTCATGTCTTCCACCCATTTTATAATTGGATTACTTTTTTTTTTTTTTTTTTGGTGTTGAGTGTAAGTTCCTTATATATTTTGGATACTAACACTTTATAAGGTATGTCATTTGCAAATATCTTCTCCCATTCAGTAGGTTACACCAAAAATAATATGATACAGGGAATAAACTTAACCAAACAGGTGAGAACACAAAAAATGGAAGGACATCTTATGCTTATGGATTGGAAGAACAAATATTGTTGAAATGTCTATAGTATCCAAAGCAATCTGTAGATTTAGTACAATCCCTATGAAAATACCAACAGCATTTTTCGCAGAACTAGAACAAAAAATCCTAAAATTTATATGGAACCACAAGAGACCCCAAATAGTCAAAGCAATTTTTAAAAAGAAAGCTGAAGGTATCATAATTCCGGACTTCAAGTTATATTACAAAGCTATAGTAATCAAAACAGGATGCCACTGACACAAAAATAGACATATAGATCAATGGAACAGAATAGAAAACCCAGAAATAAACCAATGATTACATGGTCATTTAATCTTCAATAAAAGAGGCAAGAATATCCAATGGGAAAAAGATAGTCTCTTCAACAAAGGGGATTGGGAAAACTGATCAGCTCCATGCAAACGAATGAAACTGTAGCACTTTCTGATACCATACACAAAAATAAACTCAAAATGGATTAGACATAAATGTGAGACCTGAAACCATAAAAGTCCTAGAAGAAAGCATAAGTTCTCTGATGTCTCTGGCATCAGCCAAAACAACATTTTTCTAGATATGTCTTCTGAAGCAAGGGAAATAAAAACAAAAATAAAGTATTGGGACTACATGAAAATAAAAAGCTTCTGTACAGAACTAAAAAGCAACCTACTATTGACCTTTTGACCTTCCATCAGAGAAAGGATAGTCTGCTCCTTGCAGCGCAGTTGACCATGGGTAACTGAAACCAGGGAGAGCAAAACCCGCAGACAAGGGGGGGGACTACTATACATAATTACTCTCTGAATATAAAGTACACACTACTCAAGTGAATATTTAATGAAGACCGCCAGAATGGAGACCTCTATAAAACTAAAATGACTTGCAGTTGAAAGCAAACCAGATTAACTTGAAAACAGTAGCAAAAAAATGAAGACACCTCTTTAACTTTCAGTTTTGCTGTGTTGGGGTATAGAATTTGAAATAAATGCAATGTAGAACTCAAAAGGCAAGAACAAGGTTATATTATAAATAGTCCTTTATTCTTTGTGGATATATTAGAATACTTACTCTTATTCTAAGCAATTGCTGTCCAAGTACAATTAATGGCAGAAGACTATATCATGCTTAAGAATGTTCTTTCAAACTATAGTGTACCAGTAAATAAATTGGTCATAAAACTATAGATCTTGGCTAGTTCTATATGTTTTTAAATTTTTAAGGGTCTCCTTTAAGTTTTTCCTTTCTGAAAGTAGTGTATCTATCCTTTCTGCATTACGCTTACATGACTCTAAAATTATCCTACCATCCCTGGGAAATTAGTAAAGAAGGAAAAGAAGGGGATGGTGTTGGTGCACAATCTTTTGCAAAGTTATTTAAATAACTCCTGTTGAAGACACTGAAGTCAGGCAAGAAGGAAGCTTATAAGAATCTCACATTTTATTGATCACCTATACCTGAAATGAAACTAAGTAGTTTTGACTCAAGACAGTATAGGAGCATGGACATTTTTATGAAGCGTGGTGGAGCATACCATTGGAAAGACTCAGCAATCCATGCAAAACATAGATCAGGATGATGAGAAAAATCAGGGGCATTATTTGTTGTGATAGGTTGGCAATGTAGCCATGCTATGACTCCTCACAAACCTATACTGAGCATCTATTCTAGAGCAAGAGATTCAGTAAAGAATAAAATGTGATGATTTCCCTCAAGAAGCTTAGTCCATTGGGTAGAAATACTTTGCGTGTAATACTGTTGCACTGTAATTATAATTAGAACAGAAGTGTAAACGAAGTGCTGTTACAACTCTAAGGATTGGAGAATCTGTTCCTTAGAAGGTAGATAATTTCTCAGCAGAAATTTCTTAAAATGTTCGGTTTTTTCTTGTTAGAAGACTTATCTACTGAAAGTTCTGCAAGGGATTAGCAGTTGTAAGCCTGTCTCTGAATACATTAAGACTGTTACCAAATGTACATGATTTTAAGAACTTTATATGAGCCCTGTAATCATCAAAGCCAGTCTAAGAGGTCAGTATTTTTAGCTTAATTTTACGGACTTTCTTAACAGTTAGTGTCCATTCAGGAGACGGAAACAACACTACTAATTTGAACAAGGAAAATGTAATAAAAAGAATTACATAATTTGAAAAAGTGGTTACCTACAATAAGAAATAAAAGAACAGTAAAAAAAAAGAATGGCAAATGTGGGGACCAACTACTAGTAGATTGTCAACTACTAGTTGATTTTCTGTCTCAGCACTACTTCTCGTGCTGAGACAGACAATCCAAAGAAGGAATCCGTGCACCCCACTCCCTATATCCCAACAATGAGATTTAAAATTTATTGGAAAAAAAATTTAAAAAATAAACTTTATTTGGAGAGGGTGTTACTGGGACCCACTGAAATGGGTGTTGTGAGCTAGATTTGGTTAATAACTGAGAGGCCAAGGGAGAAATTATCCACCAGGATATCTGCAAAACTCACTGAAGGGGGACTGTAACTGGGTTACTTTAGATTGTTGGCAGTCACAGGGCAAAAGCAAAAACAAACAAGGAAACAAAAAAAAACCCCAAGTATTCTGGAACCAAAAAGAGAAGCTTCCTACTCCACTGTGCTTTGTGGTATCCATCCTGTGCTGTTTACTAACAAAACCAAACATTGTAGGAGCTATTCAAAAGAGAAATGTTTGTAGAGTCCAGCATGGCGGGGAAGGGTGGATTTGGAGCTGAGACTAATAAATTTATAATGTGCATCCTTGCCTAATGTGAGGTCCCTAAATAGTGGAACCCCATACTGAATCTAGGCTATCAGCCTCCATACCCCACATTCTTAGCACACATCACGCAGCCTTTTCATCCTTTCAAAGTCATCATTAAATTGAGACTGAAGGTGGAGATTGACTTCACTTTTGGAGGAGACATCATGCTGTTAGGCCCCTAGGATGTAAGATTGTCATTTTCTGAAGACCGTTTATCATTGGAATGGTAAATCCTGGCTATACGTCTAATGTTCTTTTTTTCCCCTTCAGTTGTATTGAGAAATAATTGACATGCATCACGGTAGAAGTTTAAGGTGTATCACTTGAGGGTTTGATTTTCATATATTGTGAAATGATTACCACAGTGGGTTCAGCTAACATCCATCTTCTCATACAGATGCAATAAAAAGAAAGGGAAAAAAAAGGAAAACAGTATTCTCTTTGTGATAAGAAAGCTGAGGATTTACTTTCCTAATAACTTCCCTGTATATCATACAGCATTGTTAGCTGTGGTCATCGTGTCGTACTTTACATCCCTAGTACTTATCTTAAAATTGGAAAGTTTGTATCTTTTGATCACCTTCCATTTCTCCTCCTATCCCCCTTTAGCCTCCACCTCTGGTAACCACAAATCTAATCTCTCTTTCTATGAGTTTGTTTGTATTAGATTCTACCTATAAGTGAGATCATTTAGTGTTTGTATTTTTCTGAGTTATTTCACTTAGCATCATGTCTTCAAGGCCCATCCATGTTGTTGCAAATGGTAGGTTTTCTGTTTTGTTATGAATGAATAATATTCCGTTATCTATACATACATATGTGTGTGTGCATATGCATGGATACCACTACTTATTTATCCATTAACTCACTAATAGACACTTAGGTTGTTTCTGTATCTTGGCTATTATAAATAATGCTGTGCTGAACATGGGGGTGCAGATATCTTTTTGTGTTATTGTTTTTGTTTCCTTCAAATATATTCCCAGAGGTGGAATTGTGGGATCATGTGGTAGTCTTAGTTTTAGTTTTTTGAGGATCCTCCATGCTGTTTTCCATATTGGCTGCATCAATTTACATTCCTACCAACAATGTACAAGGATTCCCTTTTCACCACATCCATGCCAATATTTATTCTCATCTTTTGATAGTAGCCATTCTAATAGGTGTGAAGTGATATTGTGGCTTTAATTTGCATTTCCTAATGACTAGTGACGTTGAATGTCTTTTCATGTATTTGTTGTCCTTTTAAATATCTTCTTTGGAAAAATGACTATTCATGTTTTGTGCCCGTTTTTTAATTGGGTTATTTGTTTTTTGCTATTGAGCTTTATGAGTTTTTTTATAATTTGTAGGAGATAAATGGTTTGTGAATATTTTTTCCCATTTTGCAGGTAGTCTTTTCACCTTGTGGATGGTTTCTTTACAGCGCAGAAGATTTTTAGTTTAGTGTAGTCCCACTGCATTATTTATTACTTATTTTTGCCTGACCCATGTTAGGGAAATTTAGTCCTATGCTTTATTTTTGGAGTTTCAAGTCTTACACTTTAGTCTTAATCCATTTTTGATTAATTTTTGTGAGTGGTGTAAAATATGGGTCCACTTTCATTCTTTTACATGTGACTATCCAATTATCCCAGTATCATTTATTGAAGAGATTGCCTTTTCTTCATAGAGTATTCTTGTCTTACCTGTTAAATATTAGTTGACTGTATATATTTGGGTTTATTTCTGGGTTTTCTATTCTTTCCATTGGTCTCTTTGTTTTTGTGCCAGTATCATACTGTTTTGGTGACTGGAACTCTATAGTATTGGCTTGAAACCAGGAAGTGTGATGCCTCCTGCTTTGTTCTTTTTTTTCAGGATTTCTTTGCCTATTTGTTTTTTTGTTTTTTTTTTCTTTTTGGTTCCACATAAATTTTAGGAGTGTTTTTTCCTACTTCTGTTAAAAAAACAAACAAAAAAACCATTGGAATCTTTTTTTTTTTATTTTTTACTTTTTATTAACACATAATGTATTATTTGCCCCAGGGTACATGTCTGTGAATCATCAGGCTTACGCATTTTACAGCACTTACCATAGCACATACCCTCCCCAATGTCCATAACCCAGCCACCCTATCCCTACCCCCCTGCACCCACAGCCACCCTCAGTTTGTTTAGTGAGTTTAGGAGTCTCTTATGGTTTGTCTCCTTCCCGATCCAATCTTTTTTTATTTCCCTTCCCCACCCCTCCC
>CM052897.1:105395460-105449999 GCA_028534135.1 Potos flavus
GATTGATTTATTTCACTTAGCATAATACCCACTAGTTCCATCCACGTCATTGCAAATGGCAAGATTTCATTTATCTTGATGGCTGCATAGTATTCCATTGTATATATATACCACATCTTCTTTATCCATTCATCTGTTGATGGACATCTAGGTTCTTTCCATAGTTTGGCTATTGTGGACATTGCTGCTATAAACATTCGGGTACACGTGCCCCTTCGGATCACTGCATTTGTATCTTTAGGGTAAATACCCAGTAGGCAATTGCTGGGTCGAAGGGTAGCTATATTTTAAACTTTTTGAGGAACCTCCATACTGTTTTCCAGAGTGGCTGTACCAGCTTGCATTCCCACCAACAGTGTAGGAGGGTTCCCCTTTCTCCGCATTCTTGCCAACATCTGTCGTTTCCTGACCTGCTAATTTTAGCCATTCTGACTAGTGTGAGGTGGTATCTCACTGTGGTTTTGATTTGTATTTCTCTGATGCCTAGTGATGTTGAGCACTTTTTCATGTGTTTGTTAGCCATTTGAATGTCCTCTTTGCAGAAATGTCTGTTCCTATCTTCTGCCCATTTCTTGATTGGATTATTTGTTCTGGTTAGTACTTGGATTATTTGGCCTGGTTAGTACTTGGATGGGAAAACCATTGGAATCTTGATAGGGATTTCATTGACTCTATAGATGGCTTTTGGTAGTACTGACATTTTAATAGTATTAATTTTTTCAGTGCACAGCTTCATTTATTTGTGTCTTCCTGGATTGCTTTCAACAATGCCTCACTGGTTTCAGAGTAGAGATCTTTCACCTTCTCAGTTAAACTTATTCCTAAATATTTTGTTGTTTTTGATGTAATTGTAAAATGCGTTAAGTTTCTTTATTTTTCAGGAAGTTTGTTGTTAGTGTGTAGAAACCCTATAGACTTTTGTATGTTGATTTTGTATCCTGCAATTTTACTGAATTTGTTGGTTAGCCTAGCAGGCTTTCGGTTGAGTTTTTAGGATTTTTTTCTATATAAAAACATACCATCTGCAAATAGAGACCATGCATCTTCTTTCTGAATTCTGATGGCTTTTAGTTCTTTTTTTTTTTACTGATTGCTCTAGGTAGGACTTTTAGTACTATATTGAATAGGAACGGTAAGAATGGGCACCTTATCTTGTTCTTGATCTTGGAGGAAAAGCTTTCAGCCTTTCACTATTGAGTCTGATATTAGCCATGGGCTTGTCTATATGGCCTTTAATGTCCTGAGACATGTTACTTCCATACCTTATTTGTTAACTGTTTTTTCATGAATGACTATTGGATTTTGTCAAATGCTTTTTCTCTATCGAGATGTTCATAGGATTTTTTTTCTTTCATTCTATTAATGTGATGTATCACATTGACCCATTTCCATATTTTGAACCATCCTTTTGTCCCAGAGATAAATCCCAGTTGATTATGGTGAATGATCCTTTCAATGGCTGCTGAATTTTTTGCTAATGTTTTGTTGAGAATTTTTGCCTCTATATTCATCAGGATATTAGCCTGTAGTTTTTTTTTTCTTGTAGTATTCTTTTCTGATTTTGTTACTGGGATAATACTAGCCTCCTAAAATGAGTTTGGGAATTTTCCCTCATCATTGATTTTATGGAAGAGTTTGAGAAGTATTGGTGTTAATTCTTTTTTAAATGTTTGGTAAAATTGACCAGTGAAACTATCTGGTCCTGGACTTTTCTTCTTTAGGGCATTTTTTTTTTTTTTTTATTCAACAAATATTTATTGAGCACTTTTTATGCGCCAGGAGTGAGCATGGAACAAAATGACAAAAACTCTTTGCTCTAGTGGAATTGACTTTTAAGAAGTGGAATGTAGACAATAACAAAAGAAATAAGTAAAATGTTTACAGTATGGAGAAAAATTAATCAGATATAATGGGGAGATGCCCATGTGAGGAGGGAGGTTGTAACTTGAAAAAATTATTTATTTTAAAAATTCCACTATAATTAACACACAGTGTTATATTAGTTTCAGGTATACAGTATAGTGATTCAACAATTCTATAGATTGCTTAGTACTCATCATGATGAATGTACTCTTAATCCCCTTCACCCATTTCTTCCCATCCTCCCACCCACCTCCTCTCTGGCAACCACCAGCTTTTCTATATTTAAAAGTCTGTTTTAGGTGTTTCTTTTTTTGGTATTTTTTTCCTTATATTCTACATATGAGTGAAATCATATGGGATTTGTCTTTCTCTGACTGACTTATTTAATTTAGCATTATATCCTCTAAGATCCATCCATGTTGTTGCAAATGGCAAGATTTCATTCTTTTTTTTAATGGCTGAGTAATATTCCTGTGTGTGAGTGTGTGTGTGTATGTATGTGTATCTACCACCTCTTCTTTATCCAATCACCTATTGATGGGCACTTGAACTGCTTCAATAATTTGGCTATTAAAAATAATGCTTCAAATTAGAGATCTTTAGAATATATTTTGGACTGTGTGTAATATACTTCATTATGATTAGGTACAAGTTATGTGGAACTTATGAGCCACATCTTTATTTCTATTTATTATACTGTAAAACATTTCCTAAAAGTACTAACAGAGACTTAGTATACAATATACTTTGCCTTATCATTATGGAGACTAATTAGAAAAGTGTTTGATGGTTCATGTTAATACACTTTAGAATAAATCAGCATAGGGAATGATTCTTGTGGGGTTTTTTGTTTGTGGGTTTGTTTTGTTTTGTTTTGTTTTTCTTGGCTTCTGAACATTTTCAATCCCCAGGGAATCTGCTATTAAAGTGCTTTCTAAAAAAAAAAAAATAATGCTTCAGTAAACATAGCGGTGCATGTCTTTTCAAATTATTGTTTTCATATTCTTTGGGTAAATACCCAGTAGTGAAATTACTGGATCATATAGTACTTCTATTTTTAATTTTTTAAGGCAACTGTACTGTTTTCCACAGTGGATGCACAAGTTTGCATTCCCACCAACAGTGCATGAGGGTTCCTTTTTCTTCACGTCCTTGCCAACATCTGTTGTTTCCTGCATTGTTAATTTTGGCCATTCTGACCTGGGTGAAGTGATATCTCGTGGTTTTGATTTGCGTTTCCCTGATGATGAGTGCAGTTGAGCATCTTTTCATGTGTCTTTTGGCCATCTGGATGTTGTCTTTGGATAAATATTTGTTCATGTCTTCTTCGCATTTTTAAATTAGATTTTTTTTGTGTGTGTGTTGATTTGTGTAAATTCTGTATGTATTTTGGATACTAACCCCTTATCAAGTATGTCATTTGCAAATATCTTCTCTCATTCAGTAAGTTGTCTTTTTGCTTTGTTGATGGTTACTTTTGCTGTGCAAAAGCCTTTTATTTTGATGTAGTCCCAATAATTTATTTTTGTTCTTATTTCTCTTGCCTTGGAGACATAGCTAGAAAAATATTTCTATGGCTGATGTCAGAGAAATGACTGCCTATGTTCTCTTCTAGGATTTTTAGGGTTTCAAGTCTCCCAGTTAAGTCCTTAATCCATTTCGAGTTTACTTTTGTGTATGGTGTAGGAAAGTGGTTCAGTTTCATTCGTTAGCATGTAGCTATTCAGTTTTCCCAGAACCATTTGTTTAAGAGACTTTTTCCCATTGCATATTCCTGCCTCCTTTGTTGTAGATTAATTGACCTTATAACTGTGGATTTATTTTTATTTCTTTGCCTGCTTTTTTTTCCCTGCAGAGTTAATTTTATACTGTGAATCTGTTTTATTGATAGAAATTCTTTTTATTATGACCTATCTCTACATGTCACTTCTGTTCACGATAATCTCTTACCTTTCCTCTTAAAGCCTCCCAACTGAAACCATTATTTCCATACTTTCCCCTTCAATTCATTCTACACACTGCAGCCAACATATAAACATTTAAAGACCTCTAAAATTCAAACTCGATCATGCAACTGCATCCGTTTTCTTACCCCATTTCTATGAATCTATGCATTAAAAATTCTGGCATTGAGTTGAGATGAGGTAAAGACATTAAAGAGTTCAGTGGAGTAAGAGTAGGGGTTTTTCTGTTTTGCAGCAAAAGGAGAGAAGCCCGTGGATTTTAGGCTGAGAGTTTGGCAGTGGACTGACTAGCATATCAGTTTCCCCATAGAGAACCTTAATTGCTTGACAAAACAGGCGTTTCCTATGAGGAGAAAAACACAATACCACCCTCAGGATTTCTGTTTATGAATATTGGTATTCTAGAATTTCAGATATTTAATATTTTTAATGCAATTTATTCTAATTTTCTCATTTTTCATAAGCATCTCTAACGCAATTTGATTTTTCTTTTAGATGAGACTATTACTTACCCTCAAAGAATTATTAAACTTACCATGGATTTAAGTTTTTGGTGCCTCTAAAATATCTTCAAATGTTTTAGAAAAAAATATGAAATATGTGTTTTAACACAATTTTGGCAAGGGAAAAGTCAATTTTTAAAAAAAAAATTGGGGATGTTAAAAATAGAGGTTATAGCATTTGTAGATTATTGAGAATCTTGGAATATTTATTTGAATGTTTCATTATTTATAATAATAAGACTACAACTACTTTGATTGACCTAAGTATATTTTATGAACCTTGCCTTCCTGTCATCCTGCCCCCCCTTTTTCCCTAAGGGTTACTGTGTTAAAAACAGTCATACCAGCAAAGTAGAAGTGTTTTAGTTTCTCTGTGCTTGAAGTGCATTTTGAAATTTGCTTTTACTCCTCTCATGGTCATGAAGATACTCTTCAGAAGTTTTTATTTTTGTGAACAAATACTAGCTTTCTCAAAGACTAAAATGAAGAATATTACTTTACACTGAGCTTGGTTTGTTCCAAAAAATAACTTATATACTGGAAAATGATGATTTCCTATATCAAATAGCATCAGTGGTACATTTTCTCAGGTTCATGTTGTATAAACAGGACATATATAAATTATTTTGTTCTAGTCTGCATTATGTAATGTAGATGAGAAAGCCAAAGTTTTCATGAACAACTCTGTACATGGTAAAGATATTTTAATATTCTCAAACGATATTTTTGTATCTGTACTGTAATTTATTTCTGCCTGCAAACTGAGTCATGTGGTTTAAAAAAAAAAAGATCTAAACTATTTCTCATTTTCTACTTTATCTTTTCACAGGAAAAACTACATAAGTCAATACGTAGTATTTGAATTCAGTAAAGGCTCAGCAAAGACAGGTGAAGCAATAAAGGAAAAAGGACTGATTTATTATTTTTCTGATTTACATTTTCAAACTTAAATACTAGTTGCACATTTTCTTCAAACTACTATATCTGCTAAATTTAGGAATGTCGGCTGGCATTTCTGCAGCTAAGATATAAAACAGAACCTGAATGAGTTTATGTGTTGGTGCTTTGGAAACTACTTCTAGTAGGAACCGTATTCATATTTTCATAATTCATTACCCTCCCATAGTAATTGTTGTATTCCGCATTGAGACTTAGGAATTTCCTTCATCCCGTATATGCCCTGCGAAAAAGCTTGAATTGCCCATAGCCTTGTGTCTTTGGCTGTGTATTTATTGTATGTGTGTGTATCTTGGTCTTCTATTTAGGGCTGTGCCTTTTCTGCATATATTCTGAAAAAATGTTTCAAGACAGTAGTTTTTGTGAGTTTTGACATATTAAACTTAATTATAGAATTAAAGTCTTCCTAAAATACCCCTCTCTGTATAACCACAAACTGCTTTTTTGTTTTAATAGAAGATGGGAAATGAAGCTACTATTTTCTCTTTTCCAGCTTATGCTCTTTTCTGTAGGCCTAACTACCAAATAAACCTAAATTTGCTAATTATTGAGCAACTTATTTTTTTTATTAAGTGCATATTAGTAAATAAGTCCTTGTACAAAAAAGGGTTCCTAGTTATTTTTTTCTTAGTAAACTGAATTTTCATTGTCTTCTTCATATTGTCCTCAAATTATAATTTAGACAATGTTTTGCAGTCAGAAACGCAGAAGTGATTGTAAAAGACTGGATTGAGAAGTTATTGAGGTAAAAGGCTCATCATTACTGTGACATAAAACCAAGAAGTAGGGAAAAAGTCCATTCTTTCTCATTTTGGAGCCATTGATCACTGAGGAGGAAAAAACATATTTTTGTAGACAAGTAAAATCTGGTAAATAACTCATGGTATTTTCAGCAGTCTTTGCTTCAGATAATTAATTATGTTGCTAGATTAGAGAAATTCAGGATAGTAGAGATAAAATAATAAAGTAGATAAAAGTACATAATAAAGAGTCAAGACAAAGGATTTTTCTCAGTTGAAAATTCTATTGAGAACAAGATCTGTATTTAATAAGAAAGTATTTTTCTATGATTATTTAAGATTAAATTTCAATAAATTATATTATTAAGACTGTGGAGACAGTAGATTTTTTTTTTTTTTCTGTGTCATTACTTTGAGCTCCCTTGAATTTTATTTTTCTGCAGGATCGTTGTTCTTCACTCTAAAAATTATAAATTAGAACTATAAGTGGCATTTTTTTTTTTTTTGCTTGTATGCCAGAACTTCTGGAGTCCTTCTTTTTTCCTTAAGTACTGCTCTTGTCCATTTTGTTTCTGTTTTCATACTAGCAATGTGTGTGATGAGAGTATAGGAAGAGATAATGATCCTCCCTATTCGACACCAATTTTCTTAGCATCCCATGTCTCCTTGCCTTGCAGAACTTTACCATGTAGATAGTGAAATTTACATTTCCTTCCAGTGTTGCTATAGACCTCTCTGTTTGAGATAAAGATTTAAAGATGCTTAAAGATACTGTATGATAACATAATAAATACCAACAGACAGTCATAAAGCACTTATTTTGTACCTGACATTCTTTGAAATGTATTTATGTGTATTAAGTAATTTACAGTTTAGAAAAGTAAGGCATAAAAAGAATGACTGTCATGGCTCTTTTTACGCAGTTGATTCAGGGTAGAGGTGGGAGTGCGAAATGGCTCTTAGGGTTTATTTTCATTTCACCAAGTCTTCCAGGGCAAGTAAATCTGTAAAGTTCTCCAACAGCGTAAACCTCTTCACACCCATGGGCATTTAAAAGGAAGGCTTTTAAATAGACTAGTATTTTTTAATTTCCAGTGACTCTATTTCAAGGGTGTTTGAGCATTTCCATCATTTTGCTAGGTTTGTATCCAAATACAAATATCAACAAATAGAACAAATAGAAAGGAGTTTTTCCTTTAGGGAAAAATAGTGAGGGAATCTGAACACATGTACATAAAAGAAGCCATAGTAATCTATTGCCCATCAAATATAGTTGTTAATGATAACTGTTTAATACCTACTAAAAAAAAGCATGCAGAGAATGCAAAGATGTTAGTGTATTTGCCCTGCTGTGGAGTAGTTTACAATTTAAATGAGAAGGTAAAAAATACAGACAAAATTGTAATGAAGAGAAAAAGCTGGTTTTGCTCCACTGACACAATAAAGGATGGTCTAGAATGGAATCTTAAGGAGTCTAAGATAAGGAGCACAGGAGGGGCATTAATGAAAACTTTGGGAATGAAGACATTTCTTGAGTTCATTTGGAAATTCCATATAGCTCACGGGAAGTTGGCTCGAAACATGGTTTTCAGTTGTAGAAATGAGTTGTTGCTAAAAGTGAGAGTGAGGCAGGTTGGCTAGAGAGGGTCTACCTGGGGAGGTAATTTTATATCACTGTGGTAAAGGGTGGGTACTTGGGGTGGGTGCCTGGAGGTATAGGATAATAGTATTATATAACACTTTCCTCAGGGTCACTTCATTCATTCAATAAATATTTATCAAGCACTGTACTTGACTCTAGCTGTTTATAGCGTGAACAAGACATGTATGGTTCCTGCCTTCATAGAGATTATAGTCCAGTGGGGAGAACTACATTACACCCATATATACATAATTCCAATCTTGATGAGTCTACAGAGTGGGCTGTGAAAGTTATAGATTGACTCTCTGATTAGCACTAGTGTGGAGACAGCAGGATTTACATATGCATTAACTTGTTTTTGAAATTTTCTTTAAGATTTTTTTAGAGCAGTTTTAGGTTCACAGCAAAATTGAGGAGGAAGGTACAGAGATTTCCTGTACAGCCGCTGTCCTGACACATGCGTTAACTTGCCCATTATCAATATCCCTAACCAGAGTGGGGCATTTGTTACAACTGATGAACCTACTTTGACACATCATGATCATCCAAAGTCCGTGGCGTACCTCAGGGTTCACTCTGGATGTTGTACATTGTATAGCTTTTGACAAATGTGCAACAACATGTATCTATCATTATGGTATCATACAGAGTATTTTCACTGTCCCAAAAATCCTCTGTGCTCTGACTGTTCATCCCTCCCTTGCCCCCAACTATTGTCAACCACTGATCTTTTCACTATCTACATAGTCTTCATTGCCTTTTCTAGAATGTCACATAGTTGGAATCATATAGTACATAGCATTTTCAGATTTTTTTTCACTTAGTAATGTGCATTTACGCTTCCTCCATGTTTTTTTCATGGCTTGTAGGTTCATTACTTTTTAGTGTTGAATAATATTACATTGTTCAGTATTCCGTATGAATAAAGCTGCTGTAAACATCCATGTCTGGTTTTTGTGTGGAGACAAGCTTTTAATTCTTTTGAGTAAATTCCAAGGAGCATCACTGCTGGATCATATTATAAGTATACATTTTATTTTATAAAAAACTGCCAAAATGTCTCTCAAAATGGCCGTACCGTTTTGTATTCTCACCAGCAATGAATGAGAGTTCCTACTGCTCCACATCCTTACCATCATTTGGTGTCATCAGTGTTCTGGATTTTAGCCATTCTAATAGATGTTTAGTGGTATCTTGCTTTAATTTGCATTTCCTTGATGACATATGATGTGGAGCATCTTTTCATATACTTATTTGCTATATGTATATCTTTTTTGGTAAAGTTGTCTCTTCAAGTCTTTGGCCCGTTGTTTAATCAGGTAGTTTATTTTTACATATTTTGGATAACAGGTCTTTATCAGATGGGTCTTTTGTAAATATTTCCTCCTGGTCTGTGCTTTGTCTTCTTATTCTCTTGACATTGTCTTTTGCAGAGCAGAAAAATTTAATTTTAATGAAGTCCAATGTATCATTATTTCTTTCATGGATTGTGTTTTGGTGTTGTATCTAAAAAATCATTGCCCAGGGTCACCTACATTTTCTCCTACATTATCTTCTAGAACTTTCACAGTTTTGCATTTTATATTTAGAACTCTGATCTATTTTGAGTTTATATTTGTGAAGGGTGTGAGCTCTGTATGAACTTTTTTTTTGCATGTGGTAGCCAGTTGTTCATTATCATTTGTTGAAAATACTGTCTTTTATTTCATTGTGTTGTCTAGTCTTTTGTCAAGATCCATTGACTATATGAGTCTCATTAACTTTTAAAAGGACGATGATAGAATGAATTTGAATAGCTAAGTGAACATAAATGGGAGGATTCCAAACAGAAGAAATGGACTGTAGTAAGGCATTAAAATGAGTGAGGAGGAAAATAATCTTGATTTATTAAAGAAACTGTGATAATAGAGGTAGTTTGAGCATAAATGCAAGAGAAGCACAGAGGTTGTTGAGTATTAGCTTAACCATGGTAAGGATTATTATACTAAAAGAAAGGAAAGCCATTTAAGGATTTTTATGCAGTTGCATTATCAAGTTAGAATTTTAGAGGTCTTTATATGTTGGCCGCGGTGTGTAGAATGAATTGAAGGAAATAATTGTTTCAGTTGGGAGGCTTTAAGAGGAAAGGTAAGAGATTATCGTGAACAGAAGTGACTTGTAGAGATAGGTCATAATAAAAGTTTAGTAAGTAGAATAAAGAAACACTTGACTGAGTTTTGGGAGAAAGGGAAAGGGATGTTTTAAGTAATACTCCTTAGTTTTTGTCTTAACTTACAGAGTGAGAGAGAAGGGGAGCAGGAGGGAGGGAGGAGATCATTCTTTTCTTTGCTTTTCTTTTTCTTTTTTTTAAAGATTTTTTATTTATTCATTTGACAGAGGGAAAGAGATCACAAGTAAACAGAGAGGCAGGCAGAGGGAGAGGGGGAAGCAGGCTCCCTGCTGAGCAGAGAGCCCGATGCGGGGCTTGATCCTAGAACCCTGAGATCATGACCTGAGCCGAAGGCAGAGGCTTAGCCCACTGAGCCACGCAGGCACCCCGAGATCATTATTTTCCTTTTTCTTTTCTTTTTTTTTTTTTTTTTTGGTGTTTTGACACTAATAAGGGAACAGTGCATTTTATAAACAGTTTTTGGATTTATTGACATAAGTAATTAAAGCTTTGGTACTGTGCCGAATTTACCAGGATGGGAGTATAGAGTAAGATCCAGTTTTTTTAACTACAACTTTGGCATGGTGGCACTGCTTAAAGTTTTCCGTTCTAGCTGTCATATGAAAGATGAAGTCTCCTCTTTTCAAAGGAGAGAGGTTATTAAGTGTGAATATAAAGAAGTGTAAAGGGTCAAATACCAAACCCTAAGGAGAAACTCAAAATTAAAGAAATGTGGGGAAAGCTAAGCCTTTGAAAAAAAATTAGTAGTGGATGGACTATTAAGTAGGATTGTTTTAGGGTACCAACTAAATAGGTTTAACTCTTTAATAGAACCAAGAATTTGGGGGAAATGAGGAAGGAGAAAATGTCATGTTGGAGAAAGGAGGGTCATTGGTGCTCATAACAAGTGTGTATTGAGTGCCCGCTGTATGCTATGCATGGTCTGAGATCCCACAGTAAGCAAACAGGCAGACATTCCTGTGCTCTTGGAGCTTGCTTCCTAATTGGGGAGAGACTGAACCTATAATAAATGAGTAAATTTCATATTTTTGAAGGGCATCTATGCTAAAGAAAAAAGGCAGGGTAAGGGTAATGGGGAAATGATGTGGTTGGCGGAGGGCTTTGCAAGTTTAAATACGGCGGTCATAGCAGGTCTCAATACTGAAGTGATTTAAAGCAAAGGCTTGAAAAGGTCAGAAAATAAGCCCCGAGGATATTTTAGGTAAAAATGTTCCATGCACAAACAGGGAATTGAAACTGGAGCATAGATGGTGAGTTTGAGCAATAGCAAGGGGGGCAGTGGGGCTGGAAGAGAGAAGAGAGAAAAAAATAATTAGAGATGAGGTGAAAGGAATAAGCAGCCCATCTAGAGCTGTGCTCCTCAATCTTGGCTTCTTTGGAGAAGCCACCTGGAGAGCTTCTAAAACTCTGGATGCCATGACCAATTAAGTTAGAATCACTGGGAGGTGGAACCCAGGCCCCCTCATGTGATTTTAACATGCAACCAAGGTTCACAATCATTCAGCTAGGACCTTACCAGTCATTGTAAGGAGGCACTGGCTTTTAAATGGGCGTCAGGGGGAGGTACTGGAACATTTTGAACAGAGGACTTACAGGATTTGACTTAACAGGATTACCATGCTTGCTGTAGGGGAAATAAACAGGAGGGTATTAATGTGTGTCAGAGACCACCAATAAAATGCCTGTAACAAAGTTAGGTTTATTGATACTTGATGAATAAGGAAAATGGTTTACCATGGGGATCTGTGAGGCATCTCAACAAGAAAGTGTTAGGAGGAACTTGTTACAGTATTTGGGCTTGTGTTGGGTGATTTGCAGGAGGATGCAAGGAAGCTGGAATTCTCTGGATTGAGTATTTACAAGAACAGGATAATTCTATGATTGTGTATCTATATAATTTTTATTTGGAAAGTGAGAGAAATGGAACTAATATTGTAATTGTTAAAGATGCAACAGTTAACTCATGTTATCCAGGATATTTGCACAAATTTTGCTATTACATAGTGATCCTTTTTAAAAAAAAAAAAAAAAAGAAAAGTTTTATTTATTTGAGAGAGAGTGCTCAGGAGCACGTGTGCATGTGTGTGAGTGGGGGAAGGGTCAGAGGGAGAGAATCTTCAGGCAGACTCCCCACTGACTGTGAAGCCCAGTGTGGGGCTCGATCCCATAGCCCATGAGATTATGACCTGAGCCAAAACCAAGAGTCAGATGCTCAATTGACTGAGCCACCCAGGCGCTCCTGCATAGTGATCCTTTTGCCTGGGCTCAAATACGATTACAGACGTTTATCTAGTTTTTCTCAGTTGACACAATGTCCTTGTGATTCATGCTATGTGAAAATCTTTATGTTCAACAAAAGAGCACTGCAGCCCTCCATTAACGCCAGGCCAGCTTCTGGTAACACCGAGGTCTTGCTGACAGGGCTCTGGAAAGCTGCCAACTAATAACTATCAGGGGCAAGATTAGAAGCAGGAAGACCAAGTAGGAGGGTATTCTAAAATCGAGAGAAGAAATGACGGTGACTTGAACCAGGGTGACGCAGGGGAGGTGTGTGAAATGGGAAGATTCTGGATGAGTTCTGAAATAGAAAGAAGAAAAGGAATTTGTTGATTGGGTATAGGGGAAGAGAAAAGAGTGGGTTAAAGAGTCCAAGGTCTTTACCTGTAGAAACTGGAAGGGTGGTGGTGCCATTTCTGACCCAGGAAAATGACAAGAAGAACATGTTTGAAGGAAAAGCTCATTAGCTCACTCCCGGGTGTATGATACTTGAGATACTAATTAGATATTCAGGTAAATATGTCTAATAGAGAATTAGATATATGAATCTGTAGTTCAAGGAGGAGATTCAAGCTGATGATACAAATTCATGAGACATCAGCATACAGATGGCATTTAAATCCTAAGACAGGAAGAGTTCTTGAAAGTAGTAAAGATAAAAGATCTAGAAGCAAGGATAAAAGAAAGAACCAGCAGAGAAGATGAAGAAAGGAATAACTAGCAAAGAAGGAGGGAAATTCAGAGATTTTCCTGTCTTGGAAGGCAAGTACTCAGTGTTTCAAGGCATGGTTAACTGCCGCATATTGCTGATGGATCAAGATGAGGACTGAGAATTGACTCTGGATGTAACATTATGAGGTCATTGTGGATTGTGATAAGAGGAGTAAAGCCTGATTGGAGGGAGCTCAAGAAAAAATTGGGAAGATAGTAGCTCTCATCAACCTCTTTCTAAGGCTTCAGAAAGGAAAATTGAGAAATGAGTTGGTGGCTCTTCTGTGAAATGGGGTCAAGGGAGTTGAACAGCACGTTTCTATAGGCTTGTGGACAAAGTAGAAGAGAGAGGGATAGTGTGCGATGTAGAAGAGGGGAGCATTTTCTGGAGAGGTGCAGTTGAATTTCCAAGAGAGGATGTGATCTAGTGCATAAGCAGAGAATGGCCTCAGCTAGGAGACCAGACAGTTGTAACAGAGGAAAGCTGGACTATATAGGGGTAGACCCTGCAAGGTGGGGAGATGTGGTCATGATCATTGTGGAAATTTTGCTTTAGAAACTGGGAATAATGAGGAAATAGGAGATTCTTGGGTAATACAAAAGATTGAAAGTGAGAAAAAAAAAAACAACACATTTTTTATCACTCACTGGATTAATGACTTCCCGCTTGGAATACTATACCTCTAGGGTCCTTCAGGAAATGAGTCAGTAGGTTACTGCAAATTTCTCAAAAAGGCAAGTGAAATTGTGTCTTTTTTCATATTATTTTTTTCCAGTTTTATTGAGAGATAGTTGGCATACATCACTGTATGACATTTAAGGTACACATCATAGTGTTTACCTTTCTCTAGTTTAATTGTAAGAATACAATATACGAAGTATGTATTTATTGACTGTTTATGCTATCAGTAAGTCTTCCTGTCAATGGTAGGCTATTAAGTTTTTGGAGAGTCAAAATTTATATGCAGATTTTCAACTGTGTGGGGGATCTACACCTCTAACCACCACATTGTTCAGCGTCAGTGCCTCTAACCCCCAGAACTTCTCTATCCATCCACCCATCATTGGACACTTAAGTTGTTTCTCTGTTTTGACTATTATAAATAATGCTGCTATGCATAGGGAGGTTCATTTATCTTTTCTAGTTGTGTTTTCAGTGCCTTTGGATACATTTCCAGAAATGGATTATATCTAGTTCTATTTTTAATATTTTGAGGCTGTATCAGTTTATAATCCTCCCAACAGTGCCCAAGGGTTCTCTTTGCTCTACATCCATGCCAGCATTTGTTATCTTTTGTCTTTTTGGTGATGGCCATTCTAACAGGCCTGAGGTGGTAACTCATTGTGATATTAATTTGCATTTCCCTAATGACTAGAGATATTGAATATCTTTTCATGTACCTGTTGCCCATCTATATATCTTTTTTTTTTTTTTTATATAAGTATTAGGTTATTTGCTCATTTTTAAATTGGGTGGTTTTTCTGCCATTGAATTTATGTGGTTTGGATATTACCCCTTATCAGATACATGGTTTGTAAATATTTTTTCCCATTCTCCAGGTTGTCTTTTCGCTTTGTTGATGGTTTTCTCAGGTACGTAGAAGCTTTTAGTTTAATGTAGTCCCACTTGTTTATTTTTTATTTTTTGCTTATGCTTCAGGTGTGATTTCTAAAATGTTATTACCAAGACCAATGTCAAGGAGCTTTTTCCTCTCTTTCTCTTCTAGGAGTTTCATGGTTTCAGGTCTCGCAGTTAAGCCTTCATTTAATTTTCAGTTAAATTTTGTGAGTGGTGTAAGATACAGGTTCAATTTCAGTCTTTTATCCAATTGCTCCAGCATCATTTGTTGAAGAGACAGTTCTTCACTGAGCATTCTTGGATCCCTTGTTAAATATTAGTTGGCCATATATTCTTGGGTTTGTTTCTGGATTCCTTATTCCACTGGTCTCTTTACTTCTGTGCCAGTACCATACTGGTCTGGTGACTATGGCTGTATAGTATAGCTTAAAATCAAGAAGTATGAAGGTCTTTTTCAGGATTTCTTTGCTTATTTGGGATCTTTTTTGGCTCCATATAAATTTTAGGAGTGTTTTTTTCTACTTTTGCTAAAAAAGAAAAAAAAAATCACTGGAATCTCAGTAGGGATTGCATTGAATCTATAGATGACTTTTGGTAGTATTGACACTTTAATAATATTAATTCTTCCAGTCCACAAAGATGGAATACCTTTCCGTTTGTTCATGTCTTCTTCAATTGCTTTCATCATTGTCTCACAGTTGTTAGAGATCTTTCACTTTCCTTAGTTAAATTTATTCTTAAGTATTTTATTGTTTTTATTGTTTTTATGTCATTATAAATGGGATCAGTTTATTTCCGTTTCAGGAAATTTGTTGTTAGAGCATAGAAACTCTCTATTGACTTTTGTATGTTAATTTTGTATCCTGCAACTTTACTGAATTTGTTGATTAGTTTTAACAGTGTTTTGGTTGAGTAGTTAGGATTTTCTCTGTATAGAAACATGTCATCTACAAATAGAGATCATTTTACTTCTACCTTTTGAATTCTGATGCCTTTTCTGTTTGTTGACTGATTGTTCTAGCTAGGACTTTTAGTACTATGATGAGTAGGAGTGGTGAGAATGGGCACCTTATCCTGTTCCTGATCTTGGAGGAGAAGCTTTCAGCCTTATACTATTAAGTGTGATGTTAGCTGTGGGCTTGTCATATATGGCAATGTGTTCCAAACCTAATTTGTTAACTGTTTTTATCATGAATGGCTTTTGGATTTTGTCACATGCTTTTTCTGTGTCTGTTGAGATGATTATAGGATTCTTTTTCTTTCATTCTGTCAGTGTGATGTATCGCATTGATGCATTTCCATATTTTGAAACATCCTTTCATCCCAGGGATAAATCCCAATTGATTATGGCGAATGATCCTTTTAATAGGATGCTGAATTTTTGGTTAGTATTTTGTTGAGAATGTTTGCATTTATAATCATCAGGGATATTGACCTATAGTTTTCTTTCCTTGTAGGGTTCTCATCTGGCTTTGGGTATCAAGATAATGCTGACCTCATAAGGTTTATTTGGAAGTATTCTCTGCTTTTTGATTTTTGGAAAAGTTTGAGAAGATTGGTGTTTTAATACTTAATAGTTTGGTAAAATTCACCAGTGAAGCCATCTGGTTCTAGGCTTTTCTTCATTGGGACTTTTATTATTATTATTATTACTGATTCAATCTCCTTACTAGTAATTAGTCTAGGCAGATTTTTCTATTTTTTCCTAATTCAATTTCAGTAAGTTTTGTGTTTCAGAGAATTTTTTTCATTTCTTCTTGGTTGTCCAGTTTACTGGTGTATAGTTGTTTGTAGTAGCCTTTTATGATTTTTTGTACTTTGGTGGTACCCATTGTAATGTCTCCTTTTCCATTTATAATTTTGTAATTTGAGTCCTTTCTTTTTTTTTTAACTATTAAAAGTTTGTCAATTTTGTGTATCTCTTCAAAGAACCAACCCTTAGTTTGGTTAATTTTTTCTATTGTTTATCATTTCTCCCTTTCATTTATTTCAGCTCTAATATTTATTTCCTTTTTCTCTGTTAACTTTGGGATCAGTTCTTCTTTTTCTAGTTCATTAAGGATGGAATTAGGTTATTTATTTGGGATTTGTATTGCCTCTTAATATAGGCATTTATTGCTATGAACTTTCCTCTTAGAACTGCTTTTGCTCCATTCTTTAATTTCTTTTGTGTTTCCATTTTCATTTGTCTCAAGGAACTTTTATTTCCCCTTTAATTTTTTTCTTTGATTCATTGGTTGTTCAGGAATGTTATTTAATTTTTGTGTATTCAGACTTTTCCTGTTTTCCTTATTTTTGGTTTCTGTTTTTGCACCATTGTGGTCAGAGAAGATATTTGAAATGATTTCAGTCTTCTTGAATTTGGTAAGACTTGTTTTATGGCCGACCATATATTCTATGCTAGAAAATTTTCCATGTGCACTTGAGAAGAATGAATTCTGTTGTTGCTGCATAGAATGTTTTGTATATGCCTGTTAGGTCCACTGGGTTTCTAGTATTGTTTAAATCTACTATTAACTCAGTGATTCCCTGGATGATCTATCCATTATTGAGAGTGTGGTGTTAAAATGTTCAACTAACATTGTATTAGTGTTTATTTCTTCTTTTATCTCTGTTAGTTTTTGTTTCATTTATTCAGATACTTTGATATTGGTTCCATAACTATCTACAATTGTTATGTCTTATTGATGTAGTGACCTAGGGTCATTAAATAATGATCCTTTCTGTCTCTTTTTTACAATTTTAAAGTCTCTTGGTTTGGTATAAGTGTAGCTATAACTACTTTTTTTTTTTTTTTTTTAATAATCCATTCAGCCAGTCTGTCTCTTTTGATTGAAGAATTATTTCATTTACATTTAAGGTAATTATTGATAGGTCTGGATTTATTTTTGCCACTTAAAAAATTGTTTTCTGGTTGTTTTGTAGATGCATTGTTCATGTTTTATTTTTGTGTTTTAATGTTTTTTGGTATTAGTATGCTTTGCCTTCTTTGTCATATTCTTTTGTATAATTGCTGCAGGTTTTTTCCTTGTGATTTTCATGAGGCTTACATAAAACATCTTAAAATTAAAACCCTATTTAAAGCTAATAACAACTTTACTTCATAGAATTCCTAAAATTGTCACTTCTTCTTCTCCCCCTCATATTTTAGGTAATTTCTGATACAATTTAATATTTTTTGTATGTGTAACTAATAACAGTTATTGTAGTTAGGATATTTTTACTACACTTATTTTAACTTTTAAACTGGAGTTGTAAGTGAATTATGCACCATCATCACCATATTACAGAATCTAACTTTGTCTATTTACCGTTACCAGTGAGGTTTATGCTTTATTTTTATATTTTTATAAGGTTTATGTTCTTTTACTGAGAGAATTTCCTCAGTCTTTCTTATAAGGAAGGTGTAGTGGTAATGAATTCTCTCACCTTTTGTTTGGAAAAGTCTTTATTTCTCCATTTCTACAGGACAGCTCTCCTGGGTATAGAATTCTTAATTATTCTTCAATATTTTGAATATGTCATCCCATTTTGTTTTGGCCTGAGAAGTTTCTGTTGAGAAATCTGCTTTATAGTCTTATGCAGTTTCCCATGTATGTAGCTTTTCTCTTTTTTTTCTTACTGTTTTTAAAATTATTTTTTTGGCTTTGACAATTTAATTATACTGTGTCTTGGTGTAGTCTTCTTTAAGTTCAGCCTATTTTAGGTCCTTTGGGCCTCATGGATCTGTATATCCATTTCTCTTCCCAGGGTTGGGAAGATTTCAGCCATTATTGCTTTAAATTTACTTTCTCTTCCTTTCTCATTATCTTCTTCTGGAATTCCCATTGAGTACTGTGAGTCCCTTAGGATTTTTTCACTCTTTTTCATTTTATCTTTTTGTTTTCTGACTGGATAATCTCCTGTGTCTTACTTCTTAGGTCACTAAGAAGTCACTTCTTAGGTCACTTCTGCATGGCTAAATGTACTTTTGCAGCTCTATTGAATACTTTAGCTCCGTTATTATTTTTTCAATTTTAGGATTTCTCTTTAATTCTGCCTTTTTTTTTTTTCTTTCTGGGTGCTATTTCTTTGTCAAACTTCTTGTTTTGTTCATGTATTGTTTTCCCGATTTCATTTAATTGTCTATGTGTTCTTGTAGTTCCCTAAACTTAAGATAATTATCATAAATCTTACAGTTCATAGATCTTTATTTTCTTAGGGTCAGTTTTTAGAACTTTATTAGTTTCCTTTGGTGATTTCACATTTACTTGGTTTTATGTTATCCTTGATTTCTTATATTGGAATCTGCACATTTGAATAATTGGGCTCTTCTTCTAGACTTTATAGATTTGCTTTGGCAGAGATAGATCTTCAACAGTCAGCTCAGTTTGGGTTTCTAGGGATGTGACTTTGGGCAGGTGGTGCCTGCTATTGTCTATTTTTTGGCAAGGCAACTTTCCAACCTCTGAGGTTGGATATGGGGAAGGAAGTAGGCCACTGGCTGAGAACAGTTGGGTAGGACTACTGGCTTGGTTCTCTAGCCAAGTGAATCTGTAGGATGGGTCCCCTATTTGCCTGGATTTTTGGTCAGGCTTACTAGATGGTCTGTACTGGGTACCATATTCAGTTGTAGACAGGGCTGTGAATTCATTTTCCTTCACTAGCAGTACAGGACCCAGGGTACCTGGGGGTACCTGAATCAGTACGAGAGCGTGCATTGAATTTCTTGGTCATGTGAGACCAATAGTTTGCTCTACAGATGTAGAA
The DNA here is from genome assembly GCA_028534135.1 of Potos flavus. Classification (NCBI taxonomy): domain Eukaryota; kingdom Metazoa; phylum Chordata; class Mammalia; order Carnivora; family Procyonidae; genus Potos; species Potos flavus. The sequence goes on from CM052897.1 coordinate 105,414,616, forward strand.
AGGCATGGGCTGTTCTCTCTTTTCAAGCGCAGCTAGAAGCAGAGCTTTTGGATGGCCTACACAGCAGCCTCCTGTGTGCTCTTCCCTGGTTGCATGGGCTGAAGGCTGTATTAGCGATGACTGGGGTATGAATTAATTTCTCTGCCTGGGAGCAGTGGGAGAAGCACCTTTAAAGGCAATAAAACTCTTTGTATGTTGTCCTAACTCAGCCTGACCTGTGTCCCTAGTTCCCTGGCCAAATACAGCCACTGGCTTTGCTCTGCTCACTGTTGTATCTGCCTGTCTGTCTCTTGGCTACAGCATTGCTAGCTTTTTGTCGCTTCAGGTATTTTCACCAGCCCTCTGGTCAAGATGGGGCTGGGAGATGCTATCTTCAGTGATGGGGCTGTCTCAGTTCCCTTTTCTGAATGAGATGGGGAGGGGCTGCTCCAGGCTTCTCTGCTTTTCTGTCTTTCTAGTCAGTAGGGGTCAAGAACTACCCTCAGTCTTGGCTATGAATTAATGCCCCTGCTTAGGTGTAGCAGGCCATGCCTTTACACCTGGTACTGGCTTTGCTCTGGAAATAGTTAGCTCTGCCTTTCTGCTTATTGGCTTAAGCATTGCCAGTTACATAGTTTCCAAGTGTCCTTGACAGCCCTTCTGGTCAATGTGGCCTGGGAGCCATAGTGGGTATGGCTGTGTATCAGCTCACTTGTCTGGATGGAATTGGGAGGAGCCCCTCCTGACCTTTCTCACATGTTCCCCAAACAAGTTTTCTTTTAGGAGAGGCCATGAAGAACCCTCATCACCTAAATGATCTAATCAGGTTTAGATGTGGTACATCTCCTGGGCATAATTCCTTCCCTCTGTTGACCTGTGAAATTAAAGATAGAAGTTTTGTGTGTGGTTTTTTTTTTTTTTTTTTTTTAGGATTTTATGTATTCATTTGACAGAGAGAGCACACGCACAAGCAGGGGGAGTGGCAGGCAGAGGCAGAGGGAGAGGAAGAAGCAGGCTCCCTGCTGACAGAGAGCCCAATGCAGGGCTGGATCCCAGGATCATGACCTGAGCCAAAGGCAGACGCTCAAACTGACTGGGCCATCTTGGCACCCCAAAGTTATCTGCCTCTAACATTCTTAAAATAGAATCATAAGACAGCATTAGGATAACACCTGATATTTTAGTTAAAAAGGGGAGGGAGAAAGGAAGGTTTCCAAAAAAAAGAAAGTCACTGGTTCAAAGCAGTTTTGAAATTCAGCTGGGAAAACTCTAGCTGGAGTTCTTTGATTAGGTTGCAAAATCTAAATTCTTCTGCTGTCTGGACACTTGGTTCTACCTTCTGAGCCATTCTTCCTTTTGCATAAAAAGTAACATGTGTTTTCTTAGCAACAACTAGAACCCCTCCACTCATGTACGACTGTCTTCCTGTTTTTAGCTACTTCCTATTTTTTTAGATCTTTTCCTCTGTTTCTACTGTCCCAACAATATATCAGCTTTACCAATACCTACAATCTATTGATTTTACCAACACTCTAGTGCCCCTGATCCTTTCATGTACTCACTTTCCTTCTTAGAAAGTTTAAATTCCATGGCCTAATATTGGAATGACTGCCTTACATTGACCTTCAACTGCCTTGCTGTCCTTTGATAGTCACTAAAGCACTAACTGATTAACTGTGGCTCTCAGCCCCCTCAGCTCAGCTCAACTGCACAGCCCCCTTAGCTGTGCAGCTGAATGTGGCTGAGGGAGAAAACAAAGCAGTGTCATCTATCCTCACTGTACGTCGATGATCGCTGCCCTACTTTTGTTCTGGTGCTTTCCAGGAATCACATTGTATTTCTCCACTCCATTCCCTCACCCACTTACTTCCGTGAATAGCATATTTTTCTCCTGTCTTCTCCAACGTCATATTCTACATTCTTATCCCTATCCTCAGCTGATGATCTTATATCAAAAGGACTTTTATAAGCCCCAAAACCCCTTCAACCCACCTGCAAACTCTCTCTTTTCTCCTTTATCCTGGATAAACTGTCCATGCTCCTAACAGTGGTCACCCCATTTCTCCTGTAAAGTAGAACCCATCTGCTTGCCTGCTTGACATTGCTCCAGTGATTTTCCCTTTCTACCATATCTTTTCAATTAGCATAAAAACATGTTTTTATTTCTCACATCTTAAAAATTTTTTTTCTCTTGATCCTACTTCTTCCTCAGTTGTCACATCATTTTCCCCCTTTCCTTTACAAAATATACATACACCTCAAAAGAATTAATTACATTTACTGCCTTTAGCTTTACTCTTCAGAATTTCTTTTTAACTCACTTCCATCAGGGCCTGGCTGTCACCATCAAGCAGACAGTGTTCTCATTAAAGTCACCAGTGATCTATATCCAGTGGGCCTGTCATCAGCATTTGACACCAATAGTTTATTAGTTACTTGACTTGATCTCCATGACACTAGGAACCACTCTTGATCTTTCTCTTATTTTTGTGCCTTAATCTTGCCACTTTGATTATTTTCTGATTTATATTTTGAGCCTGAACTTTTCACTGGAACTATGGACTAATTAATGTATCCTGCTCTCTATTACGTGATCACTTGAATACCTAATAGGAATCTTAAATACAGCAAGTCCAAAACTGAGGTCCTGTTTCCTCCTTCTCCCCCAAAAACCTGCTTCTTCACAGTCTTTTCCATTTCATAAATGGTATTTCCATTGTTTCAAATTCTCAGGTCAAAGACTTCGAAATCCTATTGTTTCATCTTTTTCTCTCACTCCATAACTGATGTCAGTTAATTCTATTATGTCTGTCTTTAATATATAACCAGAATGCCTCATCTTTATCTCATTATTACCACCCTGGTCTAGACCATTATTACTTCTTATCTGAATTCTTGAAGTATCCTTTTCTTTTCATGCTGAAGTCACCCACTTTTGTCTTCTTTCAGTACAGTAGCCACAGGGATGAGATTAAGTCAGAATCTTTCACTCGTTGCTTAAAACATCCCAGTTGTTTCCAATACCTCAAAATTAAAGCCAAAAAAATGAAAGCGACTGTTCTGATTTCCTCTATTCTTCTCCCTCACTCGCTCTTCTGGAGATACCATAGTCTCTGATATTTCTGGAATATCAGAGGCATGCTCTTGCCTCAATGCTCTTTTCCTTTCTGTTCCTCTGTGTTGAGTCGTCTTTACCTACATAGTCACATGCCTTGCTTCCTCACCTCATCCTTCAGGAGTTTCCCTAGTTGCCAGCTTCTCTATGACACCTCCCTTGATCACCATCTATGAATTTTCAATCCTTCTCTGTAATGCTCTATTTCTTTCTTTATTTTCTTCTTTGCCATCAAATGAATTATATATATTTTACTTAATTCTTTTATTTTTTCACTATCTCCCCAAATGTCCCTACCCTTCTCACTCAACACTATTTAAACTCCATGAGGACAGAGACTTTTTTTCTGCTTTCTTTCCCCCATTTTACTTTACTATGTTCTTAGAAGACCCTGTGCCTGTGCCAAATGTATATTATGTACTCAGTACATGTTTGCCAAATGAATGAAGACTGAATGAATGAATGAGTACATATTATTCTGTTGTCATCATTGTCTATTTGCTTATAAATTTCCCACACTAGATTCTAAGATCCTTATTGGTGATTACTATATATATATATATATATATATATATATATATATATATATATATATAATACTTCTGTATTTTATATGTTTATACACAATATTTAATGTAGTGTGGGTTGAGAGATGTGAAAGGCCTGAAACTTTCCCCATCTTATAAGCTAACAAGTTAGCCTGCCATAGTTTCATGGATGCCGGCAGAATAGGTAAGACTCCTGGGTCAGGACAAAAGGACGTATTATTAATGGTATAACACACAGCATAAGTGTCAAGATTGCCCTAGTTCCTCTTGCTCCCTGAGTCCCAGGAGCAGCACGGAGAGGCCCCGGTGGATGTACGCATAAAATAGCTTTTGCATCACAGCTAAGAAAGCCTGAGTTTATAGAACCCAAATCTTTTATAGTGGGATTCAAGCATATGTGCCTAACCTATGTTTTAGAGGAAGATATTTTCCTTATTATATTATACAAGGTAATAATTTGCCCTCTGTTATAGGTAGAGTCACTACCTCTGTTTTTCATGACTATTTGCTATTTGAATATCCTTAAAAGGATGGTCTGGAACAAAGGGGCAGTTAATGGCTCAGCTTGTAAGATATTGTGTCCCAACACAGTCTTTGTTGGTCAGATTACAGGAGACCTTAAAACCATATGTAGAATAATGTAATTAATCATTTTTATTTCAAATGCAATAATTTTGAATGCCCGATGTTATTATTTATGCATTGGTGTTCCTTTAAAGATTTCATTACTTCTATTTATTTATATAGACATCTTTTTTATTTCATGGTATTTTTATATGTATTTCTTGACTATTTTATGTTTTAAATAACTAATGAATATTAACTATTGATGAAGTCTACAGTTCAGTTATTTTAACATTATTATAATTTCAAACATATAACCATTTGAATGCATAAAAAAGCCTGAAACTCAAAGAAATACTACTAGTAGAGATCATGTTCTAAATAGTGTATATGGTATTAATGCATTTGAAGTTTATAATAACCTCTGCTTAATCAAATAAAGTACAGCCTCAATGAACTTAAGACGGTGTGCTAGAATACTCAGCTAACTTTTGTCCACCTTCATGCAACTTCATGCAACTTTCAGGAGGGTCATGAAATCTAGCGAAAAAAAGACACAGAGAGCTAATGTAGTGGACTTATAGTTATTATAAACATGCCTCTGAGATATTGCGGGTTCAATTCCAGATTACTGCAGCAAAGCAAGTATCGCAATAAAGCAAATCACTTCTTTGGTTTTCCAGTTATGTTTGCACTATGCTGCAGTCTGTTAAGTGTGCAGCGGCATAATGTCTAAAATAATAATGTACATGCCTTAATTAAAAAATACTTTATTGGGGCACGTGAGTGGCTCAGTGGGTTGAGGCCTCTGCCTTCGGCTCAGGTCATGATCTCATGGTCCTGGGATCGAGCCCTGTATCGGGCTCTCTGCTTGGCGGGGAGCCTGCTTCCCCCGTTCTCTGTGCCTGTCTCTCTGCCTACTTGTGATCTCTTTCTCTCTCTCAAATAAATAAATAAAATATTTTTAAAAATTTATTTATTTATTTATTTTAAAGATTTTATTAGAGAGAGAGATCACAAGTAGGCAGAGAGGCAGGCAGAGAGAGAGGGGGAAGCAGGCTCCCTGCTGAGCAGAGAGCCCGATGCGGGGCTTGATCCCAGGACGCTGGGATCATGACCTGAGCTGAAGGCAGAGGCTTTAACCCACTGATCCACCCAGGCGCCCCCCAAAAAATTTATTTCTAAAAAATGCCATCATCTAAGCTTTTAAGGAGTCGTAATTGTTTTGCTGGTGGAAGTTCTTGCCTCTATGTTGATGGCTGCTGACTGATCAGGGTGGTATTTGCTGAAGGTTGGAGTAGCTATGACAATTTGTTAAAATAAGACAACAGTGAAATTTGCCACATCAATTGGCTCTTCCTTTCACAGTTCTCTGTAGCATGTGATGCTGTTTGACAGCATCTTACCCACAGTATAATCTGTCAGAATCAGAGTCAGCCCTCTCAAACCCTGCTGCTGCTTGATCAGCTAAGTTTGTGTAGTATCCTGCGTCCTTTGTTGTCATTTCAACAATCTTCACAGATCCTTCCCCAGGAGTAGGAGTAGGTTATATCTCCAGAAAAACCACTTTGCACATCCATAAGCAAAACCTTACCTGTTCAAGTTTTTTTTTTTTCACTCTTAAAACCATCATTTTTGGCATTAATATATATTTTTTTTAATTTCAAGTTTTTATTTAAATTCTAGTTAACATAAAGTGCAACATTGGTTTCAGGAGTAGAATTCAGTGATTTATCACTTATGTGTAAGACCCAGTGCTCATCACAAGTGCCCCCCCTTAATACCCTTCACCCATTTAGCCCATCACCCACCCATCTCCCCTCCATCAACCCTCAGTTTGTTCTCTGTAGCTAAGAGTCTCTTATGGTTTGCTTCCCTCTTTTTCTCTTTTTTTTTTCCTTCCCCTATGTTCATCTATTTTATTTCTTAAATTCCACATGTGAGTGAAATCAGATGGTATTGGTCCATCTCTGACTTATTTCATCCAAGTTTCATTATGAGTTGCAGCAATTCAGTCACATCTTCAGGCTCTACCTCTAATTCTAGTTCTCTTGCTGTTTTCACCCCATCTGCAGTTAACTTCCTCCACTGACGTTTTGAGCCCCTCAAAGTCATCCCTGGGGGTTAGAATCAACTTCTTCCAAATTCCTGTTTATGTTGATAGTTTGACCTCTTTTCGTGAATCTTGAATGTTCTAAATGGTATCTAGCATGGTCAGTCCTTTCCAGCAGGCTTTCAGTTGACTTTGCCCAGATCCACCAGAGAGGAATCACTATCTTTGGCAGCTATAGCTTTATGAAATGTATTTCTGAAATAATAAACCTTGAAAGTTGAAATGACTACTTGATCCATGGGCTGCAGAATGGATGTTGTATTAGCAAGCATAAAACAACACTAATCTCATTGTACCTCTCCGTCAGAACTCTTGGGTGACCAGGTGCGTTGTTAGTGAGCAGTCATATTTTGAAAGGAATCTTTTTTTTTTTTTTTCTGAGCAGTAGGTTGAATGGTGAGCTTAAAATAGTCAGGAAACTCTGTCATAAATAGATGTACAGTTACCCGGGCTTTGTAGTTCTCCTTGTAGTTCCAAGGGAAATTGAGCATAATTCTGGGCCCTGGGATTTTCAGAATGGTAAGTGAGAATTGGCTTCAGTTAAAGTCACCAGCTGCATTAGCCCCTAAAAAGCCCCTAACGATTGCCCTTTGAAACTTTGAAGCCAGGCATTGAGTTCTCTCTAGCTATGAAAGTCCTGGATGGCACCTTCTTCCACTAGAAGGCTGTTTCATCTACGTTGAAAATCCGCTGTTCAGTGTGGTCACTTTCAGTAATGATCTTAGCTAGATCTTCTGGAGAACTTGCTGCAGCTTCTACATCAACACTTGCTTCTTCACCTTGGACTTTCATGTAATGGAGACGACTTCTTTCCTTAAACCTCATGAACCAACCTCTGCTAGTTTCAGACTCTTCTTCTGTAGCTTCCTCACCTCTCTCAGCCTTCATGGAATTGAAGAGAGTCAGGACTTTGCTCTGGATGAGGCTTTGGCTTGGGGGAATGTTGTGGCTGGTTTAATCTTCTGCCCAGACCACTCAAACTTTCTCCATATCGGCAATAAAGCTGCTTCATTTTCTTATCATTTGTTTGTTTGCTGGAAGCACTTTTAATTTCCTTCAGGAACGTTTCCTCTGCATTCACAACTTGGCTACCTGTTTGCTAGGTCAAGAGACCTAGCTTTTGGCTTATCTCAGCTGTTGACATGTCTTCCTTCCTAAGCTTAATCATTTCTAATTTTTGATTTAAAGTGAGAGACATGTGACTCTTCCTTTCACTTGAACACTTAGAGGCCGCTGTAGGGTTATGAATGGGCCTACTTTCAATATCGTTGTATCTCAGGGAATAGAGAGGCTGAAATGGGGGTGGGGGGGATGTCCGGTCTGTGCAGCAGTCAGAACACACACAACATTAATTAAGTTTGCCATCTTGAATGGGCACAGTTTGTGATGCTTCAAAACAATTACTATGGTAACATCAAAGATAACCAATTATAGATTACCATAGCAAATACAAGAATAGTAAGTTCGAAATACTGTGAGAATCACCAGAATGTGACCAGAATTACCAGAATGAGGTGAGCAAATGGAGCCCGTAGACTTGTTCAATGTACGGTTGCCATAAGCCTTCAATTTGTTTAAAAAAAAAAAAAAAAATTTGTGAAGTGCAGTAAGACGAGTTATGTCTTTATTATTAAGTGGTTTAAGATCTACTTCTAGAGCATGCCCTATAATTATACATGTTTAGATTTATATGATCTTACATTAAAAACTCATAGCACAGTGCTTGGCATGTAATAGTTCTAAAATTGTTAGTTATCATTGTTATTATTTCAACTACCAAAGCAGTATAATTTTTCAAGAGCCCAGCCTTTGACATCAGGTCTGGGTTGGAATTGTGTCAGTAATAATGACCCCTATAAATTATATGTTAATCCTCTTCACCCTTATCTTTCTCATCTCTAAAATGGGTATAGTAATATGTTCTGTATTTTAAGGGAATTGGAAATGATGTGGCATACACAATAACTGGATGTCTTTCACACGACAGTTATGTTTTTACTGGTTTAGATCTCTCTGTAAACCAGAGTTTGCCCTTCAGCTGGGCTTTAGTTGTCTAATTTTTACAATTACCACTTACATGTTTAGCCATTTTTCCTTTTTCTCCTAAACCTGAGAATCTTTTGCTGATGTGGCTGAAACCTGAGGAAGTTTGGAGTTCAACTACATGATGTGTCAGAACATATTTCCTCCTATAAATTTTTGTTTTGTTTTTCTTTAAAGCACTTACCTTAACTAATTATTAAGACTTTTTTTTTTCAGAGCAGTTTTAGAGTCACAGAAAAGTTGAGGAAAAAGTAGAGATTTCCCATCTACTTCCCTCACCCTACACACACACACACACCCACACACCCTTCTCCTACATCAGTATTTCCCAGTGTGTGGGGAGGTGGGGGGTTTTGCTACAACTGATGAATCTATGCTGACACATAATAATTACCCAGGTCCCATAATTTATATTAGGGTTCATTCTTGGTGTTGTACATTCTGTGGGTTTGGAAGAATGTGTGGTACAATCTGTTTGTGAATATGGTGTCTTGCAGAGTGTTTTCATTGCCATAAAGATGCTCTGTGCTCCACCTAGTCAGCCCCGCTCCTTTGACTGTCTTCACAGTTTCGCCTTTTCAAGAATGTCATATAGTTGAAAGCCTACAGTATGGATCCTTTTCAGACTGGCTTCTTTCACTTCGTAATATGCATTTAAGTTTCCTCCATGGCTTTTCATGGCTTGATAGCTCATTTCTTTTTAGTGCTGAATGATAATCCACTGTCTGAGTGTACCACAGTGTATTTAACCATTCACCTGCTAAGGGACACTTTTGTCGCTTCTAAGTTTTGGCAATTAGGAATAAAGCTGCTAAAAAAAAAATAATAATAAAGCTGCTATAAATATTCCAAGTACAGGTTTTTGTGTGGATGTAAATTTTTCAGTTCCTTGGGTAGATATTAAGAAGCACTCTTCTATAAATTTTTAAGTCTTTGCATGAGACCCAAATTATCGGCTTGGATACTTTCTGCCTTTCACGTTCATTTCTTACACATGATTTTCTGTAGGGATCAACTCAAACCATCAAAGAAGTTCTGTCAGTGAGTTTGATATAAGACCATCTGATTCTGTATTTTCTCTCCCCCTCACCGGGTTCCTTGGCTCCTACATAAATTTATCTTCTTCTGTCTCAGTGAGAAGCTCTCAGCATGCCTGTGATAGTGAAAGGTCATGGAGCTGCATGTCAGTCCGCCAAATATCCCCTAGCACCCTTTCCTCAGGGGTAGCTACTGTCATTATATTTACATAACTAATAGAGGCAACAAGGGTAGTTTTCCTGAAAATTAATAAAAGCTGCTGTAGAGTCCCTAGCTTTTTTACCCATATCCGTAGAAATAGATGATTTTTAGAAATTTATATCAACAGACATCCTGTTACGAACATAATAGCCCCTAGCACAAAGCTTGGTACACGGTAAACCCTAAAGTAGTGGTAACTGCAATTTTCTTGTAAATTATGGTGTTTCTGATGAGGATGATAATTGAGAAAGTCGATCATGAGGCTCCAGAGAAGTGAACAATCTTTGAACCTCAATTATCAAAATGTACCAGGATATTATATTTCTAAGTCAGGAAAAGGCATACATAATTTTCAACAATTGTTCTAATGAAGTACCTGTTTGGTTAACAGCTAACCAGATTAATTTCAGGTGACTTAGTACATCTCTGATCAGCTGAGGTGAGTTTTAAAATGTGCATAGAAATCTAAATATTTAGGAGCAAAGTAGATGAGATAGGCATATTAGAAATTTAACAACATAATCATCTGTTAAAAATTGCTATTTTTGATGGGCCTTATCTAGAGAACTAGCACATTGCCACAGTAGTTTCTGAAATTTTCATACCATTAGAATATTCATTTATTTCTACATCAGTATCTCCCTGGAAAGCAGACGATAGACGATATGGCTCCCTTTCCAGGTAGCTACGTGGGATAGCTATTCCAAAGCACCAATAACTCCTTTCCTTTCCTTTGCATAAAAGAACTCCTGGATTCTTTTTTTTTTTTAATTTTTGGATTGTCTGAAATAGGAACCAAAAACATTGCTTTCCCAGGGATTGAAATGGCAACTACATACTTTGAAACCCCTGGAATCTATGTATATTTATGGATTATTTATATATTGTGTATTTATAAACAGAGATGGCCTTTGAAAATATAGTCTGAAATATTCTGAGCATTTATCTCTAACTTGTCATAATTATCATTATTATTTTTCACCTTTGAGCAGCATTTAATTGTCTCTCCACAAATTTGTAAACTTTACTGGAGAAATCTTCATTCTAAATATAACTAATTTGTTGATTTTTCTGATTCCTAATGAAATATAGTTATTCCTTGCTTATTAAAGTTGATGCAACATTTTATTATTTTATTTGTGTGCTTTTTTAAAGATTTATTTATTTTAGAGAGGGGAGAGGGGAAGAAGGACAGGGAGAGAGAATCTCCAGCAGGCTCACTGATGAGCACGGGAGCCTGATGGCAGGGCTCAATCCCACAACCCTGAGATCATGACATGAGCCAAATCAGGAGTCAGATGCTTAACCAACTGAGCCACCCAGGTGCCCTAAATTTGATGCAGCATTTTAAAAGTGTCATACATTCTCATTGATTTTTGGTCACATTTTTAAGTTACTGTACTGGCCATATCAGGAAACCTGATAGAAAGCAAGTATGTTTTTGAAATCAGATATTTTTATAAATATTTAAAAATATTTTACATTTATAATATTACAGCTCACCTCACCTTCCTCCCTGTGTAGCATTTTTAAAATTGAAAATGATTTACCATTAGGTTAAAATTCCCTTGCAATTTTGAGTTTTATAATCTCAATGAGTGACTTACTGTATACTTTTATTCTCTAAGCTTGTTGCTTACTTCCTAAGTCTTTTTACAAGGGAACATCTATGCAAATTATTAATATATCCTTGAATATAAATAACCAATGACCAAGGATTCCAGTGCAATAATCATCTATAGAAGCAAACCTCATTTTGTGTTGGGATATATAGTAACGCTGAATGTCCATGCTGAATGAACTCAGATTGTGCCTTCTGGGTTTATCTTTTTTCCAGAATCATAGCAATTAACAGTTATTGTCAATAGTTGCAGAAAGAATATTAGATTTGGAGTGAAAATCTTTGGATTTCAATCCATCTGTATAGTTTCCAAACTATCTCACCTTGGTTAGGTTAATAACTTCCCTGAACTTTCCTTTCTTCATCTGTAAAGCAGCTTGGGCTATTGTGAAAGTTGTATCTATATAAAGCATTTAGTACAGGGTCTATGACATAGGTACCAATTAAATATTAGTTATAATTCAACACGATTATTATAACTTCCCAGTCCTGTCCTTTCTCTTCCTCTTTTCTTATGGCTTTGTGGAAATTAACTATTTCTTACATATTCACCTGAAAAGTGGGTCAAATTATTCTTCCCTGCACAAATCATGCAATGCATACAATGCTTTGGGAAATATTAAGCTTTACAAAATTGGTGGCGAATGTTATATTAAATATAATGATCTGGATTTTTCAAATATTGAATTTTTTTGGAAGTAGCTACTTTTCATGTTTTAATTAAAATATTTTCTGTAGGAATAATTAAGTCTTCCAGATGATGTCATAGCAGCAGAGAAATAACAAGAGTATCAGAACAAATTAGGTAGACCTTAGCAATTTTATAACCAAAATGGCTAATAATACTGTTTCTTTGAAAAAACATTTGGTAAAAATTTAATTTCTTGAGTTGGTAATTATGCCTTATCAATTTCCTGTATGCAAAGCACAACTCTGTTTGTTGTCGTTTTGTTTTTTTTTTTTTAGTTTAGATAGGATCCTTCTTTTCCTCCAAGGTGTCTTTTAATGTACTTAGGCATAACAGGGCGACAATTTAGTTCTACCCTTTCTAAAGTATGTGAACACTTAGGAGAGCCACTCTAGGAGTCACATTTTGTTTTCTCAGGTTCCAGATGCGACTTTGAAGCAAATAGCTGTGGTTGGTTTGAAGCAATTAGTGGTGACAATTTTGACTGGGTATGGAACTCTAGAAGTAACCTTTCAGCTGAATTTGAGCATCAGGCCCCACCTTGGGATCATACTCACAACACAGCTCAAGGTAAGAAACAAGGAGAGGCTCTCTGTTACTCCTTCCATTCACCCTTGGTCAGATCTGTTCAGAGAAAGAGAAGCATTTGAAGTTCTGTTAGTGCAACAAATAGTGTGACAGCTGAATTTTGTCAGTTATGGTTATGCTTGTCATTATGAAGTGAATCCTTTATGGGCGGTGGGGAGAGCATATAGATATGTTTTTGACTGAATTCACTGAATTAGTAACTTTTTGCATCATTTTCACCTAGAGGTGGAAGCTAGTTTAGTTTTCACAAGAGGAAATTTGTCTAACAATCACTTCTATTGATTTTTAATTGTATAGTCTTAATTTTAGTCAGACACAGAGCTTAGGACAGGGTTAAAGGGCAGGTGTATCAACTCAGTGGGCTAACTTATTATTTGTATTTGTGTCCCAATAGGGCATTTTATGTTCATTCTGAAGAAAAGCAGAAGCTTGTCACAAGTTGCCAAACTGCAGAGCCCAACCTTTAGCCAGGCGGGACCTGGATGCACGCTTTCCTTCTGGTAAATTCTAAAAACTGTGTTCAGCTACCTTTGCAGCCCGGTGGTTGCATGCACACTCCTGCACTTACCAGACTTTGATTTGTCCCCGGTTTGGCTTTAAAAACAGGTACTGTGTTAGATTTATACAGTCAGAATTTTTCTTAGGAACACATTGTCAGCATTTGTTGTGTTCTTTCTTTACATGAAAGGGCCTCTTTCCCTCTAACAGTGGATTATAATTTAATTAACTCTGCCTCCCCTGTTCTGGACTGAACTCCTTGAGAAAGGCTTCCGGGTCCTCCGAGCCAGAGTATGCCCCTCAGCAGATAAGCTCTCGCATATGAGCAGCCGCACTTACTTCAAGAAAGAAAGGCATCCGTTATGATAGCTAATTATTAATTGGCTGTTGATCGAGTGGGAGAGCCTGTAAGTTAAATGCTTAGTCTGTGCCATAAATCATTCCCATTCCTTGTGTTTGTTCTTTTTTCAGGTTTTATAACTATGGTCTGTCAGTGGGAGCAGCTGAGCTCCAGCTACACGTGGAAAATTCCAGTGACTCCACAGTACTGTGGAGAGTATTATATAACCAGGGCAACCAGTGGTCACAGGCGACTGTTCACCTTGGACGCCTCACTCAGCCCTTCCACTTGTCACTAGATAAAGTCAGTCTTGGCATTTATGATGGAGTCTCCGCTATTGATGACATCAGATTTGAAAATTGTGCTCTTCCCCTTCCTGCGGACAGCTGCGAAGAGCCAGATTTCTTCTGGTGTCGACACAGCAAGGCTTGCATAGAAAAGCTTCTGTTATGTGATCTGGTGGATGATTGTGGTGATCACACTGATGAGGATGACTGTGGTACTTTATTCTTTTTCTTCTTTTTCTGGTCCTTCTTAGTTTGGTAGTAGGGATCTTGATTAGTTCACTGTTTTCTAGCCAATTGAGGCAAAGACATGAAGCATTGTTCCAGAGTTAATGACTGTGATGAGTGATGAAGTAGTTGGGCTACCAATATTTGTTATGGTGACCGAGGAACTAGATACTAGCGATCCAATGCTGAACGCCACTACTGAGTCTCAGATCTCAGGGAGCTTACGGTCTAATCGAGCAGATAGATGTTATTTGAATATTCAAAAAATAAATACATACTGGCAGCTTTGATGGGAGATACAGAGAGGGGAGCTGTGACTTTTCATAATAATGGTATTGAACTTCCTAGAGGTGACAAGTTAGCTGAGATCTGAAAAGAAGTCAAAGCATCTGTGCCAAAGCCACGATAAGTGTCTGCATGGCGGATGGAGGCCAGCCGTTGTGGCTGGAGTGAGGAGGTGAAGGGGAGAGAGGGTGCAACATAAGGACAGAAATGTGGGGCAGGCCAGATTTGCAAATCTTTATTGTCCATATTAGGGAGATTTTTCTTCATTTGAAGGTTTTTAATAAGGAGGGTAATATAATAAAATCGGCATATTAAAACATGTCACTGTGGATACAGTGTGATGAGTGGATTGGAGGAGAGAGGATTCAGAAGAGCCATCAGCAGGCCGTCGCGGTAGTCCACGTGGAGGGGTGGGCATCACAGCCAGAGTGACGGAGATGGAGGGACTGATGTTTGGGGAAATATTTAGAAGGGACATTTGATGATGTTTTGGCTACAGGGAACAGAGAGTGGGCTGTCAAAGATAAGTCTTGAGTTTTTGGTTTAAATTATCAGAAAGCTTATGGTATCTGATGATTATATGTGTTTTACAGTTTTATGAATCTAGCTCCACATAGTGCCCACTGCACTTCCTCCTGAAAATGAGTCAGAAGCTCATAGCTGTTTTTGTTTTGTTTTGTTTTGTTTTTTCAGTTACAAAAATTAGTCAGAAAAAGAGTTTGCATCTTCCCTTGTCCAGGAATAGCAACAATTCTTAAAATTCAAGCTATATGCTTATTACATTGAGAGGCTAATTATAAATCAAAGTGAAGCCATAAAACACTTGGTACATCGTAGGAAACACTGCATTAAGAAATTTCCATATAAATTATTGTAGAGAGTGCTGCATATATGTGGTCTTTGATGCAGTCAGGTGGATTGAAGTCAGAATTACCATGCATCTCATTACACAACTAATACCTTGAGTGGATAGAAATAAAGTTGATAATTTAGACAATGGCTAACACAAGAGGTGTTACTTGTCCTCAAGGTAATTTATTTGTGCAGATTTAGAAAGCTTTTTCATCTTTTTGAAGCTCTTTGAATCCCACTCCTCAAAAAAAAATTGATATGTTGCTAAAAATAAGCAAATTATTCTTCAGACCACTCAGTATTAGTTTAGAATGGAATTACAGCAGTACAAATATATCAGAATACTTCTTGTGACTGAATATTAATGAAAGAGAATAGGAGTGGCATTAGACGGTTAGTTTCTCTCACGGCCGTCCATATAGACGTATTACTGGATTACATAGAATGCATTAGACATCCAGAAATCGCTGTTGTATTTCCTAAAGTTTCCTATGTTTAGAGACAGGGTCTTTTATTTAAAGGTGGAGCTCCACGAATTCCCTTTTGAAATACAGATTGCACATACGGTCAATATGAAGACAGGCAATATCAAAATCCGTTGGCTTGAGTCAAAAAACTTAGCAGCTTGACATTCTCCTTCTGCTCCACAACCAAAGACTGACACCTGCGGAGTATGCCGCAGGTCCCCAGTTCACGTCACAGCTGGGCTTGATTAGTCACAAGTGAGGAAATATCAAATGAAAGCTCATCTCTCATTTGACATTTACTCACTGGGTTCCCTTCATTAGGTCTAAGCTCCTATTCTGTGGTTTGCAAAGACAGATGATTTGTTCTTGCCTGGCTGCATTTATCCACATATGCTTATATTTATTGTTTCAGAATATTTATTCCCCTTTGGCACCAAGTGCATTTACCAAGATGAATAGTTAAAGGACAGCTGACATTTATTTTTTTAAAAAATATTAACTTATGTAAATGAAGCTAAAAGGTAGAATTCCTTATTAATTCTAAATCCTGTTCCTTCTGCCCAAATAATGCTAAATGTACATTCTATGGCATTTATTCTACACAAATCCTTGGTGTCAACAAAATGCTCACATCCCCAAAAATGAATACATTCCTATATTATGCTAGAAATTATGGTAGATTGTCTAGTTGACAAAGGACTGGTCAGTTCTTCATAAGTGCTTTGAATTCTTCTAGGGACTGAGAAGAGTTTAAAGTTTAAAACCTCCAGCTCAAAGGAGCTGCAATGCAGTGAGAAGTAAAGACTCCCTCCCAGGAGACACAGCACAACAGGAAGCATAAATAGAGGAGAGAGGGGCGAGGTGTTTAAGGCACGTGGGGAAGATGGTATATGCAAAGTGAAAGAATAGTTAGGGACGAACAGGAATTTGGGAGAGGTGAAGCTTGAAAGAAGAGTTTAGAATTAAGTTTAGATTAAATGAGTATATATTATAGGGTTTTGAAGAGAGGAGGAAAATGGTGAATTGCTGTGGAAGGTGGAAGAATGGTCATTCTGGCACTGGTGCTGAGGGACATTTGGACCTGGGCCAAGATGGAACCAGAGGGAGGAGTTTTTCAGCATGAGGTCTGGAAAACACTGGCATCAGAATCATGTTGGGTGCTTATTAAAATATGGATTCCTGGGCTTCACCCCATATCTGACAAGCTAGTACTTGTGCGGGGCTTCACCATGGAGTGAGCAATTCTACCACGCCTCAGGTGATTCTGGAAGATTGAGCCCTACTAAAATAGGACTGTTCTCCGTTCTGCATGTTACAGTCACCATGGGAGATGATGAAGTATCTGATATTCGGTGCACCATTTGCACCAGTTACATCACCATCTCCGGGGGCGCCGGGTGGCTCCGTCGGTTAAGCGTCCAACTCTTGATTTTGGCTCAGGCCATGATCTCAGGGTTGTGAGACTGAGCCCTGCGTTGGGTTTTGTGCTCAGTGGGGAGTCTGCCTGTGAGTCTCCCTCCCTCTGCCTCCCCCTCCTCCTCACACGCTCTCTCTCTCTCAAATAAATAAATCCTTAAAAAAAGTTAACATCTCTGGAGACGAATTCTGGGCCTTGGTGTTTTTGTTTTGTTTTGATATTTAATGTTCATTGGTGAGTGGAACATTCAGCTAAGGTTGAAATCAGCTGAGCTAGGAGTTGGTAGCATTGAGTCCGCCATGGTGTCATGATCATTTGCATGGAGTTACAGTGCTAGAAATGGTGCAGGGATGGGCATAAAAGGCATTTGGAAAATAATGGCTAAAGTAATGCTGCCTTCAGTCTAGAAAATATTATTACTTGATGTAAATCTAGGATTTATTCACCTTTTAGAAACTTTAATGTTGTATTTAAAAATCAATTAAAATGGTTAACCTTGGCAGGAGCAAAATATTAACGAGTTTTCTTAATCATAGTTATTTTTGTCCTAAATTATTTATTTATTTATTTATATTTTGCTATTATTTAATGCAATTTTAGTACCTGAACTCCAGTGTAACTTTGAAAATGGAATTTGTAACTGGGAACAAGATACAGAAGATGACTTTGATTGGACCAGGAAGCGCGGTCCAACTTCGACACTTAATACAGGGCCCATGAAGGATAACACTTTGGGTACCGCTAAAGGACACTATCTCTACATAGAATCTTCGGAGCCACAGGTTTTCCAAAACAGAGCTGCTTTACTCAGCCCTATCCTCAACGCCACCGATGCAGAGGGCTGTACCTTCCGTTTCTATTACCACATGTTTGGAAAGCACATTTATAGGCTGGCCATCTACCAGCGAGTATGGAGTAACACAAGAGGACAGCTGCTGTGGCAGATATTTGGGAATCAAGGCAACAGATGGATAAGGAAACACCTCAATGTTTCCAGCAGGCAGCCTTTTCAGGTATGGATAATGGATTTCATTATGTGTATTTAAAATGCATCAGAATGTCTAAGGAATATGAAAGATTGCTATAGCCTTGAATTAAAAGCAAGTGGAATTTCATCAAAGTTATTTCGAAATACATTTATCATTCAATTAAGGGTGTACCAAAGCTTGTTAAGTTGTTTTCCTCCTCGACTACCCCCAGTAATGTGTGATTAAAATTTCTAAAGGTGGACACATGGTATTGGCAACAGCTGCTGGTCCCTCTGACTTGAAGTTATTTTTCTACTGAATTAAAAAATCTGGAGGGAAGGAGTTGTGCACAATTTCTGGTATTCTGCCAAATGTTCAGATTCTAAGATCTGTTATTTTGAATATTTCATTTGACTTCTTCACAGTTTATGGGTAAGTAACAAAAATTTGAGAGAAGAGTGCATGCTTTGTTGGAGAATCACACAGCCACTCTGGGGCCAAGCCAGAGGTTAGTCTAGCTAGGTCTCCTGACTCCTGGTGGAGTGTTCTTTATTGTGAGTCTCACGTACCTTCTCCTAAAAGGAAAACTTTGAGTGGCAAGTTTAAATGCTTATGTGACTTTTGCAGTTTTGTGAAGGAATTTTCCATCTGTTATCTCTTTGATTCCCTCAGCAATTCCCTGATGTGGGTAAGTCAGGATCCTTTTTGTCAGTTTTACAGCTAGGAAGAAAAAAAAAAACCCAGAGAGGTGGTTATTTATATCTGGTCAAAGAGATGGTGAGCAGCAGAATGGGTACTTTGACTGGAAGCTGCAGCTTCCAGTTAATTCTCATTCATTCCCTTTCTTATATATCATATAGCCCATCACATGTAGGACAGGCTTCTTTCTTCTCTTGGCTAAACATTTTTTTTTTCTTTTTTATGTAGACTGAATTTCTCTGTTACTCTTAATTTTAAAGCACTGTCCTTATCTAATTGTCTTAACCACTTTGTAGCCAAGAACTTAGCTCCAGGCCCCCCGTTAAGAGCTATCATAGATATACATCATTTATGACTCACTAGAAAACACACTGAAATTGGTTATTTGTCTAGATAGACATAAGCTGAAATTATAAGAACTAATCTGCTGTATGCAGAGAGTTCAGCCATAATGGTAAGGTAGATGTAATCATAAGAAATGAAATTGAAGGAAAATTCTTTGACTTTTATTTAAGAATAGCTCATCCACTTCAAATTAATTCTTAATATTTAATCAGGTGAATTGTAATTTGGGCCAAACTAGTATTCAGTGGGTAAACTCTCCTTATGATATTTACTCAAGAATTGGTTGCCAGGAGAAAATCACCCTGGCAAGGGAGCTGCTTCACATTCAGGTGAAAATGGAACTAACCAAGGAATCCTTTAGTTATGAATCTGAAATACAGAAATTGGGGTTTGAAACCCATTTTGAGGTTATACCTGGAGTTCTCTGTTTGATTTCATCCAACGGTTCTTCTAGGCTTCTTGTTTTTTTCAATGACATTCAGTCATGAAAAGGTGCAATCAGATTGTGCATGCTGTGTAGATTGATTTTTTAAGAATGTAAAAATTGGGTCCAATTTAAGCAACCAGTTGTTCTTCTTCATTGAATAATGAGTATACATAGTTGTTGCAAGAGCAGCAATAATCAAGATTTTATTTAATTGTGATATTGTTGGTAAAATTACCTAGTATTAATCCAGCAGGTAACATGCTCATTAAATGTTTATTTAAAAGAAAAATTCAAAGATTTTTCAGGGGTTATGTATGTGTGTATAGTTAACACACAATGTTATATTAGTTTTAAGTGTACAACATAGTGATTCTATAAGACTATGCATTATGCTGTGTTCACCACAAGTGTAGCTACTACCTGTTGGATACACTGTTCTTACACCATCATTAGCTATATTTCTCATGCTGTGCATTCATTACGATGACTTACACATTCAATAACTAGAAGTCTGTATCTCCCACTCACTTTCAACCGTTTTGCTCAGTACCCCACCTTCCTCCCCTCTGGCAACCATCAGTTAGTGGTCTGTATTTATAGGTCTCATTTTGCTTTTTGTTTGTTTATTGATTTTTTAAAAAACTTCCAGTTAGTGGAATTATATGGTATTTGTCTGATGTATTTCACTTAGCACAATACCCTCTAGGTTAATCAGTGTTGTCTCATATGGCACATATCATCCTTTTTATGACTATATAATATTCCAGTGCGTGTGTATGTATACGTACCACTTCTTTCTTATCCATTTGTCTTTTGATGGACACTTAGTTTGCTTCCATATCTTGACTATTATAAATAATGTTATAGTAAACATATGGGTGCGTATATCTTTTCAAATTAGTGTCTTTGTGTTTTTTGGGTAAATAATACTGGAACTATTGGGTTATACTATATTTCTACTTTTAATTTTTTGAGCAACCTCCATACTGTTTTTCACAGTGGCTGCTCCAATCTGCATTCCCACCAACAGTGCGAGAGGATTCCTTTTTCTCTACATCCTTGCTAAAATTCTTTATCTCTTGTGTTTTTGATTTTAGCCATTTGACTAAAAAGCCATTTTGACTATTACTAGGTATATAGTAATAATCTCATGGTGGTTCTAATTTGCAGCTACCTAATGATTAGTGATGTTGAGCATCTTCTCATGTATCTGTTGGCCATCTGTATGTCTTTGGAGAAATGTCTGTAAATGTCATCTGCCCATTTTTTAATTGATTTTTTTTTTTTTTTTTGGTGTTGAGTTGTTTAAGTTCCTTATATATTTTGGATATTAACCCCCAGTTGCATATATCATTTGTAAATATTTTCTCCCATTCAGTAGGTTGTCTTCTTGTTTTGTTGGTTGCCTTTGCTGTGCAGAAACTTTTTATTTTGTTGTACTCCCAATAGTTTATTTTTGATTTAGTTTCCTTGCCTCAGGAGACATATATAGAAAAATAGTGCTATGGCTGAGGTCTGGGAAATTACTGCCTGTGATCTAGCAGAATATGTCACTTCAGAGGTGTCTTTTATGTGTACTGTGGGCCCTACTGTTGTAGCTGAGCCATGTTTGCCTTCCTCTCTGCCATGACTGTTGTTGCCACAACCTTGACCTAATGTGGTCAGGGTTTGTTTCTTTTATTTTTAGTGATCCAGTTGGGGGCCACCTGGGGCTTGAGTTGAGTCAGACCCAGTGTTTGCCAGAGCTGCCTTAGCACCAAACTGCAGGGCACCCATCTTCTGTTTTCTCAGAAGCTTTCATTCCTGAGTGTGGCCTATAAGCAGACCAGATGTCTGCCTACAGCCCACTGCTGTGGCCAGTCACATGTGTGTGTGTGGTTATTTTCCCCTCTTCCTGGGGAAGGAGTCACTTTGGAGGTGTGCTGGTCCCTCTTGGGTTTGCTTGCACCCTGCCAGGCTTGTGGCACCATTTTGGATGGTCTCTTGCAAAGGGCATTTTGGAGGGTGCATGTCCGCAAGACAGCGGGGGTCATGGGTGCACAATGGCAGCAAGGTCCATGCAGGGCAGCTTCTGAAGGGGACCGTTAGCCCAGTAGGAAGCTCATGCAGAGTGCAGGACAGGATGGGGGCACGAGTTTGCAGAAAATCATGGAGGTTGGGTGAGCTCTCGGGAAGTGAGATGGAGAATGTTGGTGCTACACTGGTTCCTGCAGGTGTCCATGTATGGGGGCTGGGGGAAGGAAATGGTACCCATCAGCTCTTTTGTTCTTGGAGTAGTATTCCAAAGATCTTACCCTTCCAGCACATCCTCTGAGATTAGTAAATAAATCTCCCTCCTGTATACCCCAGGTGTTTTTAAACTGCTGCTTCTATCGTGTATCTCAGTGGGGCTGTTCGTTGTGCTGTTTAGCAGAGGCTCAGCTTCCTCTTGTGCTTTGGCTCTCCTAGAACTAAATTTGCTGATTTTTAAAATTCTAACTTTAAACCCCACTTACTGTAAGAACTCACAGAATTAGGCCCCTCTGGGTTTCAAAGCCAAATGTTACGGGGATTTGTCTTTCCAGATGGGTCCCCCCTGCCTGGGATGCGTGATGTGGAGTTTGGTTTTCTTCCCTTCTATGTTCTGGTGTCTCTCATTTTGCAGACAATCTCACTGGTCAGTTTGGCTCCTGGTTGCATTTCCACCCTTCCTGCTTTCTTTTTGTATCCTACCATGTTGCTGAATTGCTGTATGAGTTCGGGTAATTTGGGGGTGGAGTCTTTTGGGTTTTCCACATAAAGTATCATGTCATCTGTGAAGAGAGTTTGACTTCTTTGCCAATGGCTTTTATTTCTTTTTGTTGTCTGATTGCTGATGCTAGGACTTTTAGTACTATTTTGAACAATATTGGTGATAGTGGGCATCTGTGTTGTGTTCCTGACCTTAAGGGAGAAGCTCTCAGTTTTTCCCCATTGAGAATGATATTCGCTGTGGGCTTTTCATAGATTTCATATTTTCATAGATTCATAGATGGCTTTTATGATATTGAGGTATGTTTCCTCTATCTCTATACTTCGAAGAGTTTTAATCAGGAAAAGATTCTGTATTTTGTCAAATGCTTTTTCTGCATCAATTGAGAGGATCATATGGTTCTTGTTTCCTTTATTAATGTGCTCTATCACATTGATTGATTTCTAAATGTTGATCCGTCCTTGCATCCCAGGAATAAATCCCACCTGGTCATGGTGAATAATCTTTTTAATGTACTGTTGGATTCTATTGGCTAGGATCTTGTTGAGTATTTTGGCATCCATGTGCATCAGGGATATTGGATTGTAATCCTCCCTTTTGGTGGGGTGTTTTGGTTTTGGGATCAGGGTAATGCTGGCCTCATAGAACAAGTTTGAAAGTTTTCCTTCTATTTCTATTTTCTAAAATAGCTTCAGTAGAATAGGTATTATTTCTTCTTTAAATGTTTGGTAGAATACCCCTGGTAAGCCATCTGGTTCTGGAGTCTTGTTTTTTGGGAGGTTTTTGATTACTGCTTCAATTTCCTTACTGGTTATTGGTCTGTTCAGATTGTCTATTTCTTCCTGTTTCAGTGTTGGTAGTTTATAAGTTTCCAGGAATGTATCCATTTCTTCTAGATTGCTTAATTTCTTGGCATGTAGTTGCTGGTAATAATTTCTAATAATTGTTCTATCTCCTTGGTGTTAGTCATGATGTCTCCCCTTTTAGTCACGATTTTATTTATTTGGGCTTTTTCCCTTTTCTTTTGGATAAGTCTGGCCAGAGGTTTATCAATCTTATTAATTCTTTCAAGAACCAGCTGCTAGCTTCGTTGATCTGTTCTACTTTTTTTCTGGTTTCTATTTCATTGATTTTTGTTGTGCCTTTACTACCTTGCTTTAGGCTTTATTTGCTGTTCTTTCTCCAGGTCCTTTAGGTGTAAAGATAGCTTGTGCATTTGAGATTTTTCTAATTTTTGGAGAGAGGCTTGGATGGCTATGTATTTCCCTCTTAGGACCACCTTTGCAGTATCCCATAGGTTTTGGGCCAATGTGTTTTCATTCTCATTAGTTTCCATGAATTGTTTAAGTTCTTCTTTAATTTCCTGGTTGACCAGATCATTCTTTAACAGGATGCTCTTTAACTTCCAAATGTTTGAGTTCCTTCCAATTTCTTCTTGTGGCTGAGTTCCATTTTCAAAGCACTGTGGTCTGAAAATGTGCAGGGAATCATCTCAGTCTTTTGGTATCAGTTGAGACCTGATTTGTGACCTGGTATGTGGTCTATTCTGGAGAAAGTTCCATGTGCACTGGAGAAGAATGAGTATTCTGTTGTTTTAGGATGGAATGTTCTATATATATCTACGAAGTTCATCTGGTCCAATGTGTCATTCAAAGCTCTTGTTTCTTTATTGATCTTTTGCTTAGATGGTCTGTCTATTGCTGTAATGGAATGTTGAGGCTTGCACTATTAATATATTATTATCAGTATTTTTCTTTATTTTGGTTATTAATTGGTTTATATAATTGGTTGCTCCCATGTTGGTGGCATATTTACAATTGTTAGATCTTCTTGTTGGGTACACCCTTTAAGTATGATAACCTCTGATATTTTAAAGATTATGTGTGCTGATATGGACCCCCTTGAGATCATCTCATTTGTAATTCTACGTTTTGGACTTGGATGTCTATTTCCTTCCTTATGTTAGGAAGGTTTTATTTATTATTTCTTCAAATCAGTTTTCTACACTTTTTTCTTTCTCTTCCTCTTCTGGGACCCCTGAAATGTGAATGTTTGCTTAGTGTTGTCTAAGAGCTCTCTTAACCTACCCTTTATTTTTTATTTTTTTTAAGTTCTTTTCTCATTTTACTGTTTAGTTTGTGTGTTTTCCATTCAGGATCATTTGTTTAAAGTGAAGCGCATAGGCTAGAACTAGATTGCACATGCAGGTATAGGAACTGTTTGACTTGTTAAGGTCAGTTGAAATAATTGAGCACTGCTATTATGTGTGGCCTGGTCAGTAAGGCTCAGCTGGTCATTTACATTTAAGACTTTACACCAACCTAACTGATTTTTATTATGGTCTTTATTGTGGTATAATTGACATATAATAAACTATACATATTGAAAGTTTTGAAACCATCACCACAATCAGGATAATAGGTAAATATCCTTCACCTCTAAAAGCTTCCTCATGTCACCTTGTAATACCTATATCTGGCCCTCACTCCCATCCCTTAACAACCACTGAATTGGTTTTTCTTACTATACATTAGTTTATATTTTCCAAACTTTTAAGTAAATTGTATAGTATATATTTTTTTCTGATTTATTGCATTCAGTAGATTCTTTTATGTTATGGAACGTATCTCTAATTCATTTGTATCTATTGCCAAATAGTATTTTATTATATGAATGCAACACAGTTTATTCAATTATTAATCTGTATTTGGGTTGCTTGTAGTTTGGGGTGTTATAAGTAAATCTGCTGTGAATATTTGCATGTAAATGTTTATATAAACATCTGCTTTTATTTATCTTGGTAAATACCCAGGAGTGGAATGGCTGGATCACATGCCAGAAGTATGTTTAACATTTTAAGAAACTCTTAAACTGTTTTTTCATAGTGAGCCAATTTTTATTCCCATCACCAGAATATATTAGTTCCATTTCCTCCACATCTTAGCCAGTACTTGTAATTATCAGTCTTCTTAATGTTAGTTATTAGAGTTATATAAAGGTATCTTATTGTGGTGTTAATTTGCATTACCCTAAGCATTACTTATGTTGGACATATTTCCTATGCTTGGTTGCCAAATGGAGCATAATTTCAAGTGTCTTTTTAAATCTTTTGCTCAATATTTAAATTGGATTTTTGTCTTCTTCTTACTGAGTTTTGAGCTTTTTTTTATATTTTCTGGATGAAAGCTTTTTCTTGGATACATTAATTACAAATATTTTCTCTCCGCTTGTGTTTTAATCTTTTAATAGATTCTTCAAAAAGGAGGCACTTTTTAATTTTGATGATATCCAATTTATTACTAACTCAGATCCCCAAATCTTTCCTTTCCTCTTTTTCCTATCCTTTGTGAACTTTGATTACATGTACATTAAGCTGTTTGAAGTTGTTGTTCCAGAGCTTATTATTGCTTTGTTCAATTTTTTCCTAACTTTCTTTTCCATTTGTGTTTTATTTTGAATAGTATCTACCTTTATATCTTCAATGCCTAAGCTACTATTACTCCTTTCCAGTGTACATTTTCTTCTCTGACATTGTCAATTTTATATGTAAATTTTGATTTGGGCCTTTATTTTATTTTATCTTCCATGTCTCTATTTTAGACTATATAGAATAGTTTTCAGTACTGTTTTAATTAATTAATTAATTAATTAATTAATTAATTTGACAGAGAGAGAGAGAGATCACAAGTAGGCAGAGAGGCAGGCAGAGCGAGAGGGGGAAGCAGGCTCCCTGGTGAGCAGAGAGCCCGATGTGGGGCTCGATCCCAGGACCCTGAGATCATGACTTGAGCAGAAGGCAGAGGCTTTAATCCACTGTTTTAGATGATTGAAGTGATGAAAACAAGGTAGGAGTAAGGAAGATTCCCTGTTGTATTCCTCTCAAAAATAATTTGGTAATCATTCATGGACAAAATGACTTTGAGGGAACTATGGGATCCAGCCACAGGCTGGGAGCCATCCTGCCTGATCACTGAGCTGCCAGAAGTTATATCCATGCCCCCAAGTGGTTGCCCCACCAATCTCAGTCTAACAACGATATTGAATCAGCACTATAACCACTCCATTACCTCTCATTCATGGTACAGAAGTGATCCTACCTTTTCAGGGATCCACCAGGAGATATCGGCATCCATTCTCCTGGGGGCAGGCCTTCAGACCTTCATCTGCCTTCAGATCTTGAAGCATCCCTGTAAGCCAGTTCCAGCTCCTCACAGCCATGCTCAGGGGTGGTCCATTCTACCCAGGAAACTTCCTAGTGATCTGGCAGGAGCCTGCTTAAGGACCACACGGGAACCACATTTGTCTGTATATCTGATAACAGTCCTGCCATTTGCATGCCTAAATGCAGTCCATGAGGCAGACCTCTGTCCTCTGCCAGCCATACTGATCAAGGTTTTGGAGGCAGTTCTTTCTAATCAGGGACCAGGGAAGATCTCTGTCAACCTAAGCCACTGGTAACAGGCCTGACAACTGCAAAATCCACTGAGCATATTCAGGAGGGCCACATGACTTGGCTCCAATTCTGGTCACCTGTGATATTATGAGCCTGGGGACTGACAGAAGAAGGTCTTTAACTGCTGAAACCATAAAGATTGGAAGAGGGTTTTGTCTTTCAAATGCACAGATGGGAAAGCAAGGCTACATGGATCATGAAGATTCAGGCAAACATGATGCTACCAAAATAAATTGATAAACCTCCAGTAACTGACCCCGAAATTTTCTGACAAAAAATTCAAAATAATCATCTTAAAGAAGGTCACTGACATTCAAGTGAACATAGTTACACAATTGAATGAAATTGAGAAAATAACGTGTGAGCAAAATTAGAAATTTAGTGAAGAAATGTAAATCTCTAAAATAAAACCAAACAAGTTCTGGGACTGAAGAATAGTGGCACAACTGAAAACTTCATTAGAGAGCTTCAACAGCAGACTAGATCATACAAGAGAGTCAGAAAATTTAAACAAAGATACTTGGAATGAGCTAGTAAGAGAAAGAAAAACAAAAAGAGTGAAGAAAGCATATGGGGACTGTGGAAAATCAACTAGAGAATAAATATGTGCATTATGGGCGTCCCAGAAAGAGAAGTGAGAAGTGAGCAGACAGCTTATTTAAAGAAATTATGACCAAAGAGTTCTGATATCATGAGAGGGATTTGGCCATTTAGATATGAAGCTCAGGATTCCCAAGCAAGATTATCTCAAAGAAGATATCTCTGAGACCCATTATATTCAAGCTGTCAAAAGTCAAAGACAAAAATTTTGAAAGCGGTAAGAGAAAAGTGACTTGTCACATGCAAGGGAGCTCCCACCATATGGCTATCAGTGATATTCTCAGCAGAAACTTTACAGGCCAGGTGGGATTGGAATGATATATTCAAAGTACTGAAAGAAAAAAAAATGACAGCCATGAACACTATATCTGGTAAAATTGTTCTTCATAAATGAAGTAGAGATAAAGACATTCCTAGATAAACAAAAGCTGAGGGAGTTCATCACCATTAGACATGCCTTCTAATAAATGGTAATGGTGGCTCTTTTATTGAAACAAAAGGATGCTGAGTAACAACATGAATACACGCATAAGTATAAAAATTATTGGTAAAGGTAAATTTAGTCAAATTCAGAATGCTCTAATACTATAGTGGTGCACAAATCTAGTGTAACTCTAGTATAAAAGCACAAAAATGTGTTAAAAATAACTGTAGTTATAATAACTTATTGGATACACAATATGAAAAGATATAATTTATACACAATATAAAAGCATTAATAGCATAAAATATGGAGAGAGGGTAGCAGTAAATTTACAGAGTTTTAAAATGCAGTTGAGGTTATCAGCTTAAAATAGATTGTTATAACTATAAGATGGTTTATGTAAGCCTCATGGTAACCACAAACAAAAACTGCAGTGGATACACAGAATATAAAGAGAAAGGAATCAAAGCATGACATTACAAAACATTACAAAAGAAGACAGCAAGAGGAGGAAAGGAAAAACAAAATACTCAGAAAACAATGGAAACAATGGCAATAGTAAGTCCTTAACTATCAAAATGTTTAAAAATATGAATGCACTGCTGGGTGCCTGGGTGGCTCGGTCAATGAAGTGTCCGACTCTTGATATTAGCTCAGGTCTTAATCTCAGGGTTGTGAGTTCAAGCCCTGCATAGAGTGGATGAATGGTTTAAAACAATATTCAAGATCCAATAATAAGCTTCCTATGAGATTTGTCTTAGTTTTAAGACACAAGGATAGGATTGGAAAGTAAAGGATTGGAAGTAAAGGATTGGAAAAGGATATTCCATATAAATGGTAACCAAAAGAGAGCAGAGGTGGTTATACCTATTTCAGGTAAAAAAGACTTATAGTCAGAAGAGCCAGATAAAGTCATTAAGTAATGGAAAAAAGGGACAATCTATTCAGAGCATGTAGCAATAGTAAATATATATGCACACAACATTAGAATGCTTAAATATATAAAGCAAATAGTAACAGAATGAAAGGAGAAGAAACATCAATATGATAATTGTAGGGGCCTTCAAATTCCCACTTTCAGCAGTGGATAGATCATCCAAACAAAATCAGTAAGGAAGCATTAGGCTTACACTGCATCAGATCAGGCGGACTTAATGACATTTACAGAACATCCCATTTGACTGCAGCTGTGTATATATTCTTTTCAAGCACACGTGTAACTTTCTGTAGGGTAAATCATATGTTAGGCCACAAAGCAATTCTTAGCAAATTTAAGAAGATTGAAGTCATGTCAAGTACCTTTTATAACCATAACGGTATGAAACTAGAAATCAGAAACAGGAAAATTCACAAATATGTAGGAATTACCACACTGTTGAATAACCAATGGGTCAAAAAAGGAATTAAAAAGGTAAATAAAATCTTATCTTGAGACAAATGAAAATGGAAACACAACATACCAAAATTAATGAGAAGCAGCAAAAACAGCTTTAAGAGAGAAATCTATAGTGATAAATACATATTGGAACAAAAGAAAGATCTGAAATAACCTAACTTTATCCCAAGAAACTAGATCACAGCAACAACTAACAAACAACAAAAACATCTAAGCCCAAAGTTAGCTGAAGGAAGGAAATAAAAAAATACAGAAGTAAATGAAAGAGAGAGTAGAAAAATAATAGAAAAGATCAACAAAACTAACCCTTGGTGTTTTGAAAAGAAAACAAAATTGACAAAAGAAGAATCAAATAAATATAATCAGAAATGAAGTAGGTGATATGGAACTGATACTACTAACTGATACTTAGTATCATAAGAGACTATTATAAACAAATATATGCCAAAATATTGGATAAAAGAATGGATCCATTCCTAGAAACACAGAACTTAATGAAACCACATCATGAAGAAATAGAAAATCTGAACCAATCAGTAATGGGTAAGGTGATTGAATCAGTAATTACAAACCTCCTACCAAACTGAAGTTCAGTACTAAGATGTCTTCCTGGTTAATTTTAACAAACTTGGAAAATAATTAATACCAATCCTTCTCAAATCCTTCAAAAATAGAAGAAGGAACACTTCTGAAATTATTTTATAAGACCAACATTAACCCTGATACCAAAGCCAAGCAAAGACATTATAAGAAAAGATTTTTGGCCAGTATCTTTGATGAACATTGATGCACAAATACTCTACTAAATGCTAGCAAACCAAAATCAATAGCACATTGAGACGTACAAGTGAAATTTAGCTCAGGAGTTCAAGGATAGTTGATTTTATGCAAATCGTTGAATGTGGTACTCCACATTAACATCATCAAGACTGAAGTCATACGATCATCTAATACTTGTTGACGAAGTATTTGACAAAATTCAATATCTTTTCATGATAAAGATTTCTCAGATTATCTGTAGAAGAATTATACTTCAACATAAGAAGGGCCATATATGGAAAACCTACAGATAATGTAACAATGGTAAGAGTTGAAAACTTTTCTTTTAATATCAGGAAGAAGACAATGAGAGGCCCACTTTTATCAGTTCTATTCAGGTTATTAAGGATAAAGTTGTGCTTGTAAATGACACGCTTTTAGATATAGAAAGCCCTAAACACTCCATTAAAAACTTTCAGAACTAATAAATGAATTCAGTACATTTGGATGATAAAAGTCAATATACAACAGTCAGTTGCTTTTCTGTGCAAGCAGTGAATGATCTGAAAACAAGATTAAGAAAACAGTCTTATTTACAATAGCATCAAAAATAAAAAAATACTTAGGAATAACTTTAACCTAAGAAGTGAAACATTTGTACATTGAGAACTGAAGACATTGATGAAAAAATTTACAAGACTAATAAATTGAAAGATGTATTGTTTTTATGAATTGGAAGCTTTCATATTGTTAAAATGTCCATATATATTCAGTGCAATTCATATAAATATTGACACTTTTTATTGAAATGGAAAAAAAAATCCTAAAAATTGTGTGGAACCATTAAAGACTCCACATAGTCAAGGCAATCTTGAGTGAGAAGAACAAAGAGGTAGCACTGTTCCTGATTCTGAACTATAGTACAGAATTCATATATTCAAAACATTATAGTTCTGACATAAAAACAAACAGTGCAGTGGAACAGAATAGAGAGCCCAGAAATGAACCTAAACATAAATGGTCAACTAATCTTTTTCATGGGTACCAGCGATACATAATAGGCAAAGGATAGGCCCTTTAATAGAAGGTATTGAGAAAACTGGATATCCATATGCAAAAGAAAGAAGTTGGACCCTTATACCACTTGCAAAAATTAACTTGAAATGGATGAAAGGCTTGTATGTAGATCTGAGACCATAAAATTTCTATCACATAGAGAAAAAAGCTCCTTGTCAATGATTTAGACATTTTTTTGATCAGCCACCAAAAGTATAGGCAACATAAACAATGATAAACAAGAGGGGCTACATCAAATTAAGATTATTTTGCATAGCAAAGGAAACAGTGAACAAAATG
Source organism: Potos flavus (assembly GCA_028534135.1). Classification (NCBI taxonomy): domain Eukaryota; kingdom Metazoa; phylum Chordata; class Mammalia; order Carnivora; family Procyonidae; genus Potos; species Potos flavus. The sequence goes on from CM052897.1 coordinate 105,445,643, forward strand.
AAAAGGCAACTTAACAGAATAGGAGAAAATAATTGCAAACCACATGTCTGATACTCATGTGAATTTTGAAGTTTTTCTAGTTCGGCTGGTAAAAATAGGTGCTATTCCTGCACGTTTGTGAGTACATGGACTGTTAATCTCTTACTCTAATTCTTTCTAGTGGTTCTTCACAGATACAGTACTCTACCTGTTCTCCCTGACATTGGTCAGTTATTCACTGCCTTTTTCCATATCAGTGATGTGAGAAAGGCAGAGTGTGGAAAAATGCAGTTTCCTTGCAGTATAACTGGTTATGTGATACTCTACCTTTTTCTCCCTTCTCCTTATGCTGCTTTTCCTCCCTTCTTACTTTTATCTTTCTTTATTCCTTTCCTCTCTCCTTTCTCCTTTTCAACTCTCAAGAGTTAGTGAATATTTCCTGAATATTAGATGTTTTTACAAAATATTGCTTGATCTTCAGGTAACAATAAAAGTTCAGGTTCAGGCAATAGTTTTTTTTTTTTTTTCTAATCCCCATGTTACAGATGTAATCAAGCTAGTTGCTCTTATGTTCATTCTCCTGGATTTCTTATCACTGGTTTCATTTCAGTTAAGGTCATCCCCAACCCTGGCTAGTTGTAATAGTCCTCTTCAACTGGTCCTGCCATCCTTCTTGTACCTACTCACTGAAGCACAATTGATCTTTCTGAAATGCAAACCTGGTCTTGATACTTCTTTACTTAAAAACCCTTACTGATTTCCCATGATTGATGGGATAAAGTCCAGATTCCTATGTGTCTTCCCATGCCCAAGTCTACTTTTGCTTCCTGAGTGTCAGAAGTTTCCAGGAGTGCCCTGACGTCATTCTCTTCCTGTGCTTGGGAAGACTTCTTCATCTTGCATCTTTCTTTCTCCAAACATACTTGGAATCTAACCACTCATCTTTTTCAGATTCAGATTAGCTTTCACTTCAGTTTGTTTTACTGTTTTATGAAGTGTTTCCACATAGCTCCATACCTCCATGGAATTGGCCACTTGTTCTCCTGTTGTCTCTGTAGACACAATTGTATCATACTGTTTTCATGTGTATCTGTTCACCTGACTGTGAAATCAGTCAATGGGAGAACCATGTCTCTGTTGTCCTAGCATATAGCACAGTGCATGAGATATACGGGTGATGTGTAGTAAATGTTGAAGAACTATTTGACTGCATAATTAAAGTCATATTTAGTAAGTGGAGAGCCAGGACTCCTTTCCAGTCCTTTGTTTTTTTGTTTTTTTTTGTATTTAATTTTGGTTCCTTTAGTGTATATTCATGATTATTTCTTAGTGATCTGAAACTATGGAGCTATTATGTCAGAGTCATTTATTTATTTATTTATTTTTGTCAGAGTCATTTAAACAGTGATCAGCTTACACATGCACGGGGCTTTCATAATTTGGAATTTTTATTTCAGTTTCAGTAATCGATCTAGTTGATTTCTTATGTTTTGGGTTATTATTATATACATTTTAAATATAAGATCAAGCTATGTTTCATCTGAAAAGAACTCATGTTCATTATGACAGTTAGGTGAGTATCATTCTAGATTTACTTTGAAGTAGTAAAAGTTCTGGTTAGACATTGACTATGCAAGGCTGTGCCTTCCTCTTCTGTATAAACTAATGTGTACATAGAAATTATTTAAATCTTTTTCAGGAATGTAAAAATTGTTATGTTTCTTACTTTTAGTTCTATAGTATCTCAGAGTTCCTGTGACACACGCATGTGAGTCCCTCAGAGAAGTTGACATTAATATTTGAGGTTAATTTCATAAGACATGATTGTCTTCATTTACATCATTAATTGGTATAGGAGACAGACTTTGTTTTCCAGGTGGAAATTCAGACATAGAATTAGAAAACTTACAGGCAGAATGGGATTATTTAGGTACGACCCTTTTGTACTATGGGTGAAAAAAATGAAGATCCAGAAAAATCTCTCTTCTTTAGTGTCTTTATAGGTACTTCAAAAGAAAGACTTGGTCCTGGGTTTTACACTCCAGCTCAACAATCTTGACAGTGCAATACCCTTGATCAACATTATCCATATAATTGAACATAATTGCATGTTAAAATAAGCAAAAGTACTAAGACATATTACTCTGCAAAATATATTATCTTGCATATTTTGATACTCAAATTCAGTATGTAATAACTGAAAGATTAATAATTCCAGTGATTCCTTGAGTAAACCATTTTTCAAATAAGACAACAATTTTGTAATACAGTAATTTTAACTGTTCCAAATGCTACCCTTGTGGTCTGAAAAATGTATTTAAGTGCCATGGAGAAAAATTTATTTATTCCGAAGGACTAATTTTCAAATATATGAATCTTATGAAGTTATATTAATATTTCTTACAGTTTTTCTAGATATATTTTGAAGAGCATTTTCAGATTTTCATGATGCAGAAAAAATTACGGTGTAACAGCTTTATGAAGGAGAGTAATGGCATTTATGGTAACTTCGGGAGATTCCAGTTATTTTTGGAATATGGTTGCAGTAGCACTGGTCATACTAATTATATAATATACTTACTAATGCTAATAATACACTATGCTAAATTATTAAATGTCTAAATGAAGTCATATAGAATACTACAGAGAAATGGTTTGTATATGGATACTGGAGGGTAGATCAGTATGTTTCCTTTTCAAAAAGATATTCTTCAGTGTTTTGTATTTTGGATGGTGTACTCTTAGAAGCGTGGATCTGAAGGTGAGATAGAGAACCTGTAAAACTGTGATCCTGCATACTAATATTGTGGGATAATTTCAGGTTTGACAAGCAGATCTTCCATTTTTTTTTAAGGTTTTATTTATTTATTTGAGAGAGAGAGTTAGTGAGAGAGAGTGAGCACAAGCTGGGGGGAGGGCAGAGGGAGAGGGAAAAGCAGATTCCCCACTGAGTGGGGGCCCTGATGCGAGATTCGATCCCTGGACCCTGGGATCATGACCTGAGCTGAAGTCAGCCGCTTAACTGACTGAGCCACCCAGGCACCCAGATGTTCCATTCATTTCAGAATACTGTCATCAGAAGAATATAACTAAACTTTATCACTAAATCTTTAGGTTCAATACAGATTATTATACTTTTTTTTTTTTTAAGGTTTTATTTATTTATTTGACAGAGAGAGACTCAACGAGAGAGAAACACAAGCAGGGACAGTAGGAGAGGGAGAAGCAGGCCTCCTGCCAAGCAAGGAGCCCTATGCAGGGCTCGATCCCAGGACCCCGGGATCATGACCCGAGCTGAAGGCAGCCGCTTAAAGACTGAGCCACCCAGGTGCCCCAGATTATTGTACTTCTTAACCTAGATTAGATTGCTCTTGGGTTGGCAGTCTTAAAATTTTAAAGACGTTAATTTTTTTCTTTGAAGGATTCTCATTGTTTTTTTTCTAAGCTGGTTTTAATAAAGGTGTTCGCTAATACTTGCTTCAATTATTTAGAAGTTATTTAGAATTTCTTAGGACTTTTATTTCATTTTCCCAAAATGATTTTTGGATAGGAGATACCTCTCTTTCTCTGGAGCCTATACTACTAGCATGGATTTTCCATGGAAAATCAACAGAGCAAAACAACTTGTTATAGAGTACCCTATGTGTTGGGGGATACTCACAAGTTGAAAGGGAAAGATATTTGAGTCATGCTCAATTGTAGAGGCTTTTGAATGGGAATAAGAGAAAACGGATACTTTATCACAACTGTTTTGAAGAAAATTTCCAATGATAACTTTTAAAGACGTTTCAGCTCATAATAGTGAGCATATTACTGACTTTCTGAAGGGCTATTTCTAACAAAGAAAACACAGTGAGATTCTTTACTATATCTGGTCTCACCTGTGTATCTCATTTTTGCTAACACTTAAATGAGGGTGTAGGTATGTAATGAAAAATAACTGTCTCACCCAAGTAGTTATTACCTACTATTCTCAGTTGTCTTTATTGTTTGTGCACCTTGAGTGTTATATCAGAATCATAAAATATTCTGAATTATGTCACAATAAAATTAGTTCGAATACTTCTTTTCCAGGTATTTGACCCAGAGGTACCCTAGCACCTCTAGTGTTAAGAATTTATTGCTTTATGATGTTTTCCATCTTACCTGAGGACATACTGACAGAAAATGTTTTCTTTTTTTTTTCCCAAATATTTTTATTTTATTTTTTCAGTGTTACAAGATTCATTGTTCATGTACCACACCTAGTGTTCCATGCAATATGTGCCCTCCTCAATACCCACCACCAGGCTCGCCCAACCCCTCACCCCCACCCCTCCAAAACCCTCAATCTGTTGCTCAGAGTTCACAGGCTCTCATGGTTTATCGCCTCTCCGAT
>CM052897.1:105450099-105505818 GCA_028534135.1 Potos flavus
GATTGCGGCCATTGCTGCTATGAACATTGGGGTACATGTGGTCCTTCTGCATCTTTGGGGTAAATACCCAGTAGTGCAATTGCAGGGTCATAGGGTAGCTCTATTTTTAATTTTTTTAATTTTTAATTTCTTCAGGAATCTCTACACTGTTTTCCAACGTGGCTGCACCAACTTGCATTTCCACAAACAGTGGAAGAGGGTTCCCCTTTCTCCACATCCTCTCCAACATTTGTTGTTTACTGTCTTGTTGATTTTGGCCATTCTAACTGGTGTGAGGTAGTATCTCAGTGTGGTTTTGATTTGAATCTCCCTGATGGCTAATGATGATGAACATTTTTTCATGTGTCTGTTAGCCATTTGTATGTCTTTTTTGGAGAAGTGTCTGTTCATGTCTTCTGCCCATTTTTTGACGTGATTATCTGTTTTTTGAGTGTTGAGTTTGAGGAGTTCTTTACAGATCTTAGATATCAAACCTTTGTCTGTAGTGTCATTTGCAAATATCTTCTCCCATTCCGTGGGTTGCCTGTTTGTTTTGTTGACTGTTTCCTTTCTGTGCAGAAGCTTTTTATCTTGATGAAGCCCCAAAAGTTAGAAAATGTTTTCTTATACAGCATTGAAATCTGTCTCTCTTTTGCTTTTCTGTTAAAAGATTCTTTGTATAGGTTCAGTATCTGTGGTAGTCACTGATAAGTATTACAAAAACCCACTTGAATTCAATTTACTTATTCGTTGGCACTAAAGAAACTGGGACTTACTATCCTCAGCTCACTTCTTCCTAACATGACCTCTTTTCGTGAAGCGTATATTTATGTATGAGGTAGACCTGGGGCGGGCTTTCAAAGAAAGGATTCTTCAGCTCAGCCTTTTAATCCCATAGAACTATCTGACTAAATCTGAAATAATTTTGCTGGGTTCTAATAACCTCTTGAGCAATAGAGAAAAAGAGACATTTCCCAGGTAGATTTTGAGGGGAAAGATTTAAAAATCATAATTGTAATTTTTTTCCATTTGTGGAATATGCCTTTAAATTTTAGATAGTGCATCACTTTTCAGTACATCTAGGAAAAAATGTTTCTGAAGTTGTAAATAAAACAGTCATATTTAATAATGTTAAGTTGATCCCACTTTCTGTGAAATTATATACAGAAGTGCTAAAAGTACAAATTATATATGCAGCAAATTATATATGCATTATATATGCATTATATATGCATTTTTCTTCCAAGTGTGTACAGTTGCTGAAATTTGCATTGAAACATTTTGGTTGGAGTCTGCTGGCTTGAAGCCTGTGTAAGCAACTCTCATAGATTTGTTACTTACTGAACAGCACACTAAATCTTGTTTCACAATCTTTAGTTTCTCACAGTCTGTCGTCTTCAGCTGAATTCACATATAACCACAGCTTATTATGTCACCTCTTCATTCATTCCTGATGCAAATTAATGAGATTGGTTTCCAGTGTGGAGAACAAATTAAAAAAGGGGAGAAGAAAAGTTTAGGTAGAGGTTATTATAAGAATGTATAGATGAGAAAACAAGCACAATTTCCTAGTAAATCCATTATTTAAATCCTACTGTATTTATGACTTCTATAATACTAAATGGCATCTAATATTTTTGATCCTCCACAATAGCAGTAGAACATTATTATGGGTCATTAATATTGAATATATTCTCTCTATATATTATTAATAATATGTATTATTAATAATATATGTTATAGGTCATTAAACATTGGGAAGTCATAAAAATTTGTATATCATATTGTGATATCCAAATATTTGTATAATCCATATTGAAAGAGACACAGAGAAATAAGATTTGGGTTGTTGGGTTGAATTTTTTTAAATTGCCAATTAGTTAAGTAAAAAAAAAGGGGGGGTTAGGAAAAATACTAAGTACAAATTAATGCTTTAATTCCAGTGTGTTTTTTTACCTCTTCTCAGTCTATGCCCTATTTTGAAACTTCATGTAACTATGTTTTTGTTTGTTACTTTTTGTCCCTGGTGTTGCATAAACTATTTGGGCCCCCTACTCAGGAGTACTTCTACATCCATTTACCGTTCCTTCTGGCTAGATTTAGTAGAATGGAAGGAGAAAACATTGACCTAATTTGGAGGTTGCCATATTTGATTTTGCAGATTTTGCCCCAGCAAGACTGTTCAGCTGAGGGCCTCTGAGCGGGGTTGAAATCATCAGTTGTGGAATTTACATGCCATTTGGCGTTCATGCAAAAGTGCTAGATAGGCTAACAGCTGCCCTCCTGGCCTCCTTTTTACAAGGAAGTATTCAACTATACCATATGAAGCAAAGTGCATTAGATTATTAGGGACGAGTTATTTTGCAAAAAATTATACATTCAAATAACACACTGGATATGAATCTTCTTATTGAGACCATATCTCTGCAACTCACTAGACAAACAAAAACCACTGTTCATTCTCCTTCAATGTAGTGTTCACTCTCCAGGAACAAATTCTGTGAAATTTCTTTTAAATGTGTTTTTCCTTTGCTGATCTAAACTTGTTTTAATCATGTGAAATGTTTCAGATTTATCTTTTCTCTACAATTTTTAAGTATAACCTACTGAACCAAATAGTTTTGCTTGCTTATATTGATGACACATGATTTTGGCTTTTATCTTCAGTAGAAAATCAATGTGTCATAGTGTTCACTAAGAGAAGGTAGGGACCTTTTTTGTAATTCTTTGTCAGATGGTTGCTTTATCTTGATATATGCCTTCAAACTTTTTCTCATTCGGCAGAAAATATTGTGTTGCTGTGAGAGCAAAATGATCTATACCAATTTATGCTCTCAGCACAGCCTCCTTCCAGAATTGTTTATGGAATATATCAACTGTATAGATTAGGGACACCATGTCTTTTCTTTCTTAAATATTTCAGATTGATGATTCGGGTTCGTATCCAAATTTTCAAATTAAAATTTTTGGTAAAAATACTTCTTTGTAAGTTAAAAGGAGATTGTAGGTGATTATTATTTCTAGTGCTTCCCTGAATTTGAAGGTCTGAAAAGAAACTCAGTGTTCTTGGTCTTAACAAAATTTCCCTTACTTAGACAGGGTTCCCATTTGGAACTGCTCGAGGGGCTCTTCTGAAATTATTTTCAAAACTGCTTTGTCAACTATTGCCAAACTGAAATCAGATTATAAACTTTTGAAAACTAATTTCTTGAAATGGAATGCAAGATATTATCTTTCAAGTACATTTTTACTCAAATACACATTCTAGTGTGCTTTATGATGTCATTATTTGTGTTGGAAATAGAGTATTTCTTTGTTACCATTTTGAACTTTTTATTGAACTTAAAAAGTATCAGTCCTGCTTTGTGCTTGTGTAGATGTTCTTTACATTTTATGATATAAAGCCTTCTGCAAAGGGGAGAAAAACAAATATATGAATGAATGAATGCAATTCTGAAATGTTTAGGGTTGAAGATGCTTATCGATCCTGAATCGATCTCCAGGAGGGTTAAGAGTAGAGAATGAAGATGGAGAAAAATCCTAAAAAATGATAAAAATAGGAGTCGGTCCCCATAACACTGAACTTAGGATCTACTGGGGAATTTCATGATGTAACTAAAGCCTGTATTTACACTGAATATTTGACTTTTTTCCTTCCAATTTCTGTGTGAGTTGCTGTGTATGGAAATTTCATTTGTGTTTGGACCCATTAAAATTCTTAGGGCATTTGAGAGGTCTATAGAAACTTTTTAGGCTATTTGAAGTGGAGATTGTTCTGGAAAATCTGGAAATATGCATCCTTGTACATAGTAGACTTTGTTAGGTATAGGCTGTTTCCCTATTCCTTTGTCTCTAAATTCATGGTTCTGTGATCATCTATGTGTGCAAATCCATATGTTAATGTTTTCTCTGTCATGAGCATGATTACTATGATTTTTCATTTGTATGTATTATTAGTATGATTATCCTTTTAACTACAGTGTTCCCATTATTGCTTTAATCAGTACAGATTCACCCGCAGTGTCTCTGGCTGTAACTTCATCTAAATTTTAACCGTCAAAAGCAATCAGAACCCACTGAGAAGTGCAAAAGAAGCTAGAGAGCACCCAGATTCTATCATAGGATAAGGCTTTATGTTTCCTTATCATATAAACTGTATAACTACTTGTTTTGACCTCCAAAACCCTGTTGCTCTCTCTGTGTTGTTGTCCCATGCTTTCTGATCTTTGATTTGATCACACTTGAAGATTTATCCTTGCTTCTTTCTTGGCTTCTCTGCTGTCTCTGCTCATATAGGCAATAGCAGCCTCCTCTGTAACTTCTGACTTTATCCCTGCTCAGATAACTGCTAATGATAGAGGTAGGTAATTTACATGTTCTATTTTAAGCAGGCTTTGCATACCTTGTTACTACAATCTGTACTGTTATATTACACATTATAATGTTATACATTGTTATAACTTCATATCGCCTTGATGCTACTATTGTATTTTTGGTACAATAAATTTAAATGTTTATTGTAGAATGAATTCAAGCTGTTGAACAAGATGCAATATGAACTTTTGGCTCTGTCAGTTAAGTGTCTGTCTTTGGCTCAGGTTATGATCTGGGGGTCTCAGGATCGAGCCCTGTGTCATCGGGCTCCTTGCTTGGCAGGAAGCCTGCTTTCCCTCTCCCATTCTCAGACCCCCTGCCCCTGCTTGTGTTTCCTCTCTCGCTGTGTCTCTCTCTGTCAAATAAATAAAATCTTAAAAAAAAGAAAAAGGGGATAGGTATGAACTCTCTTTTAAATGTTCGCTGGAATTCAGCTGTGCAGCTGTCTGGTCCTGTACTTTTATGTTTTTGGAGTTTTTAAATTACTGATTCAATGTCATTACTCATAATCAGTTTATTCAGAGTTTCAATTTCTTTGTGATTCCATCTATGAAGGTTGTGTGTTTCTGGGAAATGTATCTACTATTTCTAGGTTTTCCAGTTTTCGGCAAACAATTGTTTGTAATAGTGTATTTCAATGGTATCAGTTATAACTTCTCTTCTATTTCTGATTTTAATTATTTGGGCCCCTTCTTTTTTTCTTTACTGAGTGTGGCTAGAGATTTATTGATTTTGTTTGTCTTTTCAAAGAACGCGTTTTAGTTTCATTAACTTTTCTGTATTTTTTTAGTGTCTCTTTTTTTCATTTCCACAAATATCTTTTTTATTTCCTTCCTTGTAACTTTAGGATTTGTTCTTATTTTTGTATTGCTTTAGATGTAAAGTTTGATTATTTGGGATTTTTTTCTAGAGATTTTATTTTTAAGTAATCTTCTACACCCAGTGTAGGGCTTGAACTCACAACACACATTGATCAAGAGTTGCATGCAGCTCTGTAAGTTCAAATGCATTATGAAAGCACTACATTTTTACCCCCTTCACATTTTACATTGTTGACTTCATTTTACATCTTTTTATTTTGAGTATCCCTTAACCACTTACTGCGATTATAGTTGATCTTACTATTTTTGCCTTTTACCCTTCATACTAGCATTTAAAGTAGCTTAACCACCGTTTTTACTATATATTTTTTTTTCTTTCATATATTTTATTTATTTCCAGTTAGAGTCTTTATACTTGAAGAAGATCCATTAACATTTCTTGTAGGATTGAACTTTAATCAGTACAGATTCACCCGCAGCGTCCCTGGCCGTAACTTCATCTAAATTTTAACTGTAGAAAGCAATCAGAACCCACTCCTTTAGGTTTTAGTGGCATTGAACTCCTTTAGGTTTTGCTTCTCTTCTTCAATTCTGAGTGATAACCTGGCAGGGTAGGGTATTCTTGGTTGTAAGTTTTTCCCTTTCAGTACTTTAAATATATATCCTGCCACTCCCTTCTGGCCTACAACGTCTCTCCTGAAAAATCAGCTCATAGTATTATGGGGTTTCCTTTGTATGTGATTAGTTGTTATTTTTTTGCTGCCTATAAGATTCTCTTTAACTTTTGAGACTTTATTTTATTTTATTATTTATTTATTTATTATTATTTTTAAAAGATTTTATTTATTTAGTTGACAGAGCAAGCACAAGCAGGGAGAGCTGCAGAGGGAGAGGGAGAAGCAGGCTCCCCGCTGAGCAGGGAGCCTGATATGGGACTCGATCTCAGGACCCTGGGATCATGACCTGAGCCGAAGGCAGCCGCTTAACCTACTGAGCTACCCAGGCACCCCTAACTTTTGCAGTTTTAATTATAACATATGTTGGTGTGGATCTGTGTGTGTGTGTGTGTGTGTGTGTGTGTGTGTTTAAGATTTTATTTATTTATTAGAGAGAGTGACAGAGAGTGAGGGGAGGAGCAGAGGGAGAGCAACAAGCAGACTTCATACTGAGCATGGAGCCTGATGCAGGGCTCTTGATCCCATGACCCTGAGATCATGACCTGAGCCAAAGTCAAGAGTCAGATGCTTAACTGACTGAGCCAGCCACGTATCCCTTGGCGTGGATCTCTCTGGGTTCATCTTATTTGGGATTCTCTGTGTATCCTGGACTTAGATTATGTTTCCTTCTCCAAATAAATTGTTTCTTTGTAAAATTTTCTGCCTCTTTTTCTTTTCTCATTATGGGACATGTATAGTGTGTGAATATTAGTATGTTTCATACTGTCCTGGAGGGAGGACTCTTAAACTATCTTCATTTTTTTAAATTTATTTTTCTTTTTATATTTTTGATTGTGTGATTTCTACTCTTTTGCCTTACAGAGCCCTGATTTGTCTTCTGCATCCTCTGATCTTCTGTGGATTCCCTCTAGTGTATGTTTTATTTCAGTTACTGTATTATTCAGCTCTGATGCTTTCTTAAATTTAACTCTTTGTTGAAGTTCTTATTGTGTTTCTCTATTCTTCTGAACTTAGCATCTTTATGCCTGTTACTTCGAACCCTTCACCAGATAAATTACTTGTTTCTGTTTTATTAGTGTTTTTCTCCTCCCTCTCCCCCCCCCTCCCCCCAGTTTTATCTTATTCTTTGATTTGGCACGTATTCCTCTCTCTCCTCATTTTGGTTGACTTTCTGTATTTCTTTCTATTAATTAGGCAGAACAGCTACTCTGGTTTTAAAGCTGTGCCCTCCTGTAGGAGTAATTCCTAGATTATGTGTGCTCGGTGGCTTTGTCAGGCCTGCTGGGGCTGGAGCAGTCATGGGTCAGGGATGTGTGTCATTGAGTGTGGGGGCATTGTCCTGGAGTGCACCATGATGGGATTGCCCTGGTAGGTTGGCTGGAGCTGGCAGGGCCAGAGGTCTGAGCTTATGCCATACGGGGACCACTTTGGTGGGACAGCACAGCTGAAGTGGATGTAGGTTGGGGGTTGTCCTTAGGCACCCCTCAGTGAGGCCTTCTTTGGTATGGCTGGAACTGGTATGGTCCAGGGGCCTAGGGCATGCTGGGGTGGCCCTCGCAGGCCAGCTAGAGTACCTGGACCCTGCTCTCACTATCAAAGTGGAGGGAGAATTAAAAAAAAATGATGTTCACTGGCACCTCTGCCCCTGTTGAGAGTACTAGAAGTTCCTTGCACATTTGGCAGATGCTCTAGGTTTAGTAAATGGATATCCTTCATTTATTATCTAGTTGCTCTTTAAACTGCTATTTTTTTGTTGTGTCTTTGGAAGGGCAAGTCTGCACATGGGCTCCTCAGTGCTACTCCTTCCTACTGTAGGTCATTGCATTGGGGGGTGGTGGAATTCCTATAATTATCTTGTTATCTTTTCTCCTGCCCATCTTTATGTGGTACTTCTATTATTTGTTGTGCAGAAGATGTTCAATCAGCCCTTAGTTCTTTTTTAGGAAGAATTGCTTTATATGTGAGTGCAGATTCACTGTGTCCACAGAAGTAGGTGAGTTTAGGGCCTTCTTGCACTGACATTGTGGATGGTCCTTCTTGCATGACTTGATGTGTAATTTTTAAATTGTTATTTGAAATAAAGGAGCATGTTAAAATATTTGAAGATGGTTTATATTGTTTGCATTGTGTTCTGTAAGGTGGCATGAACCATACATCTTTAATTCATGTAATTATATGTCAGAAAATATTAGGTAAAGAAAAAACAAACTGGTATAGGAAAGCTATATACTCTTTTGAAGGGGATTAAATGGAGCTGTATATACTTTTTGTGGAATGTTTAGAGGAGAAATTTATACCAAAATACATTATCAATGTTCAATCAGATTATTTCAGAATTTGCTTGTGTTTCAGTTATATATGATAACACATTTCTCTTTGAGTTCCATTTCATTAGTTAGCTTTGGCAGCACAGAGGGCAACTCCATCTAGGATTTCTGTAGCCTCTCTGGGCATGGCATTTTCATTGTTCTTCTGGTGGATATCTATTCTAATTGCTGCCTAATCTTTGCCTTCCATGCCTCTAGTTTGACTTGTATATGATATGTGTATTCCAAATTTATTCTCTCTACCATAGCTTTTACCTACATAAAACAGATTTTTTCTTCTCTCCTTTACTAGTAACCCCCCCCCTTTTTTTTTTTAACTTACAGTCCACACATAACCAAAAAACACCACCACCACCACAAACAACTTTTGGCTATTGTCATCATGTGTCATTTACTTTATTCTAAATATCTAGATTCAACCTTTATTTCCACTACTCACAGAATTTCCTGATGCAACTTGAGGACTTCTATGCCCATTGAAAGAAAGCCTGTCTATATTCAATCCAAAGGTGTCATCAGTGTATGCTGCCAAAGCTTATGATGGTTAGGACCTTTAACAGTCCTGAGTGCTGGAAAGGGGAAGAGAATTAGCTTCTCTCTTTCCCTAATTCTGTACTACTCCATGTTAGACTAATAATTATTTCTCTCTAAAGTTTTTTAAACAACTACAGAAAAACAAAGTAAGGAAATCATAGCAGAAGACAAAAGTTTTAGCAGACTTGGAGGAGTAATTTATAGATTTCAATTTATCTTTTTAATGTCTGTCACCCAACAGAATAAATAGATTATGTAGTTACGTAGTAACTCACTGGCTGTGAGTTAGCTCTGCCCACAAAGTTTCTCATGAATAGTTGGTCCTGTATAGTTTGTTGTACGTGACCCAAATCCTTCCTCATGTTGAAGTACTTCTTTCTCAGATGCTGTGATTGTTGGTGGCTCATGTCTCCCAGCTGACTTTATTTCTAGAAGTTGTGCTCAAGAAAGTTGATATGCCAAGGAGATGCCCCCTCCATGGAGACAGCCCACATCTGAAAAAATGGCCTGTGCTGGGTATAAAAACTCAGTACCTTTGCTTCAGTTCTGGGCAACTCCGAAGGGCCATCCCAGTTCCTGAGCTCCCTGTGTGATTGGCTGAGGGCTCTGTTGTGACTGCCTCCCAGGTGAACTCGTCAGTTTTCCCATTCCTCCTCCTTTCACTCCCCACCAGGGGTTGCTTCCAAGGGAGTTCTGTGGGAAAAGTCCTGTACCCAAATTTCTATCTGTTTTACAAGATTCTGGCCTGAAACATTTTTCCATTAGGGTTTGGCCATAATTATTTAATTATTTATTATTATAATTATTATTTTGGCCTAATTATTTAGAAGCTCAAAGCCAGATTATAGAGCTTTACCTTTTTTTTTTTCTTCTAGACTATATTTTTCTTTTCTTTTCTATTTTCTTTTCTTTTTTAAGATTTTATTTATTTATCTGTCAGAGAGAGAGAGAGCGGGAGTGCACAAACAGAGGCAGACAGCGGGAGAGGGAGAAGCAGGCTTCTCACTGGGCAGGGAGCCGGATGTGGAACTCGATCCCAGGACCCTGAGATCATGACCTGAGCCGAAGGCAGCCACTTAACCGACTGAGCCACTCAGGTGTCCCTCAAGCCTGTATTTCTACAAAAGCTTTTTTCATGTAGATATAAAACAATACAATTGCTATGGCTAATACTTATTTAACACTCTCTCTGTGCCAGGTGCTGTGTTTTCTACATTATCTTCTTCTTATTTCCCCCAAAGTCCAACACAAGGGTTCTGTTCTTTCATGGAGAAAATGAAGACTGTTCTGTAAAATGTTAACATTAGAGGGAAGTAGGTTGAAGGATATAAGAGGATTATTTGTGTTATTTTGCATCTTTTCTATAAGTCTAATGTTAAGACAAAATAATTTCTTAAAAAATATTGAGTAGTAGAACCAGGTTTTTAAGATTTAGAGTTACGTTCTTAATTATTAAATTGCTTTTAAAACAAAGTCCTTTAGAACTCAAACCAAGACAATGTAACATGAGTGTGTGCTTTTTTTGCAGAAAGTGAAATGGGGTGTGTATTCAGACAATAGCTGCAATGTTCTTTCATGGATATTAGTTGTTAGAGAAACTATCAGCAATATTAGCACTGAGATTGTAATTGCCTAAAAAACTGGGGATCAATTTCTTGAAATTTTTAGTGTATTAGCTAGAATCAAAAACATGTATACAAGCATGCAGTGAATATAGTGGTGACAGTCCCCAAATAAATGAATATGTGACCTCCAGCCTGTTACCTCCTGCTTTTTAGTGTTCCCGAGATGGAAATGGTTCAGGCACCCTTATCTTTAACACTTTGTCATCTACAAGATGCTTTTTACTTTTCCTTACAGACATGAGTTCTTGGGATCATGAAGAATCATCTTGTTTGAATAAAGCTGTTGAATTATAAAAGCTTTCCAATAAGCTTTAAAAAAAAAAAAATTAGTTGGAAACAAATATTCTTCATACTGATTCCAATATGATGAACCTTTGTAATTCTAGCATGTGTTAAGATGAAAAATAGACTTTATATTTAGTATGAAGCATAATGTAATGAAAACAAGATTGTAATGAAAAATGAGAATAACTCAATTCAATTTGCTTCAATTTGAAGAATTGGATTAAAATGAATTAGCTTATATCCCATCATGTTTACAAAGAATTTATATTGTTTTTTCAATTTGTTTCTTTTTTGGAAGGGGTAAGAAAAATACTTTTCAAGAAGTTTTCCTGTTCGATTACCCTATTAATTACATTCAGTTACTTTGGGATGCTTTTAATATGGAATTTTCTTATTTAATTTTGATAAGTGCATACGATTGTTATGCTCTTAATGCTGAGTTTGTTATTTGGTGCTATACATGTAAAGCAAATGTAATTTCTCATTTTTTAAAAAATATACCATTGTTATATTAGTTTCAGGTGTACAGTATGGTGATTCTTTAATTCTGTACTCTCCTCAGTGCTCATCAAGATAAGTGTACTTCTAATCCCCTTTATCTGTTTTAACCATCCCACTACCCACCTCCCCTCTGGCAACCACCAGTTTGTTCTCTGTATTTAAGACTGGTTTTTGTTTGTTCGTGTGTTTGTCCTCTTTTTCCTTTGTTTGTTCCTTTGTCTTATTTCTTAAATTCCACATATGAGTGAAATCATATGGTCTTTGTCTTTCTCTGACTGACTTATTTCATTTAGCATTATACACTCTAGATACATCCATGTTGTTGCAAACAGCAAGATTTTTTTCTTTTTTTTATGGTTGAATAACATTGCATTGTGTATATATGTATATATATACCATTTCTTTATCCTCTCATCTATGGAGGGACACGGGTTGCTTCCATGTCTTGGCTATTATAAATAATACTGCAGTAAACATAGGGATACACATCTTTCAAATTAGTGCTTTCATTTTCTTTATATAAATACCCGGCAGTAGAAGTACTGAATCATATGGTAATTCTGTTTTTAATTTTTTGAGAAACTTCCATACTGTTTTTCACAGTGGCTATACCATTTGGCATTCCTACCAACAGTGCATGAGGATTTTTTCTCCATATCCTCACCAACACTTGTTATGTCTTGTCTTTATGATTTTAGCCATTGTGACCGGTGTATAGTAATATCTCATTTTGGTTTCAATGTCCTTTTCCCTGATGATAATTGATACTGAGTATCCTTTCATGTATCTTTTGGCCATCTGTATGTCTTCTTTGTAAAAATGTTTATTCAGGTACTCAGCTCATGTTATAATTGAATTGGTTTTTTTGTTGTAGTATTTTTGTTTTGGATTTTTGGTGTCGAGTTGTGTAACTTCTTTATATGTTTTGGATACTAACCCTTTATCAAATGTATCATTTGCAAATATCTTCTCCCATTCTGTAGGTTGCCTTTTAGTTTCATTGATTTTCCTTTGCTGTGCAAAAGCTTTTTTATTTTGATGTAGTCCCAATAGTTTAATTTTGCCTAAGGATACATATCTTGAAAAATGTTTCTATGGCTCATGTCAGAGAAATTATTGCATGTATTCTCCCCTAGGAGCCTTATAGTTTCAGGTCTTACATTTAGGTCTTTAGTCCATTTTGAATCTATTTTTGTGTATGGTATAAGAAAGTGAACTAGTTTCATTCTTTTGCATGAAGCTGTCTAGTTTTACCAGCACTGTTTGTTGAAGATACTGTCTTTTTCCCATTGTATATTCTTGTCTTCTATGTTGTAGATTAATTGACCATATAAGTATGGGTTTATTTCTGGACCCTCTTTTCAGTTTCATTGATCTTTGTGTCTGTTTTTATGCCAGTATCGTACTGGTTTGATTAGTACAGGTTTGTAGCATATCTTGAAATCTGGGATTGTGATACCTCCAGCTTTGTTTTTCTTCTTCAAGAATGCTTTGGCAATTTGGAATCTTTTATGATTTCTGTGGTTCTGTGAAAATGTTTTTGGTATTTTGGTATGGATTGCATTAAATTTTTAGATTGCTTTGGGTAATACAGATATTTTAACAATATTGCTTTTTCCATTCCATGAGCATGAAACATCTTTTCATTTGTTTTTGTTATCTTCAGTTTCTTTCACCAGTGTTTTATAGTTTACAGAGTACAGGTCTTTCACCTCTTTGGTCTAGTTCATTCCTAGGCATTTTGTTATTTTTGGTGCAATTATAAATGGAATTATTTTCTTAATTTGTTTTTCTGCTACTTTATTATTAGTATATAGAAACGCAACAAATTTCCATACAGAATTTTTGTATCCTGTGACTTTACTGAGTTTATTTAAATTCTAATTGTTTGTTGGTGGAGTCTCTAGGACTTTTTATCCATAATATCAAACAAGTCTCTTAAATTCAAGTTTAAAATCATATCATGCCTCTTTTCTGACCACAGCTGTATGAAACTGGAAATCAATCACAAGAAAAAAATCTGGCAAGAATACAAGTATGTGGAGGCTGAATAATATGCTATTAAATAATGAATAGGTCAACCAAGAAATTAAAGAGGAAATTAAAAAAAAGTACATGGATACAAATGAACATGAACATACAATGTTTCACAATCTTTGGGTTGCAGCCAAAGCTGTTCTAAGAGGGAAACAACGTAGGCCTACCTCAAGAAACAACAAAAATCTCAAACAACCTAATCTTATACTTAAAGGAGCTAGAAAAATAAGAACAAAACCCAAAAGCAGCAGAAGGAAAGAAATAATAAAGATTAGAGCAGAAATAAGTGAAATAGAGAACTAAAAAAAAAAAAAATAGAGCAGATTAGGAGCTAGTTTTTAAAAAAAATCAAGAAAATTGATAAACCTTTAGCAGGACTCATTAAGAAAAAAAACAGGATTGAAGTGAGAAAGGAAGGAAGAGAAATAACTGACACCACAGAAGTACAAAGGATTATGAAAAAATATTATGAAAAATTAAATGCCAAAGAACTAGAATGAATAAATGGACAAATTCCTAGAAACATATAACCTTCCAAAAGTGAATCAGGAATAATAGAAAATTTCAAGAGACCTCTTACCAGCAATGAAATTGAATCCAAATTCATTTTACAAGGCCAACATTGCCCTGACACCAAACCTAGACTAAAGATACTACAAAAAATAAAAACTGTAGGCCAGTATCTCTCATGAACACAGATGCAAGAAAAAAAATTTTTAAAAAACCCAAGTATTAAGAAACTGAACCCAACATAAAAGTGAATTCACTGTGATCAAGTGGGATTTATTCCTGGGATTCAAGGGTGGTTCAATATTTGGAAATCCATCAACATGATAAATCATTTTAACAAGAGAAAGGATAAAAACCATATATGATTATCTCAATGGATATAGAAAATGTATTTGAGAAAGTACAATATCCACTCGAAATAAAAAAGCTCAACAAAGTAGGTTTAGAGGGAACATACTTAACATAATAAAAACCATATTTGAAAAACCCACAGCTAACATCATACTCAGTGGTGAAGAACTGAGAGCTTTTCCCCTAAGATCAGGAACAAAACAAGGATATCCACTCTTATTACTTCAAATCAACTTATTATTGAAAGTCCTAGCCACAACAGTCAGACAAAAAAAAAACAAAAAAAAAACAAAGAAAGAAAGAAATAGAAGGCATCCAAATTGGTAAGAAGTAAAACTTTCATGATTTGCAAATTTATTTTTAAAAGTACTGGGGAGGGGCGCCTGGGTGGCTCAGTGGCTTAAGCCTCTGCCTTCGGCTCAGGTCATGATCTCAGGGTCCTGGGATCAGGCCCCGCATTGGGCTCTCTGCTCAGCGGGGAGCCTGCTTCCTCCTCTCTGCCTGCCTCTCTGCCTACTTGTGATCTCTCTCTCTGTCAAATAAATAAATAAAATCTTTAAAAAAAAAAAAAAAGTACTGGGGAAACAATATGATAAAGTAGAAATGACTTCAGGAGTTACAGTACATTGATTCATACGTTTAAATTTTTTACTAAGGGACCTTGTGATCTTATAGATGTTCCTTAATCACCTCTCATTAGAATAACTGAAATTATTTCAGTTATGAAGTACTACAAATTCTGTTTTTAAATTTACAATTGAACTCTTTTAACTTTTTTGTATATTGTAAGACGCACAACAATCTTTATTAGAAAGTAAAACTGAGCTTAACATATCTTCATAGAAAGCTTTCCTTAATTTCTAGTATAAGCTATTATCAATTCCAATTATTTTTGAGTACCTAAAACACACGATCACAGTGTGTTCTTAACTTTCTTTCAAATAATACAAATTTTATTGTTGGATGTCAGTAGCTGTACTTTCATATATTTTAGGTAAAGCAATTATAGTTTCTCTTTTTATATCTGCAAGAATATTGATACCTTGAAAGTACGTAATGAATTGTCTGAACGAAAATTGGAACATATATAGCAAAAATGAACTTTTAAGTATAATCTCCGTGTGTAAGCTTTAACTTGGTTCAAAGATAACCTTTTTGTTTAAGTGCTAATTCTTGTCTGTTGGTATATTCATTTGTTCACTGATGTTAGGCATTGTGCCACTTGGTGGGATACAGACATGAATACTAGATGATTATTGTCTTCATGGAGCACATAGCGGACAAAGTGAGACAGAGACAAGCAAATAATTACAATAAAAAAGGTAGTGACGTCTGACTTGGCATGACGATTTCAAGGAAGGTGTTGTAAGAATTATGTCTTAAAGTATTAGTAGGAGAAAGCCATGTTGGGGTTGGGGATCAGGTATTGATACAAGGAGAGACCTATGCGAAAATACACATGTGAGAAGTAGCATGCTCTTGTGAAGAAATACTGAGCCATTCTGGAATTCAGGGTGCATAAAGTTTGAGGCAGGAAGAAGTAGACGGAAGCTAGAGCGGGGGATGTCTCACAGGTCATGTTCTAGAATGCATGCATTAACCTGCAAGTGATGGGGAACCATTAAAGCTTCTGTTAACCATTAAAGCGTAACAGATTACTGTTAACTGAGCTAATCAGAAGAGACTTTAGATAGAATCACTTTATTGCCTATGAGGAAGACATGTTTGAAATAGGGCTACCATTAAATATATACACATATACACACTATTAAATATTTATATGCCATTATATACTATATATCATTAAATATGTATTATACGTTTATATATTATGTATTTATATTTATATACGTACATATAATGGGATATATATATGTTGTGTGTACATCTGATATATTATACATTGTATATACATATGTATATATAATGTATACATATACTAATATATATTAGTCTAGGTAAGAGACAGTCAGGGCCTAAAAGGGAACATAAGCTAGTCCAGATGAAATGAAAGGGATTTAAGAAATATTTATAAAGTAATTCAGTTGAGCTTGCATGTGTAGCATGAAGGAGGGGGAATAGTCAAGGATAATTTAGGATTCTGGTGGGGACAACATTAAGAGCCATTGGTTGAAAGATAGAATGGAGAAAGAGAGAGGGAGTTTTAGGGAGAAAAAAGAGTTGTTTTAAGACATTTTAAACTTTGACATTTCTGTGGGACATCAAAGTAGAAATGCCCAGCCCATGCTTGGAAAAAAAGTCTGTAACTTAGGGCAGAAATACAGAGTAAAGTGAGATTCGGGATAATCATTCAGCATGTCTTCAGTAGTTGAAAATACAGAATTGGTTCGTGTAGGGAGAATATTTAAAGTGTTGAAGGACCAAAATGCAGATAGCATAAATAGGTGACTTTTCAAGCATGGAGTTCGATCTCTGGCTTTGACAGAATGTGTGGAGGTGTGTGTGCTTGGACTGGCTCACTTCTCATGGTTCTATACACTTTACGAAGTGAGATATTCATGGAGGTGCAGCCCAGAAGTTGGGAGAGTTTGTGCCCATGAGGCCACTCCTGACTGATAGAGGATGAAGCCCTTGGTTCTCCTAGATTAGGAATTCTTAAATTATTTCTTAAGGTTCCTCAGAAGGCCCATTAGGTTCCAACACAGCGATAGATAAGTTAATAAGTCATTATCAGCCATCCTTCCTTCCTTGTCTTACTCTGCTCTTCATGCTTTTGTTCAGAGTTAACCTCTCAAGTAAAATGCCTACTTTCAATACTTTGCCTCATATTAGAAAAAACATTTTGATACTCCATTTATATCTCCAAAACATAGACTCCTACCTACAGAACCACCAAAAGCAAATAAAATGGAAGATTGCTATGTAGAAAATTTGGCTGCACAGATGAAGTTGCAATTTTCCAAAATATTTAAAAATATTATTGCAGATATACTTTTCCTTTTTGTAGGCCTCAGCCAAGAGTAGGGTTCACCTAAGAGTATACCGAAGAGTATACAATATAAAATGTGTTTTGCATTTCACAAATTTAGCTACCAGTCTTAAAAATGCAAAGATCCACAGATATTCCTGACAATTTTTTTTTTCAGATTTAGAATTGAGTTGAAGACAAAGCTCTTAATATTTACTCTGATAGAAAGGAATTATGGATCCTAAAAGGGAAACTTTGAAACACTTGAATCTTAATTATTCAACATCAAGTGATGTGTTGTTAAAATCTTTTTGTATTGTTAAGTTACTTAAAAAAAAAATTGTAAAGGACCTTTTCATTGTGTTATTGATTCTGACAGTCAAAACAGTTTTAATCTATAACAGCCATTTGCACACTTCTCCTGTCAGGAGTGAGGTACTAAATATTTTAGGCTCCACAGCTGTAGTCACTGTCAGGACTGTTCATCTCTGTCATTGTAGTATGAGAGCAGCTTCGAGAATACAAAATAAATTAGTATGGCTATGTTCCAATTAGAAAACAAACAAAAAACTAAAAAAAACAAAAAAACAAAAAACCAACACTGTTTTTTTTTCCCCACAAGGCTTCCAGTTAACAAAATAAAAATTTATTTACAAGTTTGCTGAGCTCTGATCTTTCTAATCAGCCACTGTGGGTTCCAGAAGATTGTTATATTCTTTCAGTATACAATCAAAGCAGTATTTTTTGTTGTTGCTGATCTTAGACATTCTAAGTCATCTTTAGTCATGATTCTTTGTTGTTGTTTTTTCCCCCATGTTGCCATATTACCAATTGCTGCTTTGAACGTAACTTTTAACATTTCCAAGCACTTTGATTTGCTTAGATTTATTTGTATGACTCCATAATCAGACAGCCAACACTTGCAGGCCCTTTCTTTCTTACCCTGAAGACAGAAAACATTCATTCACTGAAAAGTGTGTTGGGTATTGTATCAGTACTTCTTTGTCATCCGGGTTTGGGAATACAGTTGAGCCTTGAACAACATGGGTTTGCATCGTGTAGATGCATTTACACATGAATCTTTTCCCCATAAATATGGTACAGTACTGTAAAGCTGTTTTCTCTTTAAGACTTTTTTTTGTGAAATTTTTTTTTAAAGATTTATTTATTTTTTTGAGAGAAAGCAAGCGCAGTATGCATGCGAGTGAAGGGAGCTGCAGAGAGAGAGAGACTGAATATGGAGCAGACTCCCTGCTGAGCGCAGAGCCCCATGTGGGGCTTGATCTTATGACCCTGAGATCATGACCTGAGCAAAACAAAGAGTTGGATGCTCAACTGACTAAGCCATTGAGGCAGCTCTCCTAATGACTTTCTTAATTTTCCCCCTCTAGCTTGTTTTATTCAAAGAATACAGTCTGTGATACATATAACATACAAACTGTGTATTAATCAACTCTTTGTTGTTGGTAATGGTTCTGGTTAACAGTAAACTATTAGTAGTCAAGTTTTTGGGGAGTCAAAATTATACAAGAATTTTCAAATGCACAGAAGTTGGTACCCCTGACCTCTGCACTATTCAAGCATCAACTGTATTTACTAAGAAGAATCTTGGGCTAGAACCACCCTTCTGGTTCAGAAGGCTTAGATGTGGAGCGATGGTTCTCTGATGAGATTAGAAGCAAAATAGATGTTTTCAGAAGGTTTCATAGAACAGATTGGAAAGAGGTCCCTAATACAAGGATGCAGAAGATGCAAAGAGCATAAAAGTGAGGGTTTGAGAAGGGAAAACTTACTTTTAACTCAAAGAATCTTATAAATTACATGGAAGCGAATGTCTTATCCTTAATTTAAACTAAAGGAATCACTTTTAATCTGTCTATTCTTCTATTGAAAAATGCCTTCTAAACTAATATGTCATTTTCTAAGAGAAGTCCTTTTACCCATATTTTAAAACATGTTAGGTGACATTCTTTTTTAGTACCACATTACATCATGCTGTTTATATATACAATTTACTACATTTGTTCCCCCACTAATTTCTTCCTGAGGTGTCCCCTTTCCTTGCATGCTTAATTTTGCATAGAATTAATTAAAGGATTAGTGACAGGTGAAACTTTGATTTCCACCCAATTCAAAATTAGGAGAGTTCCAAGGCTAACGACTTATTGTAAAAGGCCATTACTTGCTTGTATTTTCTGTAGAACCAGCAGGTGCATCAATGTGCAGCTCAGAAACCAAGCTGTTTTATATGTATACTTAGATTTTAGATTTAGTTTGAGACTTATTTATTGCAGACTTTATCTTTTATCTGCCAGACAAAATGTCGACTGGTTCTTCTGTGTCTTGGTCTCTTTAACACTTCTGAGAGTGTCGAAGCCTTGCGTGTGAGTTGTCCCAGTTATGCAGACACCTGTGTGTACCTCCCTCAGGGGGACAGTGAGCCAGGATCATCAGGACCAGGGCAGTGAGAATGGTTTCTCAGCTGATTTTCAGATTGCATATCAGTAACTTGTGATTTCTATCGATGAGCTTGCAGCATTGTACAAGTGTACTTTTACTATCCTGGGGGGTGAAAAGCACGTTTAAATCTGCGTTAAGTGGCTTTCATATTGTGCTAGTTCTAATTTTGTTTCAGTATCAAAATATTGTCATTAAATAAAGCTCTTATCTTGCAGAACCTCAAACACTGAGAGCTCACTGTGAGATGCAGTATTTTTGGGTATAGACCTTGAGAACGAGAGGAAACAGAATTGATTCTTAGGTAGTAGAAACTGAACAGGGAGCTTATCCAAATGGAAACTGATTTTCTTACAAGGCATTAGTTGGTATACAGGAGGCGACAAGATACAACTAGGAGTCATCCAGAATTTAGGAAAGACAGGAAAAATTTCCTTTTGAGAAACAAAATAAATAAATGCGCCTAATATATATTTCCTGGTAACATGATTGAATGGACAAAAATATGGTTTAAGAGGCATTCATATATGATGTCTTATCCCTGTTATAAGGCAGAGTACTGTGTCTCTGGGGCATTGATCTCTGTTTATATACATACATATATAAAGTGCATATAAATACCTTACCAGGCAAAGGACTTTACTTTTCTAGGAATCCACTTTGTCCTTTTGAACATAGAATTCAGATTAAATTAGTTCTCCAGTGTTTCTGATGATCAGAATCCTCTGGAGTTTTTTAAGAAAAATACAGATTCTCAGTCTTTATACGTATCCTATCAGAAACTCCAAAGGAAATTCCTAAGAATCTGTATTTTTAACAAAAATCCTTAGTGATTCTGATTCTAAGTTTAGGAAATATTAGATTAAATGATGTCTAAATTAAGAGCCACAGTTATTTTAATGTCTGAGTCTATTTTTAAAATACCTGGAGATGAATTGTAAATGGGATTATTCATTTTAGCTTATATGCCAAATAGCATCAAGGGGCCTATATTCTCTCTTAATTGCCTTAAAAAAGACACCGACTTAAATGTAGTTAATGGAAGATAGTTGAATATCATAAATGGATGTTTTATACTCCTAATATAAGCTCCTGTTACTGGTGAAGATTTTATCTGTGTTTTTAGTTCTGTATAAAGGACTTAATGCCTTTCTATCTGATGGACAACTGATACTGTCTCTCCAGGATATCCCACACCACCTCCTTAATACTCTGTTTACACACCAAACATGCTTCTGATCTTGGTTTTGTTCAGGTAGATTTCCTCACCTGATAACCTTGTTTGATGACCAGCTGGCGTAGGTATTCAGACACATTTCCAGTTATGTTTTTATTTTATATTAATAAATTGGCATTTGGGGTTTATATGCAGTTTCTGGGGAAAATGCCTGGGTTTCTAAAGACAAGACCCAAGGTGATTGTACGAGTTGCAGATACTGAGAGAAGGCTGGCGAGCCCCTAGTGCTTTTTTCCTCCTGCACTGGAGTGGCTGGGCATGAGGGGAAAGACCCGGATGGAAATTGATCTGGGATTTCTGACCCAGGGCTCTGAAGTTCTGATTTGAAACACTGCCGGAGACTCACTCATTCTCTTGAAAAGAAGCCCCAGGTCAGAGAGTGGCCACCAGAGGGCGAGAACAAAGGAGAAGTCAGGCTTATTTCATGTCAGATAATGTTGAGGTGACTTGTGCTTGGATATTTTCCTCAGGCGGAACTGGGACAAAGGGCCATCCAGCTGAGCCGCCAGAGAGTGTGGTGCGAGGGGTTTTGATAACTAATTCCCTTTTTTCAAGGGGAAGTAATATACTAATTTGTCAGAAATTGGTATTTGCTTTTAATTTTTATTTGACTTGGGCTGCAGGGGCTTCCCAGGATGTAAAATCCAGTGTAGATTTTACTCTAGCTCTCTGTTGTTAAAATTACTCACTTTTGCAAGTATTTAGGGAGGGATCTTTAGTGACTGTGTTAAAGGGTGTGCAACATTTATGGATATTTCTCTGTGGTGTTCTTGTAATTCTGTGGTTTAGGGAGGTCCATCATGTACTTTAGCCTAAAGCATGAATATATGTGAAATCATGGATTTCCATGAGCTAGGTTTCCCCCGTAAGCTACATTATAATGCCCATTGTTAAGTTTAACAACCCAAATACCCTCAAATAGCTCTTCAGTAATAAATAGTAGGGATGATTACTTACATTTCCACATGGAGGTAATAAAGATGTTTATTTTGAGGACGTCAAATTTGAAGAACAATTGCAAAGTGCACATGCAGCTGATAGTTGCAAATACTTAGAAGCCATGTTTCAAGTGGCATACTGTAACATTTTTAGAGAGAAAAAAATGTAATTAAAAGCACTGGTTTTAAGGTGCTTCGGGTGGCTCAGTCGGTGACGTGTCTGCCTTCTGCTCACGTCATGATCCCAGAAGGTCCACATGGGCTCCCTGCTCAGCGGGGAGCCTGCTTCTCCCTCCCTCTGTCTGCTGCTCCCCAGGCCTTGTGCTTTCTCTCTTTCTCTCAAATAAATAAATAAAATCTTAAAAAAAAAAAAAAAAAAAAGCACTGGTTTCAGAAGCAATTACTATTTCCACTAAAGTTATGTTTTAAAAATCTAAATTGGAAAAAGTGTTTAGAAAGACTATTTAGTATATAGGAAATCTCATCTCTGGTAAGACCTTGAAGTACAATTACATAATGACTATTAATGTACCATGAAAATGAAAGTACGCTGTGTTTGGAAGATAGTATATTAGTAGTATCGCAGTGCTACATACTTACATGTTACAAATTTGTAATCAGAATAATTATCTAAATACAAAGAACTGTCTAAATTGGTCTTGTATTATTTGGATAGATTCTCCTGTCATTTAATGCCTATACATCAATATCTGATTGGTCAAAAATCTTAGAAGCCTGGGACTCCTGGGGGGCTCAGTCAGTTAAGCGACTGCCTTTGGCTCAGTCATGATCACAGGGTCCTGGAATTGAGCCCCGCTCCGGCCCCTTGCCTCATCCGGGAGCCTGCTTCTCTCTCTGCCTGCAGCTTCCCCTGCTTTTACGTGCTCATTCTCTATCTCTCTCTCTCTCCTCCTGACAGATAAATAAATAAAATCTTAAAAAAAAAAAAAAAAAGAGCTTAGAAGCCTAATAAAAGGCAAGGGAAAAATGAAAAGTTAAAGTTCAGTTAAAACTTTTGACTTTGTTAAACTAGTTAAGAATTAGACTCTTTTTTGAATGTTTTGGACATCATTTTACCAGCAGAGTCTATTTGTGGACCTATAGGTGAGTTACTTAAACTTTCTGGGTCTCAGTTATTCAAATAGAAAATGAGGGTTTTGGAATCCAAATGCTAAGTGCTTAAACTATAGATTAAAGAAAGGTTGCAAGACTGCCTACAACTGATAAAGCTATCAATTACATGGAGATAAAATCCCTGTAAGAAATGTAGTATAAACTACATTTGTAGTTTATAGAAAAAAAGAAATGTTTCAAAAACAAACTGAAGATTAAAAGAAAGAACCTGGAAATGCAGATATATTTGCATTAGAAATGGAAAAAAGGAAGAAAAGCATAGGAAAGCTCTATAAATAGGTAGAAATTGATTTGGAGTCGAGGAACAAGGCACTGTAAGGAAGGGAAAGACACAGGGAGTTGTAAAAGAAAAAAAAGCGGAATTTGTCAACAGTTTAGATATGTGATATGAAATACTAGGACAAGTCAATATGTGTTGTACCTTTTTGTTGATATGATAATCATGTGTCATGTAAAACATGTGGGCAATATGGTAGGACATTGTGTAACACCAATAATTTCATTTTACTTTAAATATAGTTGACATGCAATATTATGTTTCTGTGTACAGTGTAGTGATTCAACATTTACATACACTACAAAGTGATCATCATGATAAATCTAGCTACCATCTGTCACTGTATGAAGTTGTTATAGTATCATTAACTATATTCTCTATGGTGTACATTGCATTCCTCTGTCTTATTTTATAACTGGTAGTTTGTATCTTTTGATCCTCTTCCCCTATTTTACCCGTCTCCCACCCCTCTCCCCTCTGGCAACCACCAGGTTGTTCTCTGTCTCTGTTTGTTTTTTTAGATTTGACACATACATACACACACCATATATTCTTTATCCATCATCTATTGATGGGACACTTAATGTTGCTTCTGTAGCTTGGCTGTTGTAAATAATGCTGCAGTGAACATAGGGATGCATTTATCTTTTGGAATTAGTGTTTTCATCTTCTTTATGTAAATATTCAGAAGTGGAATTACTGGATCATATGGTATTTCTATTTTTTAATTTTTAGAGGAATCTCTATACTGTTTTCCATAGTGGCTGTATCAGTTTTCATTCCTACCAACAGTGCACAAGGGTTCCTTTTTCTCCACAACCTTGCCAACACTTGTTTCCTGTGATTTTGATTTTAGCCATTCTGACAGGTGTTAAGTGGTATCTTATTGTGGCTTTGATTTGCATTTCACTGATAAGTGACATTGAGCATATTTCTATGCACCTGTTGACCATCTGTATGTCATCTTTGAAGAAATGCCTAGTCATGTCCTCTGCCCATTTTTAAATCGGATCTTTTAGGGGGGTACTGAGTCGTGTGAGTTTTCTATATGTTTTGGATATTAACCCCTTATCACTTACATCATTTGTAAGTATCTTCTCTGATTCAGTAGGTCACCCTTTCATTTTGTTTATGGTTTCTTTCATTGTGCAGTGTGTGTGATGTAGTCCCATTTTTGCTTTTGTTTCCCTTGCCTGAGAAGATAGAGGTAAAGAAATATTTCTAAAACCAATATAAAAGAGCTTGCTGCCTATGCTTTCTTCCAGAAGTTTTATGATTTCTAGTTTTACATTTAAATCTTTAATCCATTTTGAGTTTTTTTGTATATGGTATAACAACTTGGTCTAGTTTCATTCTTTTGCATGTAGCTGTCCAGTCTTCCTAGCGCCACTAACTAAAGAGACTTGTCTTTTCCCCATAGTATATTCTTGCCTCCTGTGTCAAAGATTAATTGATCATATAAACAGGGGTTTATTCCTGGACTCTCTTCTGTTCCATTGGTCTATGTGTCCATTTTTGTGCCAGTACCATACTGTTTGGTCACTACAGCTTTGTAGTATAGTTTGACATCACAGGTGTGATACCTCCAACTTTGTTTTTCTTTTTCATGATTGCTTTGGCTGTTCCAAGTCTGTTGTGGTTCCAATAAAATTTTAGAATTTTTTGTTGTAGTTCTGTAAAAAATGCCATGGGTATTTGGATAGGGATTGCATGGAATAACATCAGTAATTTTAGTTGAAATTAGAAGTTGTATTTTTCCCTGAAGCATTCAGGTGCTTATTAAGTACTTACTGTGTGCCCAACACTGTGGTAGGTGCTGTGTATCTCTCAAAGAGCCTCATGGAGCCTGTCCTTAAAGTCTCCTAGAGGAGACCGACAAGCATTGAAATGTACAAATACTGATATAATTAAAAATTATGAGAAATTTGTAAAGGAAAATTTCCTCAGCTTGTGTGATAAAGGAAGGCTTCTCTGAGGGAGTAACATTGACATTGACACTTGAAATGGGATTTTTAATTCACAATAACTACTTGGTGGGTATTAAGGGATATTAAATTAGAGCAAGAGGCAAATGAGGGTTATTGTTTGGATTTAAATCTATGACCTGGTTTTTGGTGCTTTAGGTGTGGCTCAGCTTTAAGTTGTCACATAGAAGTGTAGGGTTTATTATTTGGAGTCTCCTTCATGAGAAGAATGAGAGGTAGATAATACCGTAAAAGAGCATTGTATATCAAAATAGTAAATTACAGTTCTTTTTTCCCTTTAAATATTATCTTTAATGGTGTAGGGGATGAAAAATTAGCCTCATGATTGAAAAAAAATAACAGTAGGAATTTTAGAACTCTGCTGCTGAAAGATTTCAATCTGGCATGTGTGAGCCCGTCACTTGGGCCAGTATTATATTGTAGTAAAATCTTATTATACCTTACTGCATCATTTTTAAATAACAAAAACCTACTTTTATGAACTTTTAAGTTAATAGTTCCAGACCTTCTTTACTTTTTTTCTCTTTGATATGGACCAGGCTATTTTCAATTAAATCCTTCTTTGTAACCTCCAATCAAAGAGGTTCCATAAATTCCCAGGACTGGGGAAATTGAGTATTATTTATCCTCATTCAAGTAATAGATGAAATGTGAAATGGGCTACATGTTATGTGGGTCTCTAGAAGATGCTTTAAAGTAGTGTGTGAGTTTGCGGAGCGTCAAGTAGCCAATTAGTTTCAAGCTGATTAATATTTTTTTTTTTAAACTTAGGCATATTAGGCAACTATATTTGAGGGCAAGGGGAGCTCACTAAAATTTTGGCTCTCCTAGTACATCTGAAACTACATGAAATACCTCAGAATACCTACTGTGGTTTGCCACCCCTTTAACAACCATGGAAAGCAAATCAATTTCACATGACCTGCACACTTAGAAATGATTTTTTAAGGTTTCTGTTTCTTTCATTCAAGAATAACAGAATTCTATCAAAATAAAGAAACATGAATTATATTTTGAATGACCTTATTTCCTCAATCGCATTCCCCCTCCTTGATTTTCTTTTTTTAATCTCTACTCTTAATACCGCAGAAGCTCTGATGGGGAAAGATTCTGTGGGCGTAAAAGGAGCTAGGCCAAAAGCGGGTGGGTGGTCATCACCGGAAGACTCCAACAAATTATACCCATTTTAGTTTAGAATAGTATAAAATGAGGATTATATAAGAGAAAAGGAGGCTGAATTGATATAAACATTTTAATTTACACCTACATTGAGGGGAGTGATAGTGCTTCCACGAATTAAATATATCAGCAATGTAGCACCATCCAGCTACGCTGCCGGGAGATAATTCTCCATGGATTTCTTGTGTTCTTCACAGTTCAGTACCTGAGTAAAGAGTGTGTTTCAATAGCCTTTACCCTGAGACATTTGCTTACAAATTTCAGATTAAGTGCCCTCTCTCCCTCCTTCCTACTCTCTCTCTCTCTCTCTCTCTCTCTCTCGTTTGAGATGAGCAGGTGTACAAGGAGCCCGTAACAGCTAGTCTCCTCATGTTGGGATCTTCTTCTGTGAAGGAAAACATCGAATTGAGGGACAAGTGGAAGGAATTTTTCTGGCTGATGCTTTTTGCTGTCCCTCTAAATGAAGGATCTGGTGTCTTCTGTCAGTATATGTGTATGAAACAGTGGCAGACTCTCTTGTTAGCTTGTGAGCAGGGTAAAGTCTCAGACCTTTCATGGTTTCTGACCTAACAGGCACAAGGAATTGCAAACTCAGATGTCTACGGGAACCAGGCAAGGGATATGAATTGGAAGTAGGTTAGGTGTTAAATAATAAAAGGCCTCTGACACTCAGCCTTAGAGTTACGTTTTTAATAGGGAGTAATGGGACCGTAGCAACTACAGGATGGTATCTTTTTGTGAAAGAATCCTACTTTTAAAATATTTGGCAACCTGTTCTCCTTGAAAGCACTGTTTTGGTCAAACCACATTCCTGGGAGCTGGAATGTCACCATTTAGACTTTTCAGTCTTAGATGGTGAGAAACCATCAAGATGGACTTTTCTTTTTTTAAAAATCTTTTTGGTAACCTTGGAAAAATTTGGCATAATGCCAAAGCACATAGTCATTGAAGAATAAAAAATTCTTAGGAAGCCATATATTATGCCCGACATTAGGTAAGAAGAAATATGGTATGTGGCCAAAATATAAACAAAAATTTTGCCATGTTTTTTTCCCCAAAACGGATCTTAAACGGATGAGGCAGACATCAGATGTTTTCTTTTAAGTAACCCTTTATAACACTTGCCCTACTTACCTGTTCCAGGATTTTATTTCATTTCTGCTAGTGTCATGATTTTATTTTTATTATCCATTTCCGTGTTCGGTGTATACACAATTTACGTAGAATGTTTGTGACCCATGTTTAATGATAAAGGTGTTCATATGTGTAGTATAATAATTGGAAAACTCTAATTATTTTGCACTTTTTTGTATGTGATATGGCCAGAGACATACAAAAAAGAAGAGACAAAGGAAGCATAAAATTTGTCAGACAAATTTAAGTTTTATTTCATTGAGATTAGTTTCAAGGTTGTATAAAGAATTCCAGTAGTGATTTAAGAACCTTTTTATGTTGAATCTAGCAAATATTTCCCTAAATATTAGCTTAAAAAGTTTGCGATCCTAAGCTGACTTTCTATGAGCCCTTAAACTGTAGCTTATATGGTAACATATTAATTGTCTGAATGTGTTTATAGGAGTTTGGCTACTTCAGCTGTTAGTCAACTATAAAAACAGGGTAAAAGAGAATTTTTATGTCTTTCATTTTCTTTGTTTTTGCATTTTTAATTATAGAAATAGTAGATGAAAATAAGTGGACGTCACTAGGAAGTATAAGGGAAAACAAATATTCTCTCGAAAATTATTAGTGGATCATAAGAAAATTTTCATAGCTGAGTTAAAAAATACAGTGAGTTACTTCAGATTACCATATACTAATTATAAAATTTCATGCATGAAATAAGTAATTTAGAAAACAGTGAAAATATTACTTGAGATAATGATTTATGGTAGTAAGTATAGAATAAATGTTTTTACTTGTTTATTGATATATAATTTATATAAGTAAAATTCATCCTGTTTAGGTGATTAGCTCTATAAATTTCAGTAAACTTATACGGTTGTATAACCACCTCCACAACTAAGGAAATATTTCACTCATCCCCCCCAGATTCCCCATTCTTCTATGTCATCGATCCCCTTCCTCTCCCCACAGCCCCTGGCAACACTCATCTGATTTCTTTCTCCATAGTTCTTCCTATTCTGTAATGTTGTATAAATGGATTGATCAAATATGTAGCCTTTTACGCGCAGCCACTAGGTACGATGCTTTTGTGATAACACAGCTGTTGTTATATGCACCCCTAGTTTGTTTCTTTTCATTGCTGGGTGGAATTCTATTGTATAGATCTCTCACAAGTTGCTTTCCTATTTACCAGCTGAAGGATATTTGAATTGTTTTCAGCTTCTGGAGATGGAGATCATAAATAAAGCTGCTATAAACTTTGTGAACAGGTTTTTGCTTGGCATGGCTTCATTTCGCTTGGATAAACAAATACCTGTGTGTGGGATTGCCACATTGTAGGGAAGCATATGTTTAATTTTATAAGAAACTGCCAAACCATTTTCCAAAGTGGCTGCACCATTTTGGATTCCCATCAGCAATGCATTGGAGTCCTAGTTGCTCCACATTGAGTATAGGGTTTGTTTTTTTATCTTAAAGTAGAAGTCCTTTCTTTCAAGTCTTTCTGAAGATGCATTATTTAAAAATTGATACATTATGTTTGAATTTTGTATTCTTTTACAAACATGGGATGGTTAAGGTAGTGGGGTGTCAGGTTAAGTTACTACCATTTTTTTCTTTCCTATGATTTACTTCACACACACACACACATACACATATATATGTATATATATATACATATATATATGTTAGGAAATTGAAGATATTTTAGTAAAATTATGATTAAATTGTGTATTACATATATATGATAATGGGAGTTTCCAGATCATTTATAATCCTTGGCCAGCAATTCAGAACTTCCTAAATATAGAGACAAATGAGTTCAGGCAAGTCTTGAGACCCTTATTAATAGCTGAGTCTTTGGTTATATTAGAACTAAGAGTTGCAATGTAGTTGTCAAGGCCACTCTGTCTTTAGTTAGAGCATCTAGATGTGGCAGCCCATGAAAACAACAACTGGATTACTTTGCAAAATTTCCAAGCCAGTGATAGTTCTAATGTAAGTAGAATTGGCCCCCTACAGATAATGCAGGTCATTTAGACCAAACTGGAATTTGCAATTGCCCTTTAAGTAATTCAGTGAGGTACTAATGGCACTTAAGAGTAAAATGTGGCTTCTCTAATTTCCAGAATGGCAATACTGCCCTGCATACAATAATGTTTGTGTTTTAACATCCTCCGATTTATTCTGGGAAAAACTCCAGAAATGAATCTGAATTTTCCAGAATAGAGACACTTAGGTTTGTTCTTTTTTGTGTGTGACTATTTTCTTAGGACTAGTTTCTCAGGACAACATGCAAAGCGTTTTTGCAAGACCACATTTAAATATAGGGCAAAGGTAGAATTAAACCTGAACATTCATAACTTTCTCAAGATGTGATTTGTTATCACATAAGCTTTTTTTAAATGGCTGGCTTAATTAAATATTTGAAAGAGGCTGAGACTGCGAATATATACATACAAACTAATATTTTTAGTATTTGAGCATGAAGCTATTGTTTATTTCCAACAATGTTAACATTTAGAGGGTTAGGAAATTGGATATATTTTGGTGAAAATTATGATTACATTGTGTCTTAGCACAAGACCCAACTGTCTTCTGCCTCAGATTATTTTTTTTTGTCTTCTTCTGGGCACCTAATGCTGATACAAGCACTATGAAAATGCTTCTCATGTAACATGCAGTGAACTCCAATAGAAACAAGCTTTTGCAAATAGCATCTGCTCAGAGGTGCTGCTTACCTGGTGTAATGCCCACAAATAGCCATTGCTTAAATTTGTGATTACATAATGACAACAAAAAGAATACTTTTGGAACAGTGGAGCCCACACTCTCAAGTGGAGCTAAGTACGTATATGTCTCCAGAGTTAACTTATAGATATATGCGCAGGCACGGTGCTTTCCATAAACTTTGGGATTTTGATATCATTTTCTATCCCTCCTTGTTCATAAACTAATATGATCATGAGCAGTGCAGCCAAGTCAGTAGTGTTTCTTCTTACAGACCCTAGTTTTTCCTTTTTCTTGCATCTTCTCAGCCTTTGTTAGCATGTTCTGTGTGGTACTGCAGTGGGATAGACCTATTGATCCGGGGAATTAATTGGTAATTAATCTTTGCATTTGCCTTTTCCCTCTCCATCACCCAACTGCCGTCTTTTCTGTTTTAATAGAACAAAAAAAATTTTCTTATGGTGTGTTCTGCCAAATTCTGACCATTGTTTTTTTGTTTATTAGAATAATTGTATGATTTTCTACTGAGTATTCTTTCTGCATTTTTGTTTTCTCTGCCTGTAATATTTCTTTCCCCCTGACAGTAGAGAAATGAAGGGTGCATTTTATATTTGGATGATCCGTTATAAAGCACCAGGACACTTCCTGCGTAGTACTGGTACATAAATGTTCTTCTGGCAATATTAGGTGGGTTACATTCGCCCATTAGTTAGGTACATAAACCTTTCCCACATTGATTAATTTCCTTACTGACAAATGACGGAGAAAACTCTGATAGTTCTCAAGAAAGACTAGGAAGTTGGAGAAGATGTCAAGAGGTTCGAGGTCAGGAATTTAATCTTTTAAAACTTCCCTTCAACTAAGAAGATATCCATAAATAATGTGTGAGACAAGTTTGAACAGAAGCTAAGAATTAAAAAAAAAAATAAAATTTCAACTCCCACATATAGCATTTGTGAGGAAAAATGCAACAGAAACCGATAGTCATATAAATAGTGGGGAAACAGAATGTGTTCTCTGAGTTTGCCTGAAGTTCTTCATTATTAAATTATAGCAGGATTCCTATTCAATATGCAGCATATTTGCATAAGTATTAAAATAATTTATCATGATTAATGCTATTATAGTAAATTTCAGACCTAATCACAATCTGCCATATACTGTAGTGGTTTGTCAGTAATTCATGTTTTCCAGGAGGTTTGGTGGGATTGCTGCTCCTGTAACAGCACAGATGTCATTGGAGTTTGCTGTGATTAATGCGGTTCTGGAGGAGATCTAATAACGATTAGCCAGTTTCATAAAGTGTTACAGAATTAGGTCAGTGTGAGAAAAACTCTAAAGCTCTTAAAAATGTACGTTCTGGCAAGTTCCTCTGGCTGCAAATTGGATTTCTTGAACAATGAGGAGGTTTAACCTTGGAAACAGATGAACTCCTTGGGCAAAGGTGGGAAAAGGAGATGATGATTTGCCTACAGATACTCAGAAAAAAAATCAGATAATCAGAAAAAAAAAATGGGACAAGTCTAGAACTAAAGGTTCAAAGTTATAGGGAAGTAGATATAAATCTGATCTATTACAATTTTTGGAAATTCACTAGAAACACAAGGGACTTCGTGATTCTAATGGGCCCGCTAAGGAATGAAGCTTCCTGTTACTGGAATTATCTAGGTAGGGATAAGATGCCTATTTAGAAACACTATTGGAAAGTATTTTTTTTAATGGGGTTTGGAAGAAGTTTCTCTTTAAGTAAATTCTGATTTTTTTTTTTTCCTACTGTCACTATCCATAAGTTAACGTCCTTCCCAGTATCAACAGATTTCTTGTATTTTTCTTAGATTTTGGTGGAGGCTTCAGTAGGAGATGGCTTCACTGGAGACATTGCTGTTGATGATTTGTCATTCATGGACTGTGCCCTGTACCCTGGTAAGGAAGAATATTTTAATATATGAGTATTATCAAACCTGTTTACTTGAAAAAAAAAAAAAAAGCTGTTAAGGAAATCAATAGTTCATTTGCACCATATTCTAAAAATACCCTCACTTCCGTTCTATTAGTATATTAACTCTGGAAAAGATTATTGTGAATCTTTGCTAGTAATTAGTCTTAATATCTTTGCAAACATAGTAGAGAGGTTTGAATCAGTTATACTTCTCTCTCATCATGTGGAAAACATTAGGAAATCACGTCAGAGGTTAAACTGTAATTCCATTATATTTGAGGGGTTATAATAAGCAAACTGGTCACCTTATAATTACATTGTTTTGAAGACTGTATGAATCTCTCCTTTACCTTCAGAGATGTTTTCCTGTCACGCAACACTACATATTCCCAAGGGTTGTTGTCAACTGTTTTCTTCTCTGTGTTACACATTTCTTTTATGAAAAACAAACAAACAAACAAACATGTTTCCCAGATTTATATTTCCATTCTCAACCTTTACCTTGAGATCCAGAGTTATGTACTAACTACCTACTGAACATCTCAACTTAGATGTCTGGTAGACATCTCAAAAATAACTGAAGGGAAATAACCTAAAACAAACCTACGATAAACTAAAAGAAAGCTAAAACAAACACCCTGGGCAAAGCAATCTAATATTACTGGTTATCAAGCTCTTGGGCTCTGAGGCTAGAGGCTCTTAAATTGCCCAGCAAGGGGGAGCACAGATTCCTTTCTGAAGAGATCAGAGGCATGGTAATTTAAAAATCAATTGCAATAATCCATGTAGAACGTGCTCCCAAGTGCTGAAGACTTAACCTTCAGCCCTGCGCCATCGCTGTAGTGTTGCTGGTCAAAGAGCACCAGCCTCTCCCGGACCATAATCAGGGCTGGACTCCAGTTCTTTTTCTTGTAGCTATGGGACTCAGCTCTGAGTCTCCACCTCATCATCCTGGCAAGATTAATTCTCTTAACTGCGCTGTGTCATGGTTTCCACAGAACTCTGCAGAAAGCCAAATCCCTCTCTGGATAAGGCCAGCAAGAAGGAAATCAGAATTCAACAAGTTTACCCTTATCTCTCGATGGCTGCAAGTGAATTCTTGGTTACTGATTGTCCGCTTGGTCTTGCCATTTTTCCATGCCTCCCTATCTCAGTAAATGACAGTTTATGTCTATTTGTGTATTGTGAACAAATCTGCATTACCGCTAACTTCAGATACATCCAGTCTACTGCTTTGGTACAAGCCACCACTGTGGCTGCATGGATTATTATAGTTGCTTTTTAAATGATCTCTGCTTCTACTCTCGAGATTATAATCTGTTCTCGAAACAGCAGGTGAATGATCTTTTTCAAATTTGGATAAGATCATGTCATCCTATCATCAGAGTCTTCCTGTGATATCCTCTTTCATTGAGAGCAAAAGGCAACGTCTACAGTAGCTTCCAAGGCAGGCATGCCCGGTGCCCTCGTACCTCCAGACTTCACCTGCCACCTCTGGGCCTCTACTTGATTTCTCTTATCTACAAGGCCTCTCAGCTAATCCTTAAATACTCCAACCCACTTATGCCTCAGGGCTTCTACACCTTCTTGTCCCTCATCCTGAAATGTGCTTTCCCCAGATACACACTCAACTCGCTTCTTTAGTTCTTATCTGCTCCGAAGTTTCTTCATTAGTAAAGACTTCTCGGAACACCACACACACACACACACACACACACACACACAGTCTCTTCATTGACATTTTCTTTCTCCTTCCCGTGTTATTTTTCTCTGTTACGCCTTATCACCCTCATGGTTCTGTTTCTGTTTTCCCCAACAATAATGTTAGCTGCCTGACAGCAGCGATTTTTATCGGATCATTGCCTTATCTCCAGGAGCTTAAACAGTATCTGGCACTTAATATTACTCAATATTAACATTTGTTGGATAGAGATGCTTGTATTTTTTGAAGTACTTTATATACTTCTGATATATATTTTAGTTTATTATTATTGCTACAATATTAATTATTTTTATATGTAAGACACAGTCATAGGCCAGCTTTTGTTGAAAGCCGAGCTTCAGTGGCTTATAACCACAAGCATTTATTTCTTGCTCTCAAGCACGTGGGTGGGCAGAGAACAGTAATGGCAAAAATCCGTGTTTCTTGTTCATAGCTCTTTATAATTCTGTAGAGCTTCAGGTTGTGTATTTCTGTTCCTTCTGTCCTGTTTATCAGGGACCAAAGCTAAAGGATGAAGGCCTTATCTGACATATTTTGTCGTGAAGTAGAAGGGTAGGAAAAAGAAAGCACACTTAAAGCTTCTGTTGGGACATGCTGTGCACAATGTCTGCTCGTGTCCATTGGTCAGAACCATGTGGTCAACTATGACCACAAGTCATGTGGTCAAGACTAACAAGGGGGCAGGGAAACATTCTCAACTGATAAGAAGCTTGGCAAGGGTAGGAATACAGAAAGTCCTTATGAGAGAGAGAGGTGATAAATAGGTACATTCATAGTATTTACCACTCATATGTACCATCTTATATACTCCTCTAACTTATTTTATTGTTTTCTTTTTTGAGAGAGAGAGTGACAATGCACCTGTGAATGGCTGGGCGTGGGTAGTGGAGGGGGCAGAGGGAGAGAAAGAGAGAGAATCTTAAGCAGGTTCCACATCCACCATGGATCCCCACATGGGGCTCGATCTTACAACTCTGAAATCATGACCTGAGCCTAAATCAAGACTTGGTTGATTAACTGACTGAGCCACCCAGGTGACCCAATCCTCTAACCTTTTACGAGTCTAGAATAATGTCTAGTCCGTAGTCAGTGAAGAGATCTTAAAGGTTGGATAGGATTGATATCTTTGTTATCCCAGTTTTATGGAGCGAGCTGAGAAGGGGATAACCTGCCCAAGGCTACCTAGCTAAAAAGTGACAAATTATGTCTGCTTCTTAGGACAACAGTGTTAACCACTATCATACAGCTCATCAAATACACTAACCTCACAAGGAAGAGAGTACATATTCTACTTTATAGATGTGAAAAATTAAATGTAAAGAGCCTAAAGGATACGGATGAAAATATATAGTTGAGGGAAAGAACGAGAGTTTCATCTCAGCACGTGTGATTTCAGTGCCCAGGGCTTTTCCCAAATCGCCCCCCAGTCTGAGCTTAGGGAGCATCACTGTGATCCCAGTGGCAGAGGAGACCGTAAAAGAATATAGAAGGGAACACAAGTTCCTGCTGATACTGTTGCTACTCCAGATATCTTGCTACTTATATTCTGTGGCTGATGGTTCCAGAGGAGAGAGAGAGAAGAGTGGCCAGACCCAGGGGCAGAGATGTGAAGTCTCAGTTACAGACCATTAGTTCTGATTTTCTGGTTCAAGTTTTGGATGAAAAATATGGAATTTTAAAAACTGCCTGAACTGTGTGGTTTTAATGTTGGCTTCGTAACAAAAGAAACACTGGGTTGAAACCACAGAGCCTGTTGAAACTATAGGTTTCTTAAAGGAATTTGACGTCATCTTGCCATAAGATGAACATAAAAATAAAAATTCGGCTTTCAATAAAAATATTGCTCTTGATTACCCGTCATTTTTTTTTCTCCTGTTACTGAGACGGAATCAGCGCATGTAGATTCTCTTGCAGACATTGATTTGTTTCCAATATGAACTGATTATTTATCTACACGTTTTTCTTCCTTGGCTAATAAAACAAAAACTTAAAAATACATACATACAGATACAAAATATTGACCTAATCCCCAAAGT
This sequence comes from Potos flavus, assembly GCA_028534135.1. NCBI lineage: Eukaryota > Metazoa > Chordata > Mammalia > Carnivora > Procyonidae > Potos > Potos flavus. The sequence continues at coordinate 105,485,807 of CM052897.1, forward strand.
GTGGGTTAGCATATAACTTGTGTCTTTCATCTTATGCTAAATAACCATAAGGAGTCCTTTATTTCATTTTTACCTATTTCCTCAAAATCAGCCTTTTTTCCCCCTCATTCCTTGTTCCTTTTTATGACATCACTATTCTCTAGCAACCCAGGATTGAAATTCCACAGTATTCTTTGACTTTCCTCTTAAAATTGCCTACTTGCAAAACTTGCTGACTCCAACTCCAAAATATTTCTCACATCTCTTCTGTTTTTTTCCATTGTTACCGTAGTTCAAAGTAGTGTTGATTCGGCAGGTAACCTTTTAACTGCAAACTTTGATTAATTTCCCCCAATAGTATATATGCCATGCGCGTAGTTTCCTTTCACTTTTTCCTACAACATCATTGTTTGCTTTTCTAGGTCAACTCTTTCTCATTTTCTCACTTCCAGTTGTTTCTAACTTAATTTTCAAATCCATTCTCTGTTATGGATTGTACCTTCTTTGTTTCCATATCTTGATGAGTATAGATTCTTATTTTAAAACTAATCCAGGAGGATACTAGAGAAAAGACTTTTTAGGCAAGATTAATTGCATTTCTAGGGAAAGTAGACAAACTTAACCATGCAATAGAATTCTGTGATTTTTTTTGCATCAGTATGTAATGTTGCTCATTCCCAGGGAAGACAACAATGGAGGATAGTGGCAAAGTCAAATCCCCTCACTTTGAATCAGATCATCAGAGTATATTATTAAGTAAGAATTGTTGCCAGACAATATTAAAATTTAAAAATAGTTATCCCATAGAAGGTATCTATTTTTCATGACTCTTTCTCCAGACGACATGCGAAAAGCAAGAAGGATGTTCCCTTCAGCAGAACACATATGACAGTTTCTATCTTGCCTCAAGGATTATTTGTGAAATAGCTGGGTTATTTGTAAACCTAAAGTTGTAACTACATAACAACAAACTCTGTACAAACTGAAAAAAAAAAAAAATAGCCTAAGCGCTTTTCATCCTATTTTAAAAATTCAGAATTCAGCAATATCAGAATTATTACTTGCTAGGAATATCAATTATTAGAATGACTATCAGTATCCCAAGATATTAGTGTTTTATTTTTTGGGGGGAAGTTGTTATGAAATCAGTGGCATATCTTGCAACTGATGAGAGCTTACAATTGAGAAAGTGTGGCAACTATTTATAGGATGCTTAAGCATAATTTTTATGATGTCTTCCTCCACCCGCTGAATGGTTTTTGTTGTTGTCATTGTTAAACTGAGCTGATCGAATTTTTGGCATCCCTTCTCTTTAACCTCAGTGCCTCACCAGCTTTATGTCTAATGCTTGTTCAAGTCACCCTTCTTTCTGCAAAGAAGAACGTTTGTTTCATCGTGAATGAAAAGGCAAGGGGAAAGTTTGGGTACTTTTGTCTTCATTTTTAAGACCACACCTGCAGCTTTTTACTTGATAATTTTAAGCTATTTGGTGTGTCTGTTATATTTGAGAATAATCCATTCCATAAAAGTATTTCATTTTAAGGTCTTTCCTATTTTTCTAAAGGAAATATAGACTCTGAAAAAATGCAAATTATTGGAAATATTTACAGTTTAACAAAAGACTTCAGGGCAAAAATGGAGAAATTTGAAACTCATGATGGCGGTCTTAAATATTCTGGTTTTAGCATGTTTGGTGTAGTCTTGCAAAATATAGGAAGTATATAGGAATATTAGCAATAAATAGAAATATATTAGAAATATATAGAAAATAATAGCAAATATATAGGAAAAAAATTGGCCAAAGCCTGTGGTCCATTCAACTTAGTATTTTTATTGTGTTTCTAGAAAATAAAATTGGACAAATAAGTAACTTTAACCTATTTTAAAGTTAAACCTTTGTTTTGTCATCTTTTGAGAGAAATGCTAAATACCAAAAATGGATAAGGCTGTTAAAATACTTAGGTTTTAGCTTGAAAATTGTTCAACTGCTACTTCAGTCTACTTGTAGTCACTTTCATATATGATACAGTGTTTGTAAAAATGGAAAGTACTTGGTGCCACCTAGAAAATTTCATTGATGCATAAGTTAAAGCAAAAATGTTTCAAAAAGAGCTGAGTTGTTACTGGAGACAGAGAAAAAAGGCATTGCATAATATGTGGCAAATAGCTGTATCACATAGTTGTTATAAATCATATCCCAAGAATAACTAAGTTTTAGTAAAACCTCTTCTGGAAAGGAGACCTAATATAGACATTCAGTACATTTATGCTGAATGTAGTTGTTTTACCCTGTGGGCAAAGCTATGTTATTGTATTCAGTCTTATAGCTAAATGTACATTTTTCCTCTGGAGATATTTCAGATTTTCAATTGTCTGAAGATTGATTATATTTAAACTTCAAGTATACTTTTAGATTTTTAAATTAAATATATCTCTTAACATCAGAAATCACAGGAAAAACAGACATAATTACCTGGAGATAGATGGAGAAGAATTAGGCATATCAAGTCAAGCAATTCAGACAGTTACGGTATGTTGAAACTGGTTATAATTTATAAGGACTAGAGATGTTAAAATACTGGCTTTATAAAATGATCAAAGAATAAATGTCCAGTACACTATTTTTGAAAAATAAATAAAAAGATGTCTTTGAAAATAAAAAGAAAATAAAATACTGGTTTTATTTTCTTAATTACCAATGCAGGAATGGCTGTAGGGAGTGAAGTCTAGTATAAAGCAAGTTCTCTTTCATCAGAAAGATTATATTGGGGTAACATGAAGTATATTTGCTACAAAAATTCACAGAACAAGAAGTTAGAACACTGAGTCCATCTGGAGCTTGAGTTATCTACTTAGGATGACAGGTTAGTGGATGAGTTGGTTTCCCTGTGGCTTAGGGATATAGAAGAAAATCAGATTAGCCAGACAATCTCTGCTTCTTAGTGAGTGTCAGTTTCAGTCATCTACATTTCACCTTTGCAATTTTGTTTAATATGCAAAGATTTTTGTTTAGTTTTGCTTTTTTTGCTTGTTTGTTTGTTTAAAGAGACTTTATCATTACTATCAACTCTAGCCTTTTAAGGTTAAAAATAGGTTAAAAATAATTGTAACCTTTGCAATGGGCTGAATGTTTATGTCCTCACAATAGTCATATGTTGAAGCCCTCACACCCAAAATGATATTTGGAGGTGGGGCCTTTTAGAGGTAATTGGGGCTAGAGTAGGTCAGGAAGGTGCCGCCCTCATGATGGGATTAGTGGAAGAGGAAGAGACATAGATCTCTTTCTCTGCATGAATGCACCAAGGAAAGGCCCCAGAGATCATAACCAAGAGGAGAGCCCTCACGAAGAACCCAACCATGCTGCACCCTGATCTTGGACATTCAGCCTCCAGAACTCTGAAGAATTTGTTGGTATCTTGTATGGTATCTTGGTATAGCAGCCCAAACTGACTAAGATGGGCATATTGTTCTAGATAGATTTCACTATTAAAATTGTTCAAAACTCATAATTAAAAAAATAATAAAACTTATCCATATTCTACATGACGTAATTTCTAGTATCACCTGAGTTGAGAGTATGATGATACTTTAGGAAATACTGTTTGAAGTCATTGCAACGTAGGACAAGTTGACGTTCATGCTCTTGAGATGGAAGTCTGTACCATCTGCACAGGCCAGAGAATGTATCCGGAAGCTGGTAGTCCTTTGCATGCCTCCGTTTCCAGATTGTGTTTGGTCTAACCATGTTTCAGGCTTCTGTTTTACTTCGACATACCAGATGTCAAGGAATCAGCTGCAACTTCATCTTTATAGACAGTTGTAGACACCACCATTTCCAAAGTTTGGCTCTGGAGTAAGAGACACTTTTCTCTATTTACTCTTCCACTGCTATCAAATACAAACATATTGGACTTATTTGGTTTTTAAGATGAACTCATTCTGGTAGAATAACAAAGAGTAATGAGGACAGGACAAAGTATTTCAAGATCTTACAGTTTCTGTTTTAGAGTACTGGTCCTTTTACCTGTCATTGCTGGCTCACTTCTGATATACAATAATGAGTTATCTCTATTTTTCCAGAGCATTGGCTCATCAACCTTCTTAATCTAAGATACCCACTCATGTTCATGATTTCTTCTTAAGGGAAACTGTTTTCTTCATTTAAATTGAAATCAGGCCTAAAGATGCGATTATGACTACTGGTTTTAATATGGCAGACCAGGTGATCTGACATAACAGGACATAATACCTAGAAAAGTCACATATAATACGCATGTATTTAAATGTTAAGTTGAGTTTAAAAAAGAGAAATCCGCAGATGAGAGGAACATTGTATGGAAAAATAGAACAGGCATAATATGACTTCTGAGTTAAGACGTAAGAAAATGTGGGCTAGATGAGAGGGAGGAAAAAGGTAAAATAGGGCCAAAAGGGATATACCGCCCCTGGACAGGGACTACCAGTGGGGTTCCAAAAGAAACGACTCAAGGTTGATCTAGAAGAACTCTTGTACAAACTAAGTGACAAAGAAAAGTAAAGATAGCAAATTATGGTAACCATAGTCCAAAAAGCTCTCAGTGATTCCCCACTCGTGGTACTCATGCCCTGTGTTCCAGTCCCCTCCCACAATGACCTGTGTAACCATTGACCCACATGGCAACGACTGTGAGTAATTTCCAAAGCTAGGCTTCCCCTGTCTTCTCTTGGATCACTCAGTCTGAGGGAATCCAGACACCATGTCAAAAGGATACTCAAGCAGCCCTGTGGGGAAAGCCTGGGAGCTTAGGCCTCCTCCATTAGTAGCACTAACTTCTCAGGGATGTGAGTGAGGCCTCTTGGATGCAGATCTTCCAGCCCTAGTCCAGCCCTCAGATGATTGCGTTCTTGGCTGACATCTTGATAGCAATCTTATGAGACTCTGTGTCAGAACCACCACGCTAAGCCTCTTCTGCACTTTGGACTCCCAGAAACTGTGTTAGACAATAAGTGATTATTAGTCTGAACTTCTAAAGTCTGTGGAAGTTTGTTATATAAAAATAGAAAACCAATAAATAATTAAAAATATTAAAGGATTTTAAGCCCTAAGAAAATAGCATGACATTGTTTTAAAAAAGAGGGGGGGGGGAGGCAGAACATAAAAAGAAAAATCCTGTTGGTTTTCTTGAAATAAGAAATAAATGAAATAAACATCTCAGTGCATGAATTAAATAGCTGAAAGATAACATCGATGTTTTGATTTGTCAGTGGGAAAATAGGTATGAGAGAATTTCAGAGTGCAATATATAAAGAGATAGAGGGGGGAAATTGAGGGGTAGACTTACTTGAAGGATTGATTATAAAAGCTGTTGGGAGTTCCAGAAAGAATAAAGAAAATGGAGAAGTCATTTTCAAAGAATCTACTTTCTTAAAATTAATATAAGTCATAGATTTAGAAGTGTAGTGAACCTCATGCAAAATATTATAGTAAGAATAAGTCCAGGTCTTGACTCATGGAATTGAATTAGAAAAACAACAAAGAAAAAAGAGGATTATGTTAAAAATAGCCAGAGATTAAAATACAATTACAGAAAGACCACAATTAGACTCATGACAGACTTTACAACAACAAGCATGAGAGTCAGAAGAGAGTTGAATGTAATTTAAAAGTCCTGAGAAATAATAACTATTAGCCTAGAGCAAAAAAATTTCCAGGAATGAGGGTGAGAAAAGGCTTTCAGAGGATGATATCCTCAAATACACAAAAGAAGACTTTACTGCAGCAGACTCTTACCAAATGAACTATGTAAATGTGAGCATCAGATAAAGACAAAATGAGCTCAACAAGGGCTGAGATGCACAAGGGAATAGACAGCAGAGAAAGTGGCAAACACATGGGTAAATCTGCATATACCAATGGATAATGTGTGTGCAGCGCAATCAGAATATTTATACACTGTTGGGAGGTATGGAAATTGATGCAATGGCTTTGGAAAACAGTTCAGCTTTTTCTAGTAAAGTTGACATACAGTTCTCCATTCTTTCTGACTAAGCAATTCCACTCCTAGAAACATCAGGAGAAATGTATGAAATAAAACCCCAAACAGAATCAGCTAAAAAAAAAAAAACCCCACTGATGATAGAATGGCCTAATAATATATATGATCACATAGTGAAATCTTATACAGCAGTCAAAATATGTGAACTGCAAGAGCGTAATTAACATGGATGGGTGAATGCACATTGCTGAGGAAATAAATCAAGTTGCCAAAAGTTATATAGAGAATGAGTCCATTCATCCAAGTTCAAAGTTAACCAGTTTATTTATTCAAAAAGGACCTATGTGCTATTCCAGCTGTATAGTCACTGTTTTAAGATGTTCACAACGTCAACTCATTTAATCACATAATGAGCTAATGGGCACTATAGATTATCTGGCATATATGCAAATGAGGAAAATGATAAAAGCAAATGAAAATGGGGTGCCTGGGTTGCTCTGTCTGCTAAGCATCCAGCTCTTGATTTTGGCTCAGGTCATGATCTCAGGGTTGTGAGATTGAGCCCCATGTCAGGCTCCCTGCTCAGGGTGTAGTCTGCTTGTCTCTCTACCTCTGCTTCCCACGCTGCACCCCCTGCCCCACCTGTGTGAACTCTCTCTAAAAATAAATAAATAAAATCTTTCAAAAAAGAGCCAATGAAAATAGGAATGAAAAACACAAGATTCAGCGTACCGCAAACCTGGAGAGATGGCAACATGGGATCAGCAGGGAAACAGTGGCGGGTTCAAAGCCATGAATTTTAATTTCATAAGCTGGAAGGTAGATTTATGGCTGTTCTTTTTTATTACTGTTTAAACCAGGCATATATTTTCTATCCATTCTTATATATGAGTAATACATTTCATGATCAAATATAGAATAAGTGAGAAAAATTTGAGTTGCTCAATAGATCAGTATATCCAAAATTGGACATTCATATAAGGAAAATTGAATTTAGATTCTTATCACAGACGACAGATAACAATAAAGTCCAGATGGAGTAAAGACCTAAATGTGAAGAGTAAAACTATCAAAATTTTGTGAAAATTACAGAAAAAATATTGATGATATTAAAACAGGAAAGAATTTTTTTCCAGCGAAGCTTTAAACTACAAACCGTAAAGGCAATAACTGATAAATTGGAAGGCATTAAATTAGAAATTTTTATTTTGAAAGACACCATACCAAATGAAAAGACTTATAGACTAGTAGAATATATTTTTCACCTAGGTAAATGACAGGGGATTAGTATAGAGTATACGGGAAATAAAACTATAAATTAATAATAAAAAAAACCCCAAAGAATTCAATAGAAAAAGAGCAGGGTATGTGAACAGTTAGTCAAAAGCTAGGGTAAGGTACCTTAGTAGCCCCTAAAATTAAAAAAATTCTCAGTAATTTGGGAAATACAAGTTAAAATATAAAGGAATTATTATTTCGGACCCATTATACTGGCAAATCTTTCTTACATTGGATAATGCCAAGTGTTAGCTGGATTCTGAGAATAGGAGAAATGCACACATTTCTGAGTGGAAATGAGTAAAACCGCTTTTGAAAACGACTACTTAAGTTGACTGATCACATACTCTATAACTGCAATTTCATTTCTGATGCTTTGTCTTGGAAATACGTTAGCATGTGTTCACAAAGAAAGATTCAAAAAGAAATGTACGGCGCGATGTGTATTGCAGCACACGTTAATACTTTCTAAGAAGGAAGGAAGGTATATTAAGGTCCTGCCCTGCTTGAGAAGAGATACAGGCTCTTCATACAATAAATATTTAACTGAGTATTTATTTAATTGAATGCCCTATTCTGTGCTGGAAAGAAATGAAATGTCAGGCCATGAAATGACCTGGAATAAACTCGAATGCATATTGTTAAAAGGAAGACGCTGATCTGAAAAGGTAACATGATTCCAGCTCTATCACACTCTGTGAAAGGGAACCCTATGGAGACACTAAAAGGATCCATGGTTGCCAAGGACTCAGGAGGAGAGGGTTGGCAAGGCAGAGCACGAAGGAGTTTAGTGCAGCAAGACTACTCTGTATGACACTCTAATGGTGGAAGCATCATTGTACATTTGTTAAAACCTGTCGCGAGTAAAATCCCAAGAGTGAACCCTAATGTCAGCTGTGTGGAAAAGTCACAACGGATCGCTGAGTTTGCGAGGAGGGCCTGAGCATGCGTACCTGTTCCCTTAGTTTCTTTTCTTTTTCCAGCTAGTTAGCTGAAGGAACCATGAGATCTGCTTTACTTCTTGTAGTTCACAATGGTAGGCTTCCACACAAGGAGAGCTGGAAGTTTCCAGCACAGATTATAACTTTGAGAGGCTGTTTCTTTCTGAGTTTTATGCTTTAAAAGACCACTTGTCTATAGATAATAAATCATTATCAACTTCATCCATAAAATGTTGATATTTTGATTTATCTCCTATATGCTTCAGTCTTATTAGTTCTTAATTACTTCAAAACTTGAGCTGAGAAGCAAAGTAGTATTTATTGGACTTTTCTCAAATTCCCAATAGCACCCAAATCCCCAGTGATGTTTGATATTGCTCAGGTCTCTGCTCTTTCCTCCATACTCTCTCTGTTTTGGTTTATTAGTTGCCTGGAATTAAAGTCAAAGCTTAGCTGTTCTTGTCCATGTCAGAACCACCTGCAAATCATTCTTCTCACTAATGCCAGCAAAGTATCTCTTAAAGTGGAGATTGTATACCTTGGCATTTCTCCACCACTTTTTATATTTATTTCAAACTCCTAAATTGGTCCCATTTAGCTTTTTATGATGTGCTAATTGTCTCCCAACTAGTTCCACATCTAGTGACTTTATCCCACGCATTCTTACTCTATCACAAGATGTTCTCCCTTCCAAACTCTCACAGCATTTCAAAAACAGTGGGCTGGTATATTTCTCTGCCTTCACACAAATCTTTGCTCATTGCCCAAAAGGACCTTATACCCATTTTCATCTCGCCCACAACTCCTCATCTTTTAAAGCTAAAAACTTGTGGTGTCTGGGTGGCTCAGTTGGTTAAGCGTCTGACTTTGGCTCACGTCATGATCTCAGGGTCCTGGGATCGAGCCCTGTGTGGGGCTCTGTGTTCACTGGGGAGACTGCTTCTCCCTCTACTTCTGCCCCTCCCCTCGCTTGTGCATATGCTCTCTCTATTTCTCTCTCGTATAAGTAAATAAAATCTTTAAAAAAAAATAAAGCTAAAAACTGAAGACATTATTGTTCCAGGAAGTCTTCCCCACCTCCCATCTAATATATGCTTTTCGTGTGTTCTCATACACTGTACAGTCTTCCAGTTGTCCCTATGTTCATTCACTCTGTCATCCATCCCTCCATCCATCCATCCATCCATCCATCCATCCATCCATCTTTCCATCTGTCTATTCACTCATTTCTTAAGTGATGATAGTGTGCCCTCCACGTACCACCATCTGTGAATTGTGCTGTGAATGCAGGAGTGAAAGGGTAGGTGTCTTCTTGCCTCCGTGGTGTTATACTCTTTCTCATACATGTATCCTGTATGTATGTATCCTGTAATGTATGTATTCATCCTGTAATGAAAGATTTACGTGAGTTCCGTATCCACTGCTCAGTAAATTATTTGCAGTGAAGGCGTATTTGGCTTTCCGTCTGTCGCATCTACCATGCCTGTAACACGGGGTGTTATTAATAAATGTTGATTGACTAACTTACTGTATAAATTAGCTTCTATAAATTTCTTCTCAGCTCTGTAATTTCAGAAATTATTATCTTAATTATATAAATACTTGCATATGAATCTCTCTCTTGTGACTTTGAATACGTGAGGGCAGGTGAAACAAGGATGAGGAGCTACTGGATTAATTGTTGCAGTGGAAGAGCAAAGTTTATTTACCTAGTGGACTAGAAGGTTTAACAAGACCTTAACTCTGGTTCCTAACGCCAGCTTCTGGGGCTCCCTTGATTCCCAGAGATCCCAGCCCTGTCCTTGAGCTTCCCATTTATTCAGTGAGTTCTGAACAGTTTTTCAGTAATTTCTATCTGCAACTTCATCTATTTATATCCAGTTATTTGTTGTTGCTAAGACCGAGAACTCCAACTTCTATGCTTACGTGAAATTCAGCATATTACCAAAGATTACCAAATACTCTTTATAATATTGAATGTGAAACATACTTAGAAAAGCTTATTGTGTAAAATCTTAAATGGAAAATCGACTGAATTATGCCTGTATGCTATCCCTTATCAAGGTACTTTGCCACTGGACCTCCCAACTCCACCAGAAATCTCCGCTCCAGTAACATTACCTCCACACAACTGTACAGACGATGAATTTGTTTGCAGGTCTGATGGGCACTGTGTTGAAAAAATCCAGAAATGTGATTTTAGAAATGACTGTCCTGACCAGTCAGATGAATCACTCTGTGGTAGGTGAATTCCTATTTTGTATTAAACGTAGCATAAAACAGATAAGACAATACAAGTATAATCCTTAAGTAGCATGGCATCATGTCCTACTTAGAAATTTTTGACTTGGCTTAGAATTGGTTCTTAATGTAAAATTTGTTTGTATAGAAAATTATAGTGAAAGAATCAGCATTACATTCTTCTGTGATGCTCAAGAAGAGGTAAGTGTTTTTAAATTGAAGTTTTGGGTTCAAAACACTTGTTTCATGGACTTCACTTGACTCTGGGGCTATGGTTGACTAGCTCTTTTTTATTCACCGCCCCCCGCCCCCACCCCGTTTGTCTCTCTTCTATTCCTCACACTCATGAAATGAGAATATTTGAAGTGAAAGTATTATAATACTCTCAAATTAGATGAATTTGTTCAAATTTTGCCATTGCCAAAGTAGAAAATGAATACTACATTAAATATGTAGAATTCATAAGAACCAGTTCTAATACAGATCAGCCCTTCAGTACCTGTGTCCTATTGAAAGATGGTTTTTACTTATTGGCATCTGCCAATCTATGGCTTTCAAGGCAAATTTTTAATTTAGAAGTGAACTTCTTAGCCAGAGATACACTCTTAAAGGAGATTAATTGATGTGTGTCTGCAGGGTCAAAGCACAAGATCAGAAGGAGTGAACACTTTCGCTATTTTTTCCCCTTCCTTACTGTTTATTGGATGGTATATGAATTTCCTATACTGTAATATTTCTCAAGTGGCTTGATGATACGAAGTGTTCAGACTGTGTAGGTAATACAGAGTGTAGGGAGACTCTATTCTGTCTTCTGTCAGCATTATGCAGAAATTCTAAAACTTGAAAAGTCAAATAAGGTTTGCATTTATTTTAACTTAGAAAAAGAAATGCTTCTTAATGTGCAAATACACAATAAATTAACTAACTTAGCTAGACCCCAAAACTCATAAAATCAAAGCTAACTCACTCTGTGAATGAGACGACATAGTCATTAACTCAAGTTGGTTAGGGATTCATACCGTGCATTGCAGATGGGAGAGAATATAATGGAAAATGTTGTAGTCAGACTTCCTTGTGGGAAGACCACATCCTATTATGATCATACATAAGTTGTCGTGTTTCTGAAAGTTTACACAGAATTGAGTTAATTACACCTAGTGAGTATCTTTAATGAATACTGACTTTCTTTGTTAAACTTTGCAATTTTAGTAACGTCATTTGTGATTGGGGACAGTTTTGATAAAGTTCTTTAAATGTCCTGAATGAATGTCTCCTACGAAATTATTATTTTAAAATCCTGGGGTTATTAATTTACTTTGAATACACATGAACTGAATTATTATTATTCTCAACAAATTATGTGCTCTTTCTTCCTTCATCTTTTTGTAAGATGAACTTTTATAAATCAGCCTGTTATTTATGGTCTTGCATTTTCTAATCCTTTTTATTTTATAAGGAACACAACATGACAGCTGTCCTCTTAACAGATTTTTAAGTGCATGATATATTGTGGTTGACTGTGGGTACAATGTTGTACAGCAGATCTTTGAGCTCATTCATCTTGCTTGACTAAAACTTTATGCCCTCTAATTAAAAAAAAAAAAATCAATGGTTCTTTTCTTTTTTAATGATACGAAGAACAGAATCATATTGAATTTTAAATCTCCAGTGTGTGGGGGATGAGGTAACTGGGCAATGGGCATTAGGGAGGCATTAAGGAGGGCATTAAGGAGGGCACTCCATTAAGGAGGGCACCGGGTATTATATGCAACTTATGAATCACTGAGCTCTACCTCTGAAACAAATGAAAAAAACAATTTTAATCTCTTCACGAGATAAATATATGATGACTATTAATGTCAGAGATTAAATGACCACACCTGAATGTCACAATTAAAAATCACTTTTTTTTTTTTTTTTTTTTTTGGATAGAGTGTTTCCTTCTCAAACTTTACATTAAATCATGAACTCAGGTTCCTAAATGATGGTGATGGTTTGCCAACATTGCTTATGCCATTTAAAAGCTGGAGTCTTCTATAGCACACGTAGGAATAGTGGAGAATTTAAGATAGACACATGGACATGTTCAGAGAGAGGAAGAAAGTGTGTTTCACACACAGCCTATGTATTTCACAAATACATAGGACTTGTAATTTCATGTGATACTAGGTTACAGTCATTACGCAAACACTGAAAACTTTCAAGGAAAATATTATTGCTTTGAACTTAAGTAGTTTGGAATTTGGACTAACCCCTTCAAAGGCTGAGCTGAAGTTTAGCTTTGTAATAATACTACGGCAAAAGAACAGACTTAACAGAACTCGGTAAACGATGTCAGTGTTATGTGAGAAGAGACTGGCAGTGCCTAGATTGCTATTTGAGGACCTAATTAAAATCTTACCTCCTTATCAGAACAAATTCTTAAGTATATGCATTTATTTCCATGTTATGGCTACTATAGATATTTGAATATAGTACACATAGATTTCTTTAAAACTCTTCTAAGTATAATAGAAATCATTTGTCTAATTTTTTAAATTATGATTTAGAGATAATTAAAAAAAGAAAAAGAAACCCAACAGTAAGAAAGTGTTTGATACAGGTAGAAATTGCCTTTTATTGACACATTTATTGGGATTAGCTCATCTTGTCTTTGTTCTACTCTATTCAAGCTACGAAAGTTTGCAGCTTTGAAAAAGGAAGCCTGTGTCAATGGTACCAGCCAATCCCAGAAAACCTAATTCAAGATTCAAACACATTCAGATGGGGACTTGGTAATGGAATCAGTATTCATCATGGGGAAGAAAATCATAGGCCATCGGTGGATCATACAACGTAAGTGACCACATGCTTTGAACATGTCTCTTAGGAACTATGTGTTAAGCAGTTCCCAAATTCCTGGCACACTGTCTTACCCTAAGCCAATGAATGATGCAGTTACAGACTAAATGGGCTAAGTGTACTCTTTCATAGAAGATCGAGGAAAAAAAAAAAAATACAGCCGTTCAGTTGAAAAAACCTGTGAATCAGGGCCCCTGGGTGGCTCAGTCGGTTAAACATCTGCCTTCAGCTTAGGTCATGATCCCGGAGTCCCGGGATCGAGCCCCACACTGGGTCCCTGCTCAGCGGAGAGTCTGCTTCTCCCTGTCTCTCTGCCCCTCACCCCACTTGAGTCTGCTTCTCCCTTTGCTCCTTACCCCACTTGTCCTCTCTCTCAAAATAAATAAATAAAATCTTGAAAAAAAAATAGAAGCTATGAGTGCTTTTAGAATAGTTATAGAAGCTAGAGAAAAGCATAAGAAAAATAATTTGTAATATCACCACTCATTGAAAAGCACTGTTAATATGTTGTTTTAAAATTATCTATTTAGGGATGCCGGGCTGGCTCAGTCAGTAGAGCATGTGACTCTTGATCTCAGGGTCGTGAGTTCAAGCCCCTTTTTGGGCTTGGAGCCTACTTAAAAAATTAAAAAAAACATTTTTAAAGAAATTAAAAAATTATCTATTCATTTCTTCCCCTCCCCAAATCTTTTCTCTGTTTCCTCCTTTTTTAGCTCCTCTTTCTTCTCACCCCTTTCCCTCCTCTTCCAGACTTTGATCTTCACTGTCATTTATTTTGGTCTTTTCTTTCCAAGGCTTCATAACATATACCTTTCCCTGTTTCACAGGCCACAGATATATCGAGTGCTTCCTTCTTATCAGATCCTACTCTTCATTCTTTCCTTTTAATGGTTTCATGGAAGTACTGCTGAAGACAGCAAGGGGATCCCCATTTAATTACAGAGAATGTTTTCAAAACCTTTATGCCTTCATACCTCCCCTCAGTTAAAGTTTCAGGAGCCCCACTTCTATGGCTTCTGTTTCAAAGAAAACTAACAGTGGTGTGTCTACTGCCCATCCGTCATTGCCTTGGCCAGCATGACCTGGTACTCGAAGAGAACCACAGTATCTTCTGGGCTGACTCTTTTACTCTGGTTTCCTGGTCTCTCTTTTGTTGTTTTATTTTGTTAAAATGGTTCCAGTTTTACCATCATTTGATTTCGATATTAGCAGCCATGTTGCCCAAAGTATATGGAGTGGCAGGTATGAATACCAAGTGTTTTGATCACTTTCAACAGTTGGCAGTTAATTTTGGAGCTTTCAGTCTACAAATTTTCCTTGGGCTTCTTCTGACCTACAGAAAAGCAAAGGGCAATTTCAGGAAGTTTCTCTGGCACATCCAAATAAATCACACTGCATTCATAATCTGTATTTCCATCAAGAAAAAGGCGGACTAGAATCTCCCTTCTATGTGGTACAGGTATGAATAGAAACGTGGTAGCATATTATAAGCACAGTAATATAATTGGCTTTTAACTTCCTTGTCTCTCTCCTTGCCTTGCCCATTCCCCCCATAGACTGCACAGTCTCCGAGGAATCACAGGGTCTGTAGCTTCCCTCTTTATTGCATTATTTCTAAATGACTGATACATAATAAGTCTCCATAATTATTTGTTGAATGAGTTAGTTGATGATTAGGACCTATATATTTGTGCTTTATAATTATAGGCTGCAAGCAAAAAAGTCAAATATATTTTAAATTAAAAAAAATTAAAGATTTTATTAATTCACTTGACAGAGAGAGAGCATGCACATGAAAGGGGAGCAGCAGGCAGAGGAAGAGAGAGAAGCAAGCTCCCCACTGAGCAAGGAGCCTGATGCAGCGCTTGATCCCAGGACTCTGGGATCATGACCTGAGCTGAAGGCAGTCTCTTAACGGACTGAGCCACCTAGGCGTCCTTAAATAATATTTAATAGTCAGATAATGTTTAGTAGATGTGCACTACATGATAATGAATCTGGAGAAGGGAGTGGTCCCTAAGCTTGCCTCTCCCGTAGCTGTCCTCTCCCCTCTCTCTAGGCTCCTCTGCAGCCAAGGAAGATTTGACATTTTTACTTTGTCCTAAGAAATAGTTTTTATGCATCATATATCCATCCTACTCAGTGGCTTATAGTAAATCTCCAAGCTCCATTTTACAAATTTTATTATTTTATATTTAAAGGGAAGCTTTTTCTAACTTAGAAAATGCTTTTCTCTCTCAGATATGTGGCTCCAGAAATTTAAAGCCAGGTTTTTAAGCCCATTGTGTTTGAAATAGTTTGCAAAACCCAATTTTGAAAATCAAAAAGCTCTGAACCAATTCTTTCTTCATCTTCACATTCTGTGATACCAGTTTTCCTACAGGCAGAGATGGGTTCAGGCTCAGGTTGGTAAAAATCAGACTTGCAAAAGAAAAAGAGCACATTAGTATATTTCAAAATATTCTCTCACTTCATATACTTAATGAAGGCATAAAAAGTCTAGAAAGGTCATGGTGTGGGAATATGTAGGGGAACTTTTCATTGTGTAGTCAAGTCTTAGATAACATCTTTTTTTTTTTTAAGATTTATTTATTTATTATATATATAGAGAGAATGGCGGGGGGGGGGGGGCAGGGACAGAAGGAGAGAATCTCAGACTTGGAGCCCAGTGCAGAGCTTGATACAGGGCTCAGTCCCAAGACTCTGAAATCATGACCTGAGCCGAAACCAGGAGTCAGATGCAACCGACTGTGCCACCCAGGGGCCCCTAAGTAACATCTTAATATGTGTGTTTCATCATGAAAATGTGGTAAAAGCTAAAAGAAGTGATGTTCCAACTGACATTCTACTGTTTGGTCTTCACACTTTAATGGACTCATAAGCCTAAGTATCCGAAATGAATGTCGTGGCCTAAAAAAAGGGTTACATCTTTGGTTTTCACTTTATTTGTTAGCGGAGAGTACAGCTGGTTTATTCAACACTTTAATATGACTTAGAAAAAGGTATCTCTTTTTGGGCTGGGGACACGCAGCCATGGCCTTGGCACAGGACTTGGTGAATGGATTCTTTCTGCACCCTGCTCAGCTGGGCCCAACTAAGGGCACCTGAGCATGATTTTTACCTACGATTGAAATCAAGGCACATAGAAATCAATACTGTTCTCAGCTATACTCCAGTGAAATAAAGTAAAATGCTTTCAGTGTAAATATCATCAGTTGTAATTTGCATGTTCTTTCGAGACTGGGGTTGGGTGAAATTTCCATTTCCTTTAACTTATACAGTGACAGGGAATATTTAGGTGAAAAGTTATTTTCTTAGTGTTTTAGAAAAAGAAACATAATGTTGTAAAAAAGAAAAAAAAACCCAGAAGAAAAATGAGTTTATATCCATTCGCATTCCGGGTACTACTAGGGAACTCGGCAAAAACATTAATCCTAGTCAGTTGAGAATTGTTTTTAATTGCTTAGCATTGAATTAAGATATTTGGATCGCCCAGCACCTGGGCTTTGAAGCTAATTCGAATTTAAATATGTTTAGAATATTGTAGATTTGGAATTGTTGTGTCATGACCTGAGTGGAAACCAAGAGATGGATGCTCACCTGACTGAACTCCCCATTTGTAGTTTAATATGATTTCAGACTTCTCTACTTTGACTTCCAGATTCCCTTTAAGTAGCCTAGTCTTTTAGCTCAGGCAATTTTACCATAGCATGTAAATTGGTTTGTAGTTAAGTACCATAAATTTATAATTGTTTTTATCTCCTAAAAGGAGACTTTAATCCAACTTTTTTATTTTTACTGCAAGAAGCCAAGGAGAGCAAAGTTTTGAGTTCTTGGCCCTTAAATCAATTTTTTTTTGACTAAATGCCCATTTGTTGGTTAAACGAGGTTTAATATTAAGATTTATCAGGAGTATAAAATCATCCCCTCAGGCAAAATTAAGTTCTCCACGCTTCATTGTTGATAAGGAATGATGTCTAGGGAAATATGTATGCCTATTCTAGATTAGTAGTTTCTAACTGTGCTCACAGAAGCCTTACGGAAGTTTCTCAAAATGGTGTTTGGGGCCACTCTCAATATATTTAAATGCATATTCTGAAACACTTGAATCAAAATCTCAACATCTGGGAATCTGTATTTTAGTGTCATTCCTAGAAGGTTCTAGAACCTCATCCCTAGATGCCTCCATGGGAGGAAGTGGGGAAGGTATTGCTGAAAGATAGAGGATGGCTTTCTCAATTCCGTACTCTAGTTTTGGTCAGAGCAGATTCATTTTTCTCTAAATCCAGTGACTAATTAAAAAAATAGCACAAAATGTTTCAGGACAAAGAAACAAAAAATTTGTTCTAAGGTAATTGCATTTAAAAATAAAATGAAATTTGTGTCTTGAAAAGTAACTGTTATAATTGAGAAATAGTGTGTGAGAGCTATCTTTACCCTCAGGTGCACTGGTGGTTCAGTCAGTTGAGCGTCTGACTCTTGGTTTCCACTCAGGTCGCGATCTCAGGGTCAGGATGGAGCCTGGGGTTGTGGGATGGACTCAGCCCGGAGTCTGCCTCACAGTCTCTCTCCCTGCCCCACCTGCTCACTTTCTCCCTCTTTGTCTCTCAAATAAATAAAATCTACAAAAAAAAAAAAAAAAAAAAAAAATCTTTACCCTCAGTTAATCTAGAAGACATGTAATTTCAAGGCACTGCCTACATTGCTCCATTCATTGTATAGTCCCCAACATTTTTTTCTCAGACCTTTTTTGCCTATCTAGAGAAGACAGATACTTTAAAATACATTGGATTTTAGTTTGCTTACAGATTGTTGAGAAACTATTTGAATATGAACTATCTCATTAAAAATGCAGATTAGATAGAACACCGTTTCTTAAGTCTGTCACTTGTAAAGTTGAATTAATTTTTCTTAGATTTTTCTTTTTATTTCATAACACTAGTTATTGTCTTTCAGTTGGAAATGAGTTATAGCTCCCATTGTTGGAAATGCACCTGCCTTCCAATGTATGCAATGCACTTGTGCAGGCTCAACATCATTATGAACTAAAAGCCACATAAATAATGTGAACTGTCTCTGTGACATAGGCATGCATATCATCATGTATCTAAGTGCTGGATGTAAATGTGGATAAAAGCTTCAGTAAAACTGAAAATATTTTAATGTCTTCTGCTGTGCAACAATAACAATTTCCAAAGCTTTAATCTCTTAGACATTAAATACTAGAATTATTGCTTTCTCTAAGCCTTCTTTGGTAAGAAGATAAGCTAGTATTTTATAGGCCAATTTAGATGCTTTAACACTCTCTCAATATAATTTCTAAAAGATCCAGTTTTATAAATCTGAAATAATGGTTAAATACCAGGCTTTAGTAACACTTTTGCTGAAATAAAAATAAAAGTGCAAACAGTCAAAATCTAAGTTAACTGTAATAATTTTCCCTTAATGGTTGTAATACTTGTGGGAAGCGGCATTTCTGGCCGTGTTGTCACAGGACTGAATATAAAACAGAGCTCGACCTCTAAAGCCCAGGAAAAATTGCTCCTCTTTACATTGTCCTTGAGTTAAGCACCAGTTCTTTATATTTGCATACATTAATAATTTGTGTTAATGAAGTGAATTAAATCACTTTAATTTTAATTTTATCGCAGAGTATTTTAGCTTGGTAAGTAATTTTAAAAGTTAACTACAGTGGCTTAAAAATACAGAATTTGAGAAAAATCTCTGCCGAAAGTCACACTTGCACACCATACCTAAAATAACAGATATACAGTGGTTAGGTGGTATATTTGCCATGCAAGCAAAAGTTTTAAGGATAAATTCGTCATGCAGTGTACGATTTTATGTTGTTATCAAAGATCACTGTTTAATAATATGGTAATTTTATATTATGATTGTAACTGCATTCAGAAATTAAAAGTTCATTTTCATTGTATAATTTTTGAATATGCTTTTCCTTTAACTATGTTAAAATGAAAAAAACGTAGTTTTATTCTATTTCCTGCACATAACTGTTACTGTTAAACAAAATCTAGAGGAAACATTCAAGAGCTTTATGGCCTGAAAGATGTGGAGGTAGCCTTGGCTAGGCCCATATTTTGTTAATGTTAAGCATGTGTTTTCTGAGCATCTAGAAAGAATAGAAAACTTAATCACATGTAAGACCATGATATGCATGAACAGATGTGTAATGCCTGGGAGAACATGTTACTTGCTGAAAGAGAGGTCCCCTGGGAGGCTCAGGTAACTTACCAAGTCTTCAGATCTATCTTGGTTGTGTATGTGTCTTTAATAATACTTGAAGAGAGTCTGTTTTTGGTTGTTATTGGATAATGCAAATGAACTAAGATAATAATTTTGGTAAAGACCACATACTGACTCTTTTAAGAATTTCTTACCTTTTTTAATTTCTACAAAAATTCTTTCCTTTTACCATAAAGGAGGGAATTCATCTATATTGTAGGAAAATGTTTGAATATAGGTAGGAAAGATAAACCACATCAATGATAATTATACCATCATGACAAAAGCATTGCTTTCAATTAATGCAATGAATAAAAACCACTATTTTCAGTTAATGTGCTTTTAATTTTATATACAATCTGTAAAAACTCACCAATACTTTTTTTTTATCCCCAAATACTTTTATTTTGTTTTTTCAGTGTTTCTTTTTATTTATTTATTTATTTATTTATTTATTATTTATTTATTTATTTTGTTTTTTTCAGTGTTTCAGTGTTTTTTTTTTTTTTTTTTT
>CM052897.1:105506318-105539155 GCA_028534135.1 Potos flavus
ATAATAGGTACTAACACCAATGTGCTTACCAATTCATAGATAATATAAATGTGTTGGCTAGTGGAAAGAATTATTTCTGCTTTAAATCGTTTTCTCTAGAGACTTCAGGTGATTTATTTACCAGTAGTAAACTTCAGTCAAATAAAAATAAATTATGTCTATGGCTTATATTTAAAACCTATCTTTAATTTGCCTATTTCAAAGAATACCTAAACAGTTAAGTGAACGATGTTGATGAAAATGGGAAAAAATGCCAGGTTTATGAATAAATCATGACATTTCAGTAGGTATGTGTCTTCCCCATGTCCTCTCTGACTACACAAAGCTACCAGGGAGGTCTGATAAATGAACAGTAATGGCTTTCATATAATGAAGCATCTTTGAAATGAAAGCAATAATAATTGAGTATTTATTATGTGATAGACTTTGTTTGGATGCCTTTCATGTATGATCACATTCAGTCCTCACAGTGAACTTTTGGGGGGGCTGGTATAATTATCCCTGTTTTACATGTGAGCAAATCACAGTTTAGATGTTAACCAGCTTGCCTGTGAGCCCACAGTTTAGTAAGCTTGATAGCTGGAACCTTGAAATCCAGATCTCACAGATGCTAAAGTCTGTGCTCTTAAACGCAGTCCTCCATCTTCTCATGCATCTCTCTTGCTTAAAAGCTAAGCATTTTAAAGATTTATGACATGATTTGATTGCAGTTTTACGCCACAGGAGATGGAAAGAGAGAAAAAATGGTGGTCTATAAATAGTTCTGAAGAAAGAGGAGAGAAGATCAAAGAAGTGTTAGTGATGGTGACCTGGAGAGAAAACAGTAATCAGGAAATATCCAGCGCCTCAAACCGTTCTTGCCTGCCTTCTTTCCTATCATCCAGACCCCAGATTTTGTGGATATGATCCAGTCAAGGTGATCTCATTCGGCTTTGCCGAGGATTTTTAGTCCTGTACTTCTCAAGCGTGCGTCAGAATCACCTGGAGAACTCGTTAAAACACAGGCATCTTGGGCTCACTCTAAAATTTCTGATTAAGTGGGTCTGGGGTAGACCCTAAGAATTTACATTTTTAACAAGTTTCCAGGTGATTGGTTTCCTGCTAGTCTGGGAACCACACTCTGTGGTCTCATTTGTTTAGTCAAGATCCCATTGTCCAAATTGGCAGCACTTGGAATTACCTGGAGACACAGTGAAAAGCTACTGATACCCAGGTGTCATGCAGATAAGTTGAAACACCAGCTCCAGAGACTATTTCCTGCCCTGATTCTCATACAGGAGTGGGCTTCTAACTGATAACTTCTCACCGTTATCAACATCATGCTGTATTGAGAAATGTAGCCCATCAACAGTGGGGCTGTGCATGGTCCTTACCACTGTAGAAATTCAGTGATGCCAAAGGGGTAAAGAGAGTGCTTTGGTTTTGTGCTCCTTTGAGGCTTTGAATAGTATTACTGTTTATGCTTCCCTGTTTATATTGTCTCATAGAAAGCTCTGAATCAGGTATTTAATCTCATGTTAGTGATTCTATGAAGCATACAGAATGCATTTTGTGATCTAGTTTTATCTGTGACTCCGTGTAGTGTTTCAATCCATATTTTGTATATATTTGTATGTGTCTTTTAGTTTATGATATTATATTTTATCATATATATTTTTAGATAGCATTATATTTTGATAACAAGATGAGATTTTAAAAATAATAAAAACTAAATTAAGGAAGTGCAAATAATATTAATGCTCTCAGGAGTATACTCGTTCTGTGAACTTTGTTTTAATTGGGATACTTTATTATTATAATTGTTTTCAGTTTTATGAAGTAATTTCATTTTCCTCATTAGTTGGTATAAAATAATTAAAAAGAATTCTTAAAACTCTACCATTATAAGATTAAAAGAGTACATATAGATGACTTCTTTAGGCAACTGAAAATGGGGTATTTCTGTTTGTGGCATAACAATACAAGTAATGCAATTTCTGGGATAATAAGGCTTGGGTTCAGATTTTAGATTTTAAACACTATATCATCATTGCTATTTCTCACAATTGTCTCTATCTAGTCAAATTTTTATAAGAATGTAGTGACTACATAGAATGCTTCATAAATATGAAAACTGTAACATGATATTCCCTAAGAAACATTACTTGTGAAGGCATGTTAAAATGTAATTTAAGAGAGATTTTTGTACACGAGTTATGTGGAATGTTTTATGCTGGTAACAAAAGGAGATGCAAGAGTCTTAAAATTTAGGAGTACAGATAAGACAGATTTGAAAAATTAGGTATCATTTAAAACAGAATTTAAGGCCATAACGAAGGTACAGTGTTGGATAGTGCACAAGGAAGAAAAGCCTTGAGAAAAAGGCAATGTTGGAGCTGGCTTTAAAGAGCGGCCCAGAATTTCATCAAGCAGAGATAAAGTGGTGGTTTTAGCCATTATGGAGGAATGATAAACATTCATTTTATTATATACAAACTTAATAATTCAGAGCAAATGGTTGGCAGGGAAATGTTTGATTCCTAGATGCAGTGTCTGGTGACTGGAAGGGGGGTGGTGCCAGAACCAGAAATAAGGATTTCATAAGGAGATGATTTGCAAGACACCAGTTAAAGACAAGAAAGAAAAAGGATATTGGAGAGGGAACATTCCACTGTCTTAAGAAACAGAAACCCTCGAGAGTATGTGTATGTATCAATGCACATACACATCGATTATTGAAAATGATGCCAAAAGGGTCATGCAATCACTGGGGTGTAAGAGAAGAACATGACTACAGAGAATCTTCTTTTAGTGCAGAGCTAAAAAAGGGAAAGAAAAATATACACATATGGGCCACATATTTTATAATTCCACTGATATGAAGTGTCCAGAATAGGCACATCTGTCGAGATAATAGTAAGTGGTTACCCAGGATTGGGGTGTGTGTGGAATGTACAGTGACTGCTGATGGATAGGAAGTCACTTTTTGGGGTGATGAACATATTGTAGAATTGAGTAGTGTTAATGGATTCACAACTCAGTGATATATATTAAAATTCTCTGAATTATGTGCTTTATACATGTGAACTTTGTGGGATATGAATTGTATCTCAATAAGATTATTATAAAAAATAAGCAGGAAAGGGGTAAATTTATTTTAGACTCTCATATTCCATAGGTGAGAAGTGAACTTTTTAACACATGATTAAATCAAGAATGTTCTAATCTCTAAAAAGAGGTTAAATTAGAAGATATTCTGACAGACTAATAGAGTGGAGCAGAAAATGGAATAAAAAAATCTTGACTGACTCAGTAGAAGGATGAAAGGAGGAACAAGAAATTAAAAATGTTGGAACAAAGAGGAAAAAATGGTATGGAGGTACATTAAACCATAAGGTTGTAATATATAAGTTAAATATGTTTGGACTAAATACTAAAGTCAAAGACTGGATAAAAGGGAACACAAAACAAAACCCAACTATATGGTGTTTACAAGACAAACACATTAAGTAAAAAAGATTTAGCAAGTTTGAAAATAACATGATAAAAAACTTATGCCAAAAAATTAAATAAATGAACTATGCCATTAAAAGACCAAAACAAGAAAGCCAGTGCGACAGTACTAACATTCGGGAAAATAGACATTAGGTCAAAAATGCTACCAGAGATAGAAGACCATTTAGGGGTACCTGGGTGGCTCAGTCGTTAAGCATCTGCCTTCAGCTCAGGTCATGATCTTGGGGTCCTGGGATCGAGGCCCATATCAGGCTCCCTGCTCTGTGGGGAGTCTGCTTTTCCCTTTTCCCCTTCCCCCTCTCCTGCTCTCTCTCTCTCTCAAATAAAATAAGTAAAATTGTTAAAAAAAAAAAGACTTTTACAATGAGAAGATTGTTATTATTATATTGTTTTTACAATGAGAATATTGTTATTACCAATTTAGATTGCCATTCTAAATCGGTGTCTTTTACAATTTATCTTTAAATACATAACTAAAAATTAGAATGACCAGAAGATACAGATATAAATGCACAAATTCGTAATTAAAATGGGAGATTTTGATACACCTCTCTCAAAAAGATACTAAACAGAAAAATCAATAAGTATGTAGAGATAAGCCGTATAATTGGTTAACTTGGACTAATTCATGTATCTAGAACACTATTTTCAGGCTGTCCAGTAGAAATATAAAGCAAACCATGTGTAATTTAAAAATTTTCTAGTAGTTACGTTACACAAAAAGAAAAATAGATGAGATTATTTCTGGTATATTTCTTTACCCAATATATGCAAACTTTATTTCAACATATAATAAATACAAAATTGAGATATGTTCCTTTTTATAATCAATTTTCCAAATCCAGTGTGAACTTTACATTTCACATTGCAATTTGAACACTAAGTTTCTATTGGGAATAGTTGTTTTCGATGTAGACTTAATAAAGTTTACAGTTGAAAAAGTAAATTCAGATGCTCAAGTTGTTCCAAATATACTTGAGTTCAGTACCAAAATATTATTTTCCTCTCATGTCATCATATTGAGAAACTGGCTCATTGTGTTTACAGTAATTAACCACTCTGACATTAAAGCAACAGCATCCGTTTCAAAACTTCTTCTGTTCAAGTTAAATAAATTCTCTAACCCTTTGTATTATTAACATCTGTGTCAAAGATGTATATCAGGAATTGAAAGACAACTTTTTAAAAAGTTTTTATTCTAATTCCTGTTAACATGCAGTGTTACATCAGTTTCAGGTGTATAATGTAGTTATTTAACACTTCCATACATGACCTGGTGCTAATCACTGGCAAGCGCCCTCCTTAATCTCCATCACTTGTTTCACCCATCCCCCACCCAACCATCAGTTCTCTAATTAAGAGTCTTTCTCTTGGTTTCTCTTTGTCTCTTTTTTCCCTTTGCTCATTTGTTTTGTCTCTTAAATTCCACGTGTGAGTTAAATCATATGATATTTATCTTTTTCTGACTTATTTCCCGTAGCATGATACGCTCCAGCTTCATCCATGTCATTGCAAATGGCGAGATTTCATTCCTTTTTATGGCCGGCCAAGCAATATTCTAGTGTGTGTGTGTGTGTGTGTGTGTGTGTGTGTGTGTGTCAGTGTGTCAGTCACTTTTTTTTTTTTGCAGACCATGGTCTTCTTTTATTTCTCTTATATTGATGTTATTGACAGATCACAAGATGAACAAATCTTAAGTGAACAGCTCTTGAATTTTTGCACACCCATGTACCCATGTAATCACACCCACATCCACACCTAAAACATTCCCAGTGCCCAGAACTCTCTCAGGCCCTCCCCAGTCACACCCCACACCAGAGAGTTCACACAATTTTGATGTCTGTTGCCCTGGGACCCTTTCCCTGTTCTGAAACTCGGTGCACTGAGAACAGCGCGGTGTGGTGTCCGGGCCTGGCGTGTCTTCGGTGCACGTCTGTGTGGTCGTGCGCAGGGGCGGGCTGTTCTTGGCTCTTGCTGCTTAGTGCCCCACCTCATGAAGAAGCCCCACTCTTTGGGTCCTCTCTCCAATTGGTGGCCTTTCGGGCTCTTCCCAAATCTTGGCCATTTTGATTAAAGCTGCTGTAAACATTCTTGTACTTTTATGTATGAGCACTCTTTTTTTGCATGAGCACTATTTTTGTTGGAAATAAGAGTGGGATTTCTGGTTCCCGAGGTGTTTAGCTTTAGCAGCTTCTGCCAAACAGACCCCTGCTGAGGCTGCTGCATTATATGCTCCCACCAGCAGGCAAGAATGTTCCTGTGGCCCCGCATCCTGGTCAGATCGTGGAATCTTGCTATTGTGGGTCCCTTTCACTCTTGGTGTTCTGGAAGGGTTGTTTGAAAATAGTGTCTTGATAGAAAATGTGAGGTTCCACATGACCAACATATCAGGAGATGATAGCATTGCAAAGGTAGTTTTTACTCAGTTCCCATGAGGAGGAGGCAGGCCACAGCAGTCACACGGGGGTGGGGGCAACAGGCTAGGTCCAGGGGCAGACGGAGAGGGGAAACTGTGGGTAAGAGTCCTTATTGTGGTTTCTGTAGGAAAGAACAAGTGAGGCAGGGTATGTGGATTTAGGGTTGGTGGGTTTGAAAAATTTCCGGTCTCTGGGGCAGAGGGGTGTTCTGAGTTGTCTGGTGATCAGGGCAGGGGGATAGTGGCCCTCGCTATGAGAGCTTGGGATATACACCATTTCTTTGTCCATTCCTCAGTCAATGGACACTTGGGCTGTTTTCATATTTTGGCTATTGTAAAAAATCCTCCTGTAAACATATAGGTGCATGTATCCCTTTGAGTTAGTGTTTTGTATTCTTTGAGTAAGTACCCAGTAGTGCCATGGCTGGATCATAGGGTAGTTCTATTTTTAATTTTTTGAGGAGTCTCTTTATTGTTTTTCACAGTGGCTGCACCAGTTTGCATTCCCACCAACAGTGCAAGGCTCCCCTTTCTCCACACTCTTGCCAACACCTGTTGCTTCTTGTGTTGTTGATTATAGCCATTCTGACAGGTGTCACTTGACCGATGGCAAGTGATGATGAATATCTTTTCATGTGTCTTTTGGCCATCTGGATGTCTTTGTAGAACTGTCTGTTCATGTCTTGAGCATTTTTAAGTTGGATTGTTTTTTGGGTGTTATGTTTTGCAAGTTCTTTTTGTCTTTTGGATACTAATCCTTTATAGCATATGTCATTTGCAAATATTTTCTCCCATCCTATATGTTGCCTTTTAGTTTTGTTGATTATTCCCCTCCCGTGCAGCTTTTTATTTTGATAAAGTCCCAATAGTTCATTTTTAGTTTTGTTTCTTTTGCCTCAGGAAACAAATCTAGAAAACAGTTGCTATGGCTGATGTCAGAGAGGTTATTGCCTATGTTCTCTTCTAGGATTTTATGGTTTCAGGTCTCACATTTAGGTCTTTAATCCATTTTGAATTTATTTTTGTGTATGGTGTAAGAAAATTCTATAGTTTCTTTTGTGTGTTGCTATCCAGTTTTCCCAACATCATTTTTTGAGGAGACTATCCTTTTCCCATTGGATATTCTTTCTTGATTTGTTGTAGATTAATTGAGCATACAGTTGTGGGTTTATTTCTGGATTTTTCATTCTGTTCTTTTGATCTCTGTGGCTTTTTTTTTTTTTTTTTTTTTTGCTAATACCATGCTATTTTGATCATGGCAGACTTAAAGTCTGGAATCGTGTTGCCTCTAGCTTTGCTTTTCTTTTTCAAGATCGCCTTGGCTATTTGGGATCTTTTGTGACTCCATACAGATTTTAGGATTGTTTGTTCAAGCTCCTTAAAAAATGCTGGTTGTATTTTGATAGGGATTGCATTAAATATGTAGATAGCTTTGGGTAATATAGACAATACATTATTTAACAATATTTGTTCTTATAATCCATGAACATGGAATGTTTTTATTTCTTCGTGTCGTCTTGACTTTATTTCATCATTATTTTATAGTTTTCATAATATAGGTTTTTCACCTCTTTCGTTAGGTTTAGTCTTAGGTATCTTATTTTGGATGCAACTGTACATGGGATTTATTTCTTAGTTTTTCTTTCTGCTTCATTATTGGTGTATAGAAATGCAACAGATATCTGTACATTGATTTTGTAGCCTGTGACTTTATTAAATTTATCAGTTCTAGCAGTTTTTTCATGTAGTCTTTCAGATTTTCTATATATTGTATCATGTCATCTGCAAGTAGTGAGTTTTATTTCTTTCTTACCAGTTTTGATACCTTTTACTTCTTTATGTTGTCTGATGGCTGTGGCTAGGACTTCTAATACTATGTTGAATAAAAGTGAGAGTAGACATCCTTGTCTTGTTCCTGACCTTAGGAGAAAAGCTCTCAATTTTTCCCTATTTAGGATGATGCTAGCTGTTGGGTTTTTCATAGATGGCCTTTATTATGTTGAGGTATGTTACCTCTAAACCCACTTTGTTGAGGGTTTTTATCATGAATGGATGTTGTACTTTGTCAAATGCTTTTTCTGTATCTATTGGAATGATCATATGGTTCTTATCTTTTTTGGTGTGGTTTATCACATTAATTGATTTGTGAATATTGAACCACCCTTGCAATCCAGGAATAAATCCCATTGATCATGTAAGTGATTTTTTTTTAATGTGTGGTTGGATTTGGTTTGCTAGTATTTTATTGAGAATTTCTGCATTCATGTTCATCAGGGATATTGGCCTGTAGTTCTCTCTTTTAGTGGTGTCTTTATCATACAGTTTGGTATCAGAATAATGCTGGGCTCATAGAATGAATTTGGGAGTTATCCTTACTTTTCTATTTTCAGAATAGTTTGAGAAGAACAGGTAGTAATTCTTCTTTATGTGCTTGGTAGAATTCCCCTGCGAAGCCACCTGGTCTTAGACTTTTGTTTGTTTGGAGTCTTTTGATTATTGATTCAATTTCTTTAGTGATTATTGGTCTGTTCAAATTTTCCATTTCTTCCTGTTTCAGTTTTGGTAGTTTATTTGATTCTAGGAATTTATCAATTTCTTCTAGGTTGTCCAATCTGTTGGCATAGAGTTTTTCATAATATTCTCTGATAATTGTATTTTTGTGGTGTCATTTCTCTTCTCTCATTTGTGTGTTTTTTAAGTCCTTTCTCTTTTTTTTTTTTTTTCTTGTAAGTCTGGCTAGAGGTATAAGAATTGTACTGATTTTTTCAAAGAACCCGCTCCTGAATTCATTGATTTGTTTGTTTGTTTAGTTTCTATATCATTTATATCTGCTCTAACTTTTATTACTTTCTTTTGCCGTTTTTAGATTTTGTTTGTTCTCTTTCTAGCTCCTTTAGGTGTAAAGTTAGGTTGTTTATTTGAGGTTTTGTTTGCTTCTTGAGGTAGGCCTGTATTGCTGTAAACTTCTTCCTTAGAATCACTTTTGCTGTATCCCTAAGGTTTTGGACCATTATGTTTTCATTTTCATTTGTTTTTATGTACTTTTAAAATTTTCTTTGATTTCCAGGTTACCTATTCAATGTATAATAGCATGTTATTTAACCTCCATGTATTTATGGTCTTTCTAGATTTTTTTCTTATAGTTGACTTCTAGTTTCATAGTATTGTGGTCAGACAAGATGCATGGTATGACTTTGATCTTTGTAACTTTGTTGAGACTTTTTTTTTTTTTTTTGGCAAAGATGTCTTCCCTTCTGGAGAATGTTCCGTGTGCACTTGAAAAGAATTTATTCTGCTATTTTAGGATGGAAAATTTTGAATGTATCCATTTGTTCCAATGTGTCATTTAAAGCCATTGTTTTATTGTTGATTTTTTTTAGATGATCTGTCCATTGATGTAAGTGGCATGTTAAAGTTCCCTACTTTTATGATATTATTATCAAGTAGCTCCTTTATGTTATTAACAGTTTTATGTATTTGGGTGCTCCTATGTTGGGTGCATAAATATTTACAATTGTATACATCTTCTTGTTGGATGTCCCCTTTATTATGATATAGTGTCCTTCTTTGTCTTTTGTTATAGTCTTTGCTTTAAAGTCTATTTTGCCTGATATAAGTATTGCTACTTCAGCATTCTTTTGCTATGCATTTGCATGAAACATGTTTCTCCATCCCCTCACTTTTAATCACATGTGCTTAGGTCTAAAATGAGTCTGTTGTGGGCAACATATAGATGGTTCTTTTTTTTTTTTTTTATCTGTTCTGTCACCCTATGTATTTTGATTGGAGTGTTTAGTCCATTTATATTCAAAGTAATTATTTGATAGGCATGTATTTATTGCCATTTTATATTATTATATTTTCCTTTTTCATGAGTTTCTTGACTGATTTTTTACAGAAATACTCATTTTTACTGCTTTTGTGTTTCTTACCTTTATACTAAAACTTTTGAACTCTCCTTTTCACTCAGAGTTCCCTTTAGTATTTCTTCCAGGTCTGGTTTAGTGGTCACAAACTCCTTTAGTTTTTGTTTGGGAAACTCTGTATCTTCCTTTCTATACTGAATGGTAGCCTTGTTGCATAGAGTATTCTTGGCTGCAGATTTTACCCATTCTGAACTTTGAATATATCATGGCACTTTATTCTGGCTTGCAGAGTTTCTGGTGAAAAATCTGCTACTAGCCTCATGGGTTTTCCCTTGGAGGTTACTGACTTCTTTTGCTGCTTTTAAGATTTTTTTTTTCTTTATCACTATATTTTGCAGGGTTGATTACATTATGTTTTGGTTTGGCTTTCTTTTGTTGATATTGATGGGAGTTCTTTGTGCCTCCTGGATCTGGATATCTGTTTCCTTCTCCATATTAAGGAAGTTTTCAGCTATTATTTCTTCAAATAAATTCTCTGCCCCCTTTTCTCATTCTTCTTCTTCTCAGACTCTATAATATGAATGTTACTATGTTTGATGGAGTCTCTGAGTTACCTAAGTCTAGTCTCATTTTGTGTAATTCTTTTTTCTCTCTTGTGTTTAGCTTGATTACTTTCCATTATTCTGTCGTCTAGGTCACTAATTCTTCTGCTTTTTTAATCCTGCTACTTATTTCATCAAATGTGTTTCTCATGTTGTTTATTGAGCCTTTTAATCTCTGCTATGTTATTCCTCATCTCTGTGTTAAGGATTGAACTCATGTCTTCCACTGTTTTCCTAAGCCCAGTGAATCTCCTTGTGATCATTGCTTTAAATTCTCTATCAGGCATGTTACTTTTATCTGCTTTTCTTAGATCTCTGGCCATGGCTTTGTCCTATTCTTTCATTTGGGATAAATTTCTTTCTTTAAAAAATTTATTATTTTTTTAATTTAAATTCAGTTAGCAACGGGCTAAATTTCTGTCTTCTCCGTTTGTCTGCCTCTCTGTGTCTGTTTCTGTGTGTTAAGTCAGTCAGCTATGTCTTTTGCTCTTGGAAGAAGTGACTTTATGAAGAGGAGGTCCTAGAATGCCCCACAGTGCAGTGTCCCCCGTCACCAGAACCTGGTGCTTCAGGAGAGTATCCTATGTGTGATGCTTATGCCCTGCTATTATGTCTGAGTCACTTTTCCTTTTGTCTGCACTGACTGTCTGCCTGTGGGCTGTGCTTGCTCTTTGTGGTGTTAGTGGGACACTGGCCGGCCAGCTCTGGTGGGGGTTGTCTGGTGGGAACTTGGGGGTGGGGTGGCACTGTTAGCAAAATTTGCATAGGGCCACTAGTTTTATGCTGTATCCCAATGTGCTGTGGTGGCTGAGGGCTGCAAGAAGGGGTGACTGTGGGTGGGAGCCTGAGCTCAGCATACATTGATGAGTAGGCATTGCTGGGCTTAGTTTGTGAAAGTGGCTGGCAGTATGCAGCTGGGCTTTGTTTGGAGGCTGGGTAGGGCTCATGGAGGCAGCTGTGCCCAGGTGGCTGGGTGGGCTGTGCAGGCAGCTTTAACAAAATTTGCTCTGAGCCTTAGGCTGAGGCCACAAGTGTCTATGCTGCCCAAATTCCTGCAGATGTCTCTGTGTTTATGCTGAGTGCCAGGGAAGGAAAATGATGCTCAAGGATGTGCCCCAACATGGTCCAAAATCAATATAAACAGATATGTCTCTCATTTACCCCTGGTATTGTATAGACTGTTTTTAATTTTGCCTCTCCACACAGGCTGCTGTCTCTTTAAAGGCTGTGACTTAATATTCCTGTCCTCTTTGCTCACCCATTGCTGAGTCAGGTGACCTCCAAAGCTCCAGGTTCCAAGTCCCACTGATTTTACAAACTTCAAGAATTCAGCCTCTCTGGTTTTAAAGCCACATGTTATGAGGATTAGTCTTCACCATGTGAGCCCTCTGGTGCAAGGGCCCATTTCTCTGCCCTCTCTGCAGGCAGCCTCCCTCTGCCTTTCTGACCTTCTGAACCCTTCAGATGCAGCTGCTTTTCTTTATTTAGTTGTGGAGTTTGTTCAGTTAATCTTAGGATCATTCTCTGGTTTATTGACTTGGATGTGGATGATATCTAGTTGTAAATGTGGGACAGAGTGAACTCAGGGTCCTGAAAAGCAACTTTAAATTCATTAATATCAACAAAGCATTCTTGAAATTCTTTTTATAGATTTGTAGACAACGTATATAATGCTACCAATTATATCTAAATTAAGGTGCATATTGATTTATGTTAGAAAACATATAATATCATTACTATCAATTTATTTTATGAAAACCTTCAATTTCAATATGAATTCTTGTGCTTGCTACTTTTGTGACCTGGTTTACAGTGTCATAAGTGAGCTTTTTTCTTGAAGTTTTAGGTTTAGTTTGTCCATATGCAGTGTGATGTTGATATAGGTGAGAAAATGTAAATCACATTGCCAGTTTTTCTTTGATTATTGAGAATTTGGTAAACATTCCTTTTGTTTCAAAGAAATCTTGAGTTGGAGTTAGTGCGGTAAATTTTTGTGAAATGCTTCCACTATTCAACCAACTAACTCTGACAAAGAATGTACATGTAATCATTAAATTCATTGCCTTTTACTTCCTTCAGTGGTTCCATAGTCTTGACATGATTCATAGCATTAGTTTGTAAATACTGAATGACCTTAACAATAAAATCTATGAAACTTTGTTTAGAGTCTGACATAGTACTACATGGATATACTATAGAGAATCCCACATATAATAAGTTTCAGTTTAAGAGACATAAATATGACCAATTATAAATATGATCACGACTATAAGTGGATACATTTTGGTAAAAAATACTTTGTTTTCTTTTATAAGATGCAGAGTAAGTAAGAGAAGTAAGTAAGCAGAGAAAACAAGAGGTATTATAAATCATTAAGTATTGGTGACTGTTGTTCTTTGGAGGTTCTAATTAGAAAGTCAAAATCACCACATTAGAGAAAGCCCAAGTTCTACTCTGATTGCCATGTATCCTCTAAAAATAAATTTAAACTGCACACATCTCATCTGTTAGATGAAATCCACTTGGCAAGCAGAAACAAAAGAAATTTTGGTTCCTTTAACAATTATATAACAACTGTTAAATTTCGAATTATGGTAATAGGAAGACCTTAAATCCTGTCATTTCCAATTTATTGTCTTTCCTAATTCTGATTTGCAATATAAGCTCAAAACCCAGATTACAAAGTGTAATATCATTCTTTTAATGTTCTAAAACAAAACCAATCTTATTCTGTCCATTGTAAGTCTCTTGCATTGCTTTCTTAGTTTCGCTGTACTTGATTTATAATATTCCAGGTGCAAAATAATTTTTTTCTGAAGATTGAATTGCATCTTTTTTTTCCTCTGAATTTGGAAATTTACATTCACTGAGCTCTTTTGTTCCAAACATTGTATTAAAAGCTGAGGTGCCTGAGACAGAAAAGATACCTCTTTTCCTTTAAAGGGCTCACAGTGTAATAGGAAAAATGGATTCTATGCCAGTTTTTACTGCCAGGTATGCAGTTCACCTGTATGATGCCATGATGAACTCATCCTTGACATGGGCAGGGCTGGTGATGCCCCTGAGACCAGCAAAAATGAAGCCATTATCATCATCTCTAAACTCAAAGGGACAAAGGAAGGAGACTGGGTTGTACAAATACAGGAAAAGCTGGAGCTGCAGTAGAGGCATTGCCCCCAAAGAGAAAAACCCTTAAAAGTTAAGCGCAGCTCCCTTATCAGAACCTTGGTGATGCGGAGAGTAAAGTAGTTGGGGGTTGTGGAAATAAATACCCTGGATGATTTTTCCTCCTACCCGCCAGTCTCTTGCTAGTGTCTTACATTAGCCAAACTGACCTGGAAGTCAGAAGCTCACAGATCCTGCTTTCATTGAATAATTACCTAACCTTTGAAACTGAGTTCAAAGTCAGCTCTCCGAGGAAACTTTCCCTGGTCCCTCTCCCTAGTCTGATTCAAATAGTTCTTCTCTGGGTGTTATTTCTGTTAAACCCTATGTCCCAGAATACCATCCATATTAACTTACTTGTCTACCTCCTTCACGGTAGTGTGAGCATCTCAAAGGAAAAGGTGTTGACGAATTTGATTGTTGCAGTCAACACCTAGCATAGGGCTCATCTCATATCAGGTGACTAGGAGAAAAAGGGATACCATCAATGATGAAAAGACAACAAAAATGAAACAGTTAATATTTGGGCCGAAGGAGAAGAGTCCTTAAAAAAGAGAGCTAAAAGCAAAGCCAAAGGAGATTGGTGACAATAATAAAATCTTAAGGATAAAATTATTTTTCTTTTCTAAGCTGCTGTAGATAGGATTGTAGTGCTTTTATGAATTATTTCCTTCTGTGTTATATTCTTAACTCATATGCACAAATATATTACTTTTATTCACTTTGGATGTATTTAACATGAGATGTATGAAGTTTCTCATAAAAAAAAAAGAAAGAAAAATGTCTTGAGCTAGAATTTCTTTGGGGAAATCACTGGGTTTAAAATTACATTTTCTCCTATTCTCTTTAGAGTAGAGATCTAAATTTCCTGCCAGGGATTACTTCTCAGTCTCTTTTAAATTAAATACAAAGTTTTCTAACCAAGCATAGTCATACTACTGGCTAGGATGTCATGAACTCAAAATAGTACTCTGGGAAAGCTTTTATCGAGTTAACTAGAATGTGTAGATTTAAAAAATTAAATTATTTTATTTATTACTAAATTATTTTAAATTCTTAAATTCAGTGCTTTAATTTTTTATCAACAAATCTTCTAGAACATATGCATTTGAACACCCAATAGTTCTAGTCAACAGAATCTGCCTGCTTCAAAGCCCTGTCTAAAATGAAAGGGCATGATAAGCTTTTTAAGAGATGGAAATATCGGGTCCTAAAGTATCCTGTACTGGACTTATTCAGTGTTCATGTTCAAATCAAGAAAGAATTCCCTTTAACAGTACTTAACTGCTGTAGCTTGGTATCATTTCCACTTCACTGATAGTGTTGCCTTAGTGTAGATTCCTGTTGTAACATTCTGTGCTCCTATCATTAGAAAAACAGAATCAGCAGCCAAATGCTGTGGTGGTGTTTGTTTACATTTTAAAGACTTCTTACTACATGATCTACATCTTTTACATATTCAGAATTTAGATTGGCCTTTCCATTACAGACCAGTGTTGCTATAAATAACTAATAATGTCAATTGCTGATGAGGGGTGCTGTAGAATAATGTAATGGTCAAAGTTTGATAATTTACGATCATCCTTAACAAAGTGTACAAGGAATTAAAATAGTGCTACTGAACTCTGGTGGCAAAGCACAGGATAGGAATGGCACAACAGGAATCCCCTCAAGTAAATGTGAATGTGAGGAGGTTAAGAACAAGAACCAAATTATTTCTCGCAGTGAATGTCTAAATCTGAGGGTCAGCTTTCTGTGGGTAACGCAGGGGAATAGATAGTTGTATATACCATGGCTGTTAGTTATCCATGCTCTATTACTAGTTTAATCTCTGGTTAACTATAGCGCAGCTTTTTTCAAAAAACATGGTGCAAAAGTAGAAGTGTTTCAGATCTGAAGACAGCATAGCTTTTAACTTCTTGCAAGGTAGTTCCAGTTGTGAATATTCAAATAAAGGAATCATTTACATTTTGAGCATATGACACTTTTTCGTTTTCCAGACCCTGGTAATATTGAAGGAGTAAGAATCTGACCAGAAAACCTTGCTTCATTTGCATACATGTGATTGCCATTTACATCTGACAAGCCTATTACCTGCTAACAGACTGCTGTACTTTCTTTTATCCCCCTACACTATCAGGCTTATGCTGATTTTTGATTATAGACTAAGGAAAACTGCCTTTTATAGGAGAGTATCTTCACACAGTTGTCTCTCTATTACAGATACTACTTTTTTGAGACAGAGTGGTATATTTCTGCTCCCTTCAGTTTCTACTTTGACTTTCAGTTCCTATATTACTACAACTAAATTAACTGGCCAATAACTAGGCAAGGAGGCTTAAATATAGCTGTGCTTCTCAATCATTGTCATGTAATTGAACCTGTAGGAAGCTATAATATAGTAATAGTCTGGGTAAATTAGAGGATATTTGAGGGGGTATTTATATATATGATGTTTAAGATTAAAAAGTCTTTATGATTTTTTAATGAAATTATGGTAAGAGCAAGCGAAACATGGGAAGATGTTAAATATTGGATTTCAATAGAGCTAATGCTTTTTAAAAAATAATAAAATTTTGAATTTGTATTCTGCTAAATTTTTAAAAATTTTCTTATTGTGATAAAATATATATAACATGAAATTTTACATGTATGTGTTCCTTGTGGATAACACTTATTTTTTATTTTTGATAATAGCCAGTTTATGCATGTAAAGTGGTATTATGGTTTTGATTTTTTGTATTTCTCTAGGGATAGTGACATTGCCCATCGTTTTATTGCTTATTGGTAATTTGCATGTCTGTTCAAGTCCTTTATCCATCTTGAATTGGGTTTTTAGTTTCTTGTTGTTGAGTTGTAGGAGTTCCTTATATATTCAGGATTTTAATCTCTTATCAGAATATGATTTGCAAATATTTTTCTCAAATTCTGTGTGTTTACTTTTCATTTTGTTGGTAGGTATCATTGATGCACAAAAGCTTTAATTTTGATGTAGTCCAATGTATTTATTTGTTGTTGTTGTCTTTGATTTTGGTTTTATCTCCAAGAGATTGTTGCCAAATGCGGACATGGGGTCTTTCCCCTGGGTTTTCTCATGAGAGATTTATAACTCTTACATTTAAGCCTTTGATTTAGTTTGAGTTTATAAGTAAGGTAATTGTCCACTTTAGTTATTTTGCAGATAGATATCTAGTTTTCCCAGCCCCATTTATTGAGAAGACTGTCCTTTTCCTATTGACTCGTCTTGATACTCTTGTCAAAATTTGACCACATATGGGAGGGTTTATTTCTGTGTTCTTTATTCTATTCTGCTGGTCTTTATGTCTGTCTTTATGACAGTATTATACGGTTTTGGTTATTGTGGCTTACCACAATATTTTGGTAAATTTTGATATCAAGAAGTATAAGTCCTCCAACTTTGTTCTTCTTTTTCAGGATTGTTTTGGTTGTTTGGAGTCCCTTGAGATTCACATGAATTTTAGGATGGATTTATTTATTTTTGTGAAAAAAATTATTGGGATTTTGGTAGCAATTGCATTGACTATGTAGATTCCTTTGAGAATTAATGACATTTTCACAATATGAAGTCTTCTGATAAATGAACAGAGGATGTAATCTCATTAATTTGTCTTTAGATTCTTTCAGAAATATTTTATAGCTTTTCAGTGTACAAGAACTTTGCCTTTTTGGTTGAGTTTGTTACTAAGTATTTTATTCTTTTTCCTGTGATTATAAATGGACTATTTTTTTTTAATGCTTTTGTGGATTATTCAACATTAGTGTGAAAACACAACTGGTTTTTGCATGCTGATTTGTATTCCACAATTGTATTCCACAAAGAATAATTTCCTTATTCTAAGAGATTTGTTTTTTGTGGAAGCTTTCATGTTTCCTACCTATAAGATTATA
The DNA here is from genome assembly GCA_028534135.1 of Potos flavus. Lineage (NCBI taxonomy): Eukaryota > Metazoa > Chordata > Mammalia > Carnivora > Procyonidae > Potos > Potos flavus. The sequence continues at coordinate 105,523,772 of CM052897.1, forward strand.
TTGTCTGCAGAGGTTACTTTACTACTTTCTTTACAATTTGGATGTCTTTTATTTCTTTTCCCTGCTTAATACTTCTGGTTAAGAACTTCCAATAATATGTGAAATAGCAATAGCGAAAGCAATCCTCCTTTTTTTGTCCCTTTGAGGAAAAGCTTTCAGTCTCTGAAATAGCAATAGCGAAAGCAATCCTCCTTTTTTTGTCCCTTTGAGGAAAAGCTTTCAGTCTCTCAACACTGAGTATGATGTTAATTGTGGGCTTTTTATATTTGGCCTTTATTATGTTAGGTAGTTTCCTTTTGTTCCTACTTTGTTGAGTGTTTTTATCATGAAAGGGCATTGGGGTTTTTCAAGTGCTTTTTCTATATCAATTGAGATAATTATAAGGTTATTTTTCTTCATTCTGTTAATGAGGTAGGTTACACTGATTGATTGTTGTATGTTGAACCATCCTTGCATTATAGGAATAAATTCCACTTGGTCATGGTGTACAATTTTTTCTTTCCTGCAGCATTCTGCTTGCCAGTATTTTGATGAGCATTTTTACATATTTATCAGGGATATTGGTCTGTAGGAGGTTTTATCTATGTATATTTTAGTGTCTATATATATTTTAGTGTCTTTGTGTTTATCTTTGCTATCAGGGAAGTACTGGCCTCATAGAGTGAGTTAGGAAGTGTTCTCTTCAATTTTTTGGAAGAGTTTGTTGGCATATTTACTTCTATTCCCTTTCCTTTGTTTTATATCTCTTGTGATATATATGTGCTTTATATGTCTTATGTCTTTTTTGTTTGGTTAAAAATTGGGCATTTGAAAAACCAGCCACCTCTCTGAGTCTTTATAGAATTATAAGCCTATCAAAACAATGTTGTTACTTTTGCTTTGTTCTGTCTTATGCCTTTTAGTAGGATTAAGAGCAAAAAGAGTCCACATACATATATACATTGCATATATAATTTAAAATATATAAGTAAGATATATAAAATTGTATATATATAATTTTAAAAAACATAGACTGTGGACTCTGAACAACAAACTGAAGGTTTTGGAGGGGAGAGGATGGGGGGTTGGGTGAGCCTGGTGGTGGGTACTGAGGAGGGCACGTATTGCATGGAGCACTGGGTGTGGTACGTGAACAATGAATCTTGGAACACTGAAAAAATAAAAGTATTTTGGGGAAAAAAATACTTACCATTTTAATACATCTGAATTTCTAGCTCGTGTTACTTCCTTAGGCTTTCTAAAGATATTCCTTTAGATTTTTTTTTTTTTTTTCTTTTTAGCATTTCTTGTAGTAAAGGTCTGCTGGCAAATGATTCTCCCTCTTTTTCAATTTAGAAGTTTCTTTATTTCCCTTTCAGTTTTGAAAGACAGTTTCACTGGGTATAGAGTTTTTTGTTTGTTTTTATTCAACACTTTGAACAGAAATTTCAACATCTTCAATCATTTCAAGTATCTATTTTTATTCATATTGATGTTTGTCTTTATTAAATGAATCATTTTTCTTTGCTTACAAGATTTTCTCTTTATCGTTGTCTTACAACATTTTGGTTATGGTGTATCTATTATTAAGCTTCCTAGATCCTTACACTGTTTTCTACCAAACTTAGGGTTTTCAGTCATTTATTTTTTCAAGTATTTTATCTTTCCTCTTTTGGGATTCCATTTATATCAATATCGGACTATTTCGTATTGTGTTACAAGTTTCTAATGTGTTAATATTTTCAACCATTTATCTTTGTGATTCTTTAGTTGATAACTTTACTAATGTATTTTTCACATTTACTCATTCCTTTTTGGCAATATCGAAACTATTGTTGAGCCCATGTATCATCTTATTTTTTTAGAATTTTGATTATTGTATGTTTCACTCTATGAATTACTGTTTGGTTATTTATTTTAGAGTTCCCATTTTACTCTTGAGATTATCCATCGGTACGTTCATTGATACCATAATGTTCTTCAATTTATTGAATAATTTTCCTTTAGTTCACTGAATATATTTATGACAGGTGCCATAAAATCTTGGCCTGATATGTCCAACATCTTTACTCACTTGGAGTAATTTTCTATTGGTTATTTTTTAGTCCATAATGACCACACTACATTTTTTCTGCATGTCTAGCAATTTTTGATTGAAAACTGGATATTATTGATAATATATTTTAGTGACTCTGGATTCTGTCATGTTGATATGAAGATTTTTGTTTCTTGTTTTATTTATTTATTTTTTAAAAAAAGATTTTATTTCCTTATTTGACAGAGACACAGAGAGAGAGTGAACACAAGCAGGAGTGGGAGAGGGAGAAGCAGGCTTCCAGGAAGCCTGCTGTGGGGCTTGATCCCAGGATCAATTTCCTGGGATCATGACCTGAGCCTAAGGCAGACGCTTAATGACTGAGCCACACAGGCACCCCTGTTTCTTGTTTTAGTAAGTGGTTAACTTACCTGGTTTCAAACTGTGAATTTTATCTATTGCACCATATGCAACGATTCCTATCTCTTCTCTGTTTTTATGCTTTTTTGTGCTTTCCTTCTCTATTTATCTGTGCTCTATCAGTTTCAGGCTCTCTCTTCTGAAACTTGAAGTCCACAAGGACTTAGAGCTTTGTGCCTTCTGCTGTTTGAATTATGTAAGGTTAAAAAATTTACTGTTAGGAGAAATCTCAACTTTGAAGATAGGATTCACATAGCTCTAGTTTTTGAGTATAGTTTTTTCTCTGATCTCTACCTGCATTTTGCCTTACTTCCTGTTGTCTCCCCTATACCTGTGTAGCTTTGCTGCTAGAATTTCTAGGATTTCTCCTTTAAAATTTCTTCTGAATTCTGATCCCTGCTTCCTTTCGCCAGTAAGGTTATAATAGTGTCATTTTTGCAAACATAGCCAAAGGGTAAGGGAGATTGTCAGTTTTCTCAGATCAAAAAGCCACAAACTCACTGTTCTTACCACTCTGCGTTGCAGGTTTGTGTGTGTATTATGCTTTCCTCTGATTGTTTCTGCTTTGGAAATTTCCCAGTTAGTATTTTTGAATTAACTTTATAATTTTACACAATACTTGTGATTATTAACTTTGGGGAGAGGGAGGACAGAACCATTTTAATCCTTTTTACTACTGAAATTTCATCCATACGGCATTCCACAATAAGTTTTGGCTGTAAATCATATATTGATTTATGCTTACTATGAATTTCACAATCATATAACTTTATAAGTCCATTACACAAATTTGGAGAAAATCATGACTCTAGTGAGCAGAATACAATTTTGCTAGTTGCATTACATGGAACTTTCAAAATTCCAGTGAAGTTACAAGTAAAGTTTTGAATAAATAGCCTTATAGATCAGTGCTGGAAAGATTAAATTTTTTAAAAATCAGGTCAGTCTTGATAAATATATGCATTTACTACAAACATGGCTGGCTCTTATTGTTTCAGGAAATATTAAGAATTCTCTTTTAACTTATTTCTGCCTGATGTTGAAATCAACAAACTAATGGCTGTATCATTTGTATAACATATTGAAATTTTTAATTTTCAAGTAATTTTGTGTCTTCTACCTCACTTCTGTTTGTAATGCATCTGTGATATATCAAGTCCTGCTTTGTTTCAGCCTCTGTATCTATAGATTCTTCTCTTATGTGCAAGATGAACCCTGCTTCATTCTCTAGAATTAATGCCATTGTATTTGTTACAATTGATGGACTTAAATGACATACAAAAATACCCGTATTTTACATTAGGGTTTACTCTTGGTGTTATACATTCTGTGGGTGTGGACAAACGTGTAATGGCTTCTATCCACCATTAATAGAGAGTACCTTCATTGTCCTAAAAATCCTCTGCTCAGCCTATTCATTCTTCCCTTCTCTCCACCAAAGCCCTGGGAATTACTAACCTTTATTGTCTCCATAGTTTTGCCTTTTCTAGAATGTCACGTAGTTGGAATCTTACATTATGTAGCTTTTTCAAATTGGCTTCTTTCAGGGAAAAATATGCACTTAAGTTTCTTCCTTTTCTTTTAATGGCTTCATAGTTCATTTCCTTTTAGTGCTGAATAATATTCCATTGTTCAGTGTACCAAAGTTTATTTGCCTACCGAAGGACATTTAGTTGTTCCCAAGTTTTGGCAATTGTGAATAAAGTTGCTATAAACATCCATGTGCAGATTTCTGTCTGGAAATAAATTTTCATCTCCTTTGGATGAATACCAAGGAGCGTAATTTCTGGATCATATGAATAAGAATGTGGTCAGTTTTGTAAGAAACTATCAAACAGTTTTTTAAACTGGCTGTACCGCTTTGCATTCCCACCATTAATGTATGAGAATTCCTGTTACTCTGCATCCTTGCCAGCATTTGGTGTTGTTAGTTTCTGGATTTTGGCCATTTTAAGAGGCATATAGTAACATCTCGTCGCTTTATTTATTTTCAAGATTTTATTTATTTGTTTGTCAGAGAGAGCACAAACAGGGGGAGCAGCAGGCAGAGGGAGAAGCAGGCTCCTCACTGAGTAAGGGGCCCTATGCGGGACTAGATCCTAGGACCCTGGGATCATGACCTAAGCCAACCGACTGAGCCAGCCAGGTGTCCAAACATCTCGTTGTTTTAATTTGCATTTAACTGAGGATGTCTGTATGGAACATCTTTTGATATGCTTATTTTTTGCCACCTGTATATTCGGTGAGGTGTCTGTTCAGGTGTTTGCCTCATTTCTTTCTTCTTCTTCTTCTTCTTCTTCCTCTTCCTCTCTTTTTTTTTTTTAAACTGGGGTATTTTTTAAAAAGATTTTATTTATCTTATTTTATTTATTTATAATTAATTAATTAATAATAAATAAATAATATAAAACAATAAAATAAAAATAATAAAATTAAATAAATTAATTTATTATAATAAATTATTTATTAAAGATTTTATTTATTTTTAAAGATATTATTTATTTTATTTATTATTAATAAAATAAAGATTTTATTAACTGGGGTATTTTAATACTTTTTACAAAAGGATAAATAGTTCTCTTGATGACTGCAGCTATGTTAGGCTGTTTGGTGGTCTTTGGTGGTCTTCAGAACCACCATAGTAATGGTGGTTTTCCTGATTGGTGTGTAGTCTTCAGTAATTATAAGGAGTTATGTGTCTGAAACTGCTGTCAAACCAGCAAGACCGTATTTATCCATCCGTTCGTTTCAAGATTATTGGTAACCTGGGCATATTTTCCCCAAATAACCTTGCCTCCTTGTGATCAAAGGCCCAACTCACTCACGTTCACCTCGATGACAGTATCTTTGGTAGTAACACCCAAAGTGGTACATAGTTGAGATGAGGGATTCTTTTTTACACCAAATATTGGCAGGCGAAAGGTGGCTTTCAATTCAGGCTCTGTTATGTGGGCCTTTTCGACTTGTAAGTCCATTGGCCTAATGAATCTCTCATATTTGGACATTTTTTGAGTAAAGCCATCTCCAACAAAGCAGACATTAGTAACCATCCTATTCCATGCTTTCTTCTTTCTCTTTCCTGTTCAAATAACTTTTAATATTTCCGTTTCTTCCTGGGCACAAACTTTGGGCAAAGGGACTTCCCATTTTCTCACTTTCTCATTTCGTTTTTGTTTAATCATATTGGAAAGGACTTTAGCTCTGGGCTGTCTTCCCTGTCCAGTAGATATTGCAAGTGTTGCTCCTTGTGGAGGCCTTTCATCTTTCTTTCATTTGGTGTTTGTCTTTTTTGCATCTTGGGTCTTTTTCGTTTGTATTTTCCTGGCACGGCGCTGTTTATGGTAGAGCTTAGCTTTTATCTTTTTTGCCTTGTTTTTTTTTTTTTAATTATTATTTTTATTATGTTAGTCACCATACAGTACACCATTAGTTTTTGATGTAGTGTTCCATGATTCATTGTTGGCGTATAACACCCAGTGTTCCATGTAATCTGTGCCCTCCTTACTACCCATCACCCAGCTCACCCATCTCCCTGAATGTTCATGAGCCTCTAGACCTTCATTCTTTCTCTTTTTCTTATGGTGATCCATACAATAGCCATAGCACTTCTAGGGCAACTCAAAATAGTCATTTTGTGGCATGGTGACAGCCATGAGGCCACTGGGTGCAGCTGATGGGAAGCAAAGAAGCTCTCCATTTCCGGGTCTCACAGACCCACCAGCTGACTCCACACAACCTGCGACGGACAGAGACAGTTCTCTAACCTGGCCCTTTTCTTAATCAGGTTATTTGTTTTCTTATTGTTGAGTATTATGAATTTTTTGTATGTTTTATTTAGTAGTCCTTATTAGCTGTGGATGTTCCATATGAGCTTGAGAAGAATGAATATTCTGATGTTATTGGATAAAGTAGTCTGTCGACGTCAATTATATTCATCTGATTAATGATATTGAGTTCACCTTTGTTTTTACTGATCTTTCGCCCATGAAGTGTGTCCATTTCTGATAGAGGGGTGTTGAAGTCTCTAACTATGATAATAAATTCCATCTGTTTTTTGTTTTTACTTTTTGTTTTTGCTTTTTTTTTAAAATTCTCTTAGTTTTTGCCCCATGTAGTTTGATATTCTGTTGTTAAGCTCATGTACCTTAAGGATTATTATGTCTTATCATTATGTAATACTGTTCGTTATCCCTGATAACTTCCTTTGCCTTGGAACCTGGAACAGATTTGTTTGAAACAAATGGAACTTTCATTCACAGTAACATGTGAACGAGTTCTTGTATTAATAATAGTAATTTCTGATAAAGTATAATTTTAAAAATTATTTTTAAATTCTAAAAAAAATCTAAATTACTCTAATTTGTTTTGAAATCTAGATCAAAACTTTTACTAGAAGGTATTATTTATCTCGTGATTCTCCAAAACAGCTCATCAGTTGTTTTATTTGTTTGTTTTATTCATTGACTTGACAAATATTTAATGGAGGATGTATGATGTGCCAATTTTTTTTTTTTTGTCAAATGCATTAAGGATGTGTAAGTTATTTAAAAAAAAAAGCATAATGGACAACTGATGATAGAACTCCTAAAGAATTATTTACATCGAATCTACGTGTGTTATGTGTGCATGTAAATGGTACTCTGGAATTGTCATTGAGTTTCTCAAATATATTTGACTAAGAGTTCCAACCCATACCTCTCTCAGCCAACTTTTTCTCTTTTTTTGCTGGAATATAATACCTGTGTTCTATACATTATGTAATAGAAAATGAGATGTTGTAAAAACAAGTGTTAAGAAATTCTTTAATCTTATTTATTTTCCACAGAGTGTTCATTTTGAGAAGAAGAATTAAGCTCGAATGTCTGTTTTTCTAAGTATTCCTTTTGGATTAGCATCTGATTTGGCAACTTGGAATGGTAGATACTATTTCAGCTGTTAGTGCAAGTGGTTTTGAGCAGTGGGTCTCAAAACTTAGCATGTACCAGAATAAGGTGGAGAATTTGTTAAACAGACTGCTGAGCTCTACCCTGGAGTTCTTGATTCAGAGCATCTGAGATAGGGCCCAAGATCTGGTGATTAAAGCGAGTTCCCAGATCATCCTAATGTGGCTGGTTCTGACATCACACTTAGAGGACAACTAGTTTAGAATATAAAACAGGGGGATGGGGCTCCTGGGTGGCTCAGTGGGTTAAAGCCTCTGCCTTCAGCTCAGGTCATGATCTCAGGGTCCTGGGATCGAGCCCCGCATCGGGCTCTCTGCTCAGCAGGGAGCCTGCTTCCCCCTCTCTCTCTGCCTGCCTCTCTGTTTACTTGTGATATCTCTCTTTATGTGTCAAATAAATAAATAAAATCTTTAAAAAAAAAAAACGTGGAGAGAAGGATCTAAGTGTGGTTGTGATTTCAATACTCACCAAAGGAATTGGCACTGGCAAATTATTTAATTTTCCTTATCTGCGAAGTAGTAGTGGTTATGACCGCAGCTTCTCAGCTTTGTTACAAATATTGAACGACAAACTATTATTAATATTCTCTAATTGAAAGGTTACAGTTTAAAAACTGATCTAAAAACCTCAAATACTTTTTTTTATGTACATCTCAGAAACTAGTGTTCTTTTTTTGGCCTAAAATCTATTTTACAAAGAATATAATTACTTTAGCGAGCCTTTATAATTTCTGCTTTGAAATCAGAAAATAAATAAACACCAATACATTGTGTAATTTCTTTGACTTTAAAATTTATCCATTGTTATATATGTGTGTTTGTGTTTATACTTGCCTCACAAAGTTTTTCTGCAGTGAGTGTCATACAATATTGAAACAGGAACTGTGGGGGCTCCTAATTAAAATAGTTGGCTTTGATACATGTGATACTGAATTTTGAGTTGGAAAAACCCCAGGTGGTTGTATAAAATTTCAGCAAATGTTGTTCATTACTTCATTTTTATTTCATGAGACTAGGAAAGTTAACCCAAAAGCACTTTGCTAAAATTGTAAGTCCTTTTCTTTTTTTTTAAATTGAGATGACTTGCACTTGTAAAGGAGAATTTTTATATAGAAAAGCAAGAATTCTCTAACTCTTTTATTTAATCTTCAGCAACAGATTCAGGAAATATTTATTGAGTACCAATTGAGTTTAAGCCACTTTGAAAGGTTTTCTGGATTCGCAAGGTGATGTAGATAAGTGAGTTAAAATCTGTTCCTTGGTATGTGTAGAATCTGCTGGGGAATAAAGCTTTATATTCAGTGAATTAAAATGTAATATGAAGAATACATTTAAGAAGTTATGTATAAATGCTATGAAAGTCTTTGGTGAGGGGTTAATTTTTTTTTAAAGATTTTATTTATTTATTTGACAGAGAAAGAGAGATCACAAGTAAGCAGAGAGGCAGGCAGAGAGAGAGGGGGAAGCAGGCTCCCTGCTGAGCAGAGAGCCAGATGCGGGGCTTGATCCCAAGACCCTGAGATCATGACCTGAGCCGAAGGCAGAGGCTTTAACCCACTGAGCCACCCAGGCGCCCCGATGAGAGGTTAATTTTGAATCAAGGACTTTAGAGTCTAGGAAGCTAAGAAGTCTTGGAAATAAGGGTGTATTTGAAATATGTTGTGGAGGAAAAATCAAAGGAGTATAAAGGACAGACCAAGAGCAGAGGTTTTAAGTGTGCTCACGAGAAGGACAGATAAAAGGGAGACAAAGAAAAGAAAGTGCCTGATGTATTCAAGTCATTACATGAACATTACAATAGCTATACATCTGGGTGTCTGAGTAAAGTAATATGTGAAAGTTGATGCCAGATATTTTTATGGAAAGTTATTCCTCTGATCTCGATGAACGGAGACTTTATGCATAAAATAGTGTTGAGCAAAGTATGGTCTATGAGCCAGTTCTGGCCTGAGGCCTGTTTTTGTAAATATAGTTTTATTGGAGCATGGCTCTAACCATTCATTTAAGCAGTCCATGGATGCTTTCAAAATGCTGCAAAGACAGAAGTTTAATAGTTGTAGCAGAGATCTTATGGCCCACAAAACCTAAAATATTTACTATGTGGCCTTCACAAAAAATAAAATCTGACCTAATTATGTATGTATGTTATGTATCAGTGCAGTATAAAATGTACCATTAGTTACAAATACATGATGATATAAAGAGCTTGCACCAGAATGCAAATTAATTCACTGATTCCTTTATCTAGAAGGCTACGCTCTGAAAAAAGCTATGTCAGCTGATCTGGACACCGTGTGTAGTGAATGGATTTGTATTTTGCTAAAGTTTTTTATTGTAGTGTAATGGCATATAGTTTAGTTCAAGGGTCTTTGACTCATTAAGATGTATTGAATTTTTTTTTTTTTTTAAGATCTATTTATTTTAGAGAGAAATTGTGTGAGCAGGCCGAATCCTGACTGAGCGTGGAGCCTGACTTGTTGCTCGATCCCATGACCTGAGCCTAAACCAAGAGTCAGATGCTTCACCTACTGAGCCCCTCAGGTGCCCCTGTATTGAAGATTTCTAAGCAGGATGGTAGAATCAGGTGTATATTTCAGAAAGAACTAATACAGTGAAATACACTGAAATAGAACTTTTTTTTTTTTTTTTTTTTCTCTTTTGCATCACTAAAGCATAGTCTAGATGGCATGTGTGGGGTTTTGGAGTCAGAACCTTGGGGACTCAGCTGGTAAGATTTGCCACTCAAGAGCAAATACTCCTTTTCTCTTAATTTATATTCTAAAAATCGCACACAGGAACTCTGATTGGTCTGGCTTGCTTACGAAGCCTACTACAGCAGTCAGTGGGGGAGCAGTAAGTTTCACACAACAAGAGTTCATTACAGATAGTAGCGTAATGCTATGGAAATCATTAGAAGAATTGTACTATTGGACACTTTGTATTTTCTGCTACGCATGAAGCTAATAAAGTTCATGACCACTTCTACTAGATCGTATCTCATCAGGTATGTTAAAAATGCCTGTAATATCATGATGACTTAAAGGTTATTTTTCAGCCCAAAAAATAAGCCTAGAGAATATGTGCCTGATGTTGTAGATGTGCAGGGTCAAAGGTCAGTTGTCCTAACTCAAAAATATTTTGATTTGTCCCTGAAAGTATATTTTTTTTTCCTTACTAATTTAATTAGAGTGAATACCCAGGAGATTCTCAAATAAGGGGAAAAAGGTCAATATTTTAATTGCTTAATTTATGTAATGTTAAGACTTCAGAAACTGATTATCCTATGAGGCCTGGGAGACTTTCTTTAAAAGAGCATGCACTGTAAATAAGATCTCTTTTTATAATCACTATTTTTGATGACTTTTACATCATCACCTGGTGTCTTTACTTTTGCAACTCCTGGGTGTACACTTCCTTCAAGTGTTGCAACACTTTCTATGTGGTTTATGATATGTTTTATTAGAAAATATGTGTATCTACACAACATTCTACTTCCTATCTCATATGAGAAAAGACCATTGGAAGGCTCGTGGAGCGATGCTGATAATTTGTGGGTGACAGCATCATCCGGTGTGATCATTACTGCTTTGCTCATTCCAGGAGGCGAGTTGATTTCCTTTGCAGGTACATGCTTGAATAATCTCATCCTAGACACAGGCAAGTGTTTGTGTAATTCGTCATTTTTCCATTAGGGATCATACATACTACACCATGTGCCCACAATTAATGCATGTAAGATTGGTGACCAGATGACGTACTGCCACGCCAGCACTGTGGTCATAGTACGGTGTACAAACACAAACCTAGTTTTGTTGCTTGCATTTTTCAAATTGATCTCCTGGTATCACTATCTCTTTTTTATCTTCTTCTTGAACGTGAGGGATATTTCAGGGGTATATAATTATAAGAAATCGTTTGAGTATATTTTCATTGGAATTTTATCAAATTATATTGGATTGGGAAAATTAAACATTCATAGTTTTTCAGTGCATCGTTTCTGGGGAAATTGATTACAGAGATGTCCAGTTGAAGAACTGTTGACTCGGTGCTTTTGTCTTTGGCAGGATTGTGACTTTTGGTTGCTTAATTCCTCCACGGTCTCCTGTTGGGTTTGTTTTGTCTTTTCGTATGTTGTTTTTCTCCCCCCCACCCAGCATGAAACACCTTATCAACTTTTCATGAATACTTTCATCTGAATCCATAGTGCTGTCACTCCTTTAGTCTTTTTATTTCTACATGTGCTCTACTAATTTTGAATTCATTTATTTGGTTTATTGAGTAGTTTTTGAGGATCTATGAACCAGGTGCTGCTTTGGAAACAAAATAGACATAGCCCCTACACACACACACACACACACACACACACACACTCTGTTGAACATCCACCATAGTGCATGATACATAGCAAGCAGTCAGTAAATGTTATATTCACTAAACGTGATATGTATGTTTTCCTCCCATTCACTAATGATGATTCAGTGATGACTTTGATCATCATTTTGATATCTTTGATAAAAAGAAATTCTTAATTTGGATACAGTCCATTTTTAAATATTTCCCCTTATGGTTAGTAATTTTTGTATATTATTAAAGAAAACTTTCTCACTTCCACATCATGAAGATATTATTAGATTATCTTAGAGAAGCTTTCTTGTTTTACCTTTTACACTCCAGGTATAGTCTACCTGGAATTTATTATTTTTGAAAGCTGTGAAATAAGGGCAAGTTTTTTTTTCCAACATTGCTACCTAATTTATTCAGTATGCATTGAAGAGATTTTCTTTTCCTTCAGTGCTCTGAAGAACCAAACTTTTCATAAGTCAGGTGTGCACATATATGTGAATGGTTTCAGGACTATCCATCCATTTATCTGGCCCATTTGTCTGTCTTTACTCTAGTATCTCTCTGTCTTGATTATTCCACCTTCATAATGAATACATTTGCTAGAGTAAATTCTTTAACTTTGTTCTCCTTTACATTAAAATTGGCTATTTTTAGTCCTTGGAATTCCATATGAAGCTTAATATCTGTTTGCCAATCTGGGAAGAAATATCTGTAGAAATTTTGCTGGATCTCAGTGAATCTATAAATCAGTGAATCAGTTATGTATTAATTTCTGTTCTTGATATCCCTAGGATCCTGGGATATTAAACACACAAGGAATGAAGCTGGAAGTGCTTATATATTGAGACATTAATTCAAATTAATTTAATAATCCTGTCTCTTAAAAATGATCTTCACTCATACCCTCTGTGGTTTGTAGGACACTAAACTCTTTATTCCGCTAGCAGCAACTAATGACATAAACATAACTACAAATCATAACTATCATTTATTAAATATATAAGATGGGCCAGGTACTGTTTTAGGTGTTCCTTTATTTTATTTGTAATTATTTTTTTAAAAATATTTTATTTATTTATTATTTGAGAGAGAGAGATTGAGAGAATGAGTGGGAGGAAGAGCAGAGGGAGTAGCAGACTCCCTGTGGAGCAGGGAGCCTGACATAGGACTCGATCCCAGGACCCTGGCATCATGACCTGAGCCAATGGCAGATGCTCAACCGAATGAGCCACGCAGGCACCCTTTATTTCTAATTCTTAAGACCTTATATGGAACATTTCATAAATGAAGAAACTAATATGTTAAGAGAGGTTAACTAACTGCCTAATGTTGTCCTCCTAGTAAATGATGAGATCAGAGACCAACCCCTGTTGTATGCTTTGCTCATAATCCCATTCCTGGGGCCTTGGGCAGGCAAAACTGCAGGGAATGACGATAAATATGTGGGGATTGAATGAATACTTATGTTTTTTTCTCCATCCATTTGTGATGGATGTGGATTATTAGAGATTCACATTTCTTTCCTCAAGAAAAATGATGAAACTTTCAAAACAAAAATGGTTTTAATAAATAGCAAATTTACGTTCTATAGTATCTAGCATAATACTTAGGTGAGAAAGTGGTAAGAAATCTAATCAAAATGTGCGAGAATGCCCAAACTGTGGGGAATCACCTCTTCATTTAATGCTTCAAAAGACTGTGTTACCTAGATGTCTTTAATGTTTTATTATTTCTTTTCTGAATTGATATTTAAAGTGGGGGCATCGACTCTGTCTTTTATGGCAAGATTACATTGATATTCAGTTGCTTTCATCCCGACTTTTCCTCATTGATTTGGAGTATGGGGGAAAAAGACACATTTTAAAAATTATCTACCAGCTTATTAAAATATTAACAATATTTAAGTAAAACTGACCTAAATTAATAGAGATTAAACTTGAACCTTGAAAGCCTTTTAGACTTGTAAGTAGAACCCCAGGCCAGTTTCCTATTTTACATGCTTAATTTTTTATATATATTTTTCTTCTTTATGTGCCTCTTCTAAAAGAATTCAGTTCTCTAGAGTCCTTTTTACACACATGAAAATATGATGTCACTCACATGTGGTATTTAAAAAATGAATGAACAAAAAACCAAGCTGACTCTTAAATACAGAGAACAAACTGGTGGTTTTTAGAGGGGAAGTAGATGGGGGGGAATAGGCAAAATAGATTGAGAGGTATAAACTTTAAATTTCCAGTTATAAAGTAAGTCACAAAGATGAAAAGTACAGCATAGGGAATATCATCAATAATGTTGTAATATATGGTGACAGATGGTGACTATACTTATTGTGGTGAGCACTGAGTAGTGTTTAGAATTGTCAAGTCAATATGTGATACATTTGACACTAATAACATTGTATGTCAATTACACTTCAATAAAAAATTAAATGTTGAAAAAAATAAGCTGTACAAAGCTGATCACATTATTAGCAATATTATTATTAAAAAAAAAACAAAAGCACACAACCAAGTAATTATAGATTAGACCTGGTAATTTCAGCCTTTGCCATAATTTGTACACATTGTACCAACTGATACATATCTTCTTTGACACCATCAAATAACTTTATTCACACAAACGTCCCTGAATTTACAAAGCCTCAGTCATTCATCCACATTAGGGGGATCCACAGTGTTCAAAGAACTTAAATATAACGTATCACACCAACCCAAGAAACCCAAGTACAAAAATATTCATATAGGGGCACTTGGGTGGCTCAGTGGGTTAAATCTCTGCCTTCGGCTCAGGTCTTGATCTCAGAGTCCTGGGATCGAGCCCCACATCGGGCTCTCTGCTCAGCGGGAAGCCTGCTTCCCCTTCTCCCTCTGCCTGCCTCTCTGCCTACTTGTAATCTCTCTCTCTCTGTCAAATAAATAAATAAAAATCTTAAAAACATATTCATATAAAGCTGTTCACATGTAGGTCCTAGATTACCAGCTTCTGTGCAAAAAAAGAAAATAAAGAAAAATGGATTTATTATCCAGTATTCGAAACTCACTTTGTGCCTAGGCCAAAACCTCCTTGCCCCTGAGCTGACCCCACACAAATGTTAAATCATTGCAACCTACTCTCCTGCTCAGGGTCCCTAAGGCACAAAAGATTTCTTTAAAATGTTGCTCAATCAACTCCCTTCCTCCTGTGGGCTATCCTGGAAAAAGATGTAGGAACCTCTGGCAACCAGTGGCAGTGGATTCACCTCTGGAAGCTTACATTAGCCAACCCTCAAGTCCCACCTCCTGGTTTCCCCTCTGAAGACGTCTCTCTAGACAGGAGTGCCTGTCCTCCAAGACTAGCAGGCAGGATCAGAGATGGGTCTGGCATCCCAAAGGCTGTGTCTCAGCCCAATGCGAGAGGGTGGCCGACGCACTATCTCTGCGCCTCAGCCCCCAAGCTTGGCTTGTCCTGTTGCCAGTTCCTAGGTGACTGTCTGGGAGCCACCAGACAGACCAAGGTTGGGGAAAGGAGTCAGAGGAGAGCAATAACCCAAGAGCCACCAGTGCCCCCCAAATATGTGGGGGGTGCAGGTGCAAGCAGGATCAAAGGCGAGCGGTGCACTTGATGGATGGGCTGGAAACACAGGCAGCATGGAGCAAGCATGAGTGAAGGGTAAGGCAGAGGG
>CM052897.1:105539655-105594052 GCA_028534135.1 Potos flavus
TTTGTACTTGAAATGTTTCATGTAGGTTTTAGCGTCCGCATTCTGAGAATACCAATGTTCTAAGAACAGTGCAAATGGATCATACATGCTTTGGGGACCTTCGAATGTGCATTCTTGTGCCGATGATGCTGTGGCTACATTTTCCAATTGTTTCTTTGTTAGAAGAAAGAAACTGTTTCAGAATTATTGTTTAAACTATTTCGAACTGTTTCAAGAATCTCACAAAGAACCCCAATGTAACCTCCACTCAGGGTTCCTATTTTTTTGCCCATTGTCTCAGACGATCTTTTATAGGAAAAATTCCAATACAGGATCATGTATCGTATCTAGCTATTTCTTCCTAGTGTCTTTCAAATTGAAATGATTCCTTAATCTTCTCTAGACTTTTATGACCTTGATAATTTAAAATATTATAATCTAATCCAATATGTAGAATCCACTCAATTTAGATGTGTTCAGTGTTAAACCTATATAAACATGTTTATATATATGTATATATTTATATATTATTTACTTATATGTTTTATATGTATATTTGCTGTAATATCACCAATACTGTGTTCTTCTTACTGCATCCCATTGCTAGTATATGATATCTATAGATCTTACTACTTTTGTTCCCCTTTTATCAATATTTTGTGAAGAAATATTTTGATAGTATGTAGAATCCTGTTCTCAAGTCAATTTTACTTGCTAGTTTTTGCTTCCTTTAGTATTTTTCACTGGAATTAATTTTACTCTCATGATTCTTAATTGTGATTTTTTTAACTCCATTATTCTGATTACATTTGTTGGTTGGTTTTCTATTATAAAAAACACTATCACCACCACGACCAAGAAAATTACCTCCCCATTTATTGATTTATATCAGTGTGGATTCATGGATCCTTTTTGTATATAATTTGTCATCGTCTATTATTTTTGTTATTTTTCATTTATTCTTAAATTGTCCCAGATTTGCTCTTAGGAGACCTTTTAAGCTGACTTCTATGACTCTTTGACAATCCCCTCAGTCTTCGAGCATTTTCTTTTTCTCTGTCCAAGAAGATGTTCCAGACTCATGTTATTTTTATGTCGTTCCATCCCTGGAGTTAACTTTTTCCAGGGGTCCTGATTTCTTTTAGAAGACCAAGTGGTATAGGCAAACCAGTGAAGTGGTTCTGGAGTCTCAGTGCAGATGCCTAGGTCCTTTTTTCCCATATTGGACATGCCTTATACAATATATGAGGTTTGAAGTAATATGTATAGACACATCATTTACACAGAACAAGCCAACTCAGTTGTCAAACATCTCCATCTGTACTATTTCATACCCTATGTAGCATTTTCCAGGAAACCATGTCTGAAAGACCAGTCCCAAAATTCTAGAATCATTTACCATGAGCAGTTTTAGACCAGGAAGATCTTGCTAAACGCAGGCATAGGAAAGGGCTCTTCCCTTTGTCAAATACCATTAATTTGTTAGCAAAGAAGTCTATGTTTAGCATATTTGCAAAAAGATTACAGGTAGGTTACCTACTTTTTTTTCCCCAATAAAGGAGAAACAGACTGCAGGCTACCTGCTTAATGACTGCTTCCCCTGTACCTTTTGATTATAATTTTCATATTAGGTGCTTTGTTTCCTCATTTTATTACTGTCTTATTCTAAGATTTTCCTGGCTATATTAAATATTTATTTTTCCAAATATGTTTTAGATAAACATATTTCACAAAAGCTGTTAATTTTTTTTTTTTTTTACTTGAAAATATATTTACTTACCAGTTTTGGAAGAATTACCTTCTTTATTATAGGTGAGATTCCTTACCAATAATGATTTAAAAGTAAACTTGCTTGTATATAAGTATGCATGCATGTTTGATAATCTAAAAACATCCATGGATTAATCTTATGGATTAAAGTTATAGCTGATCATTTGTTTTACACTGACTTTTAAAAAGTGGTTTTTGGCCAACAGTCAAGACATCTTACTGCAGGGTTTTCATCAGAAAAATGAGAATTATTTAACTGGTATATTTTGTAGTTAAGATTAATTATCTGAAATATACTTTCTTTTTTCAGGTACAGTTTTGTATTAGTAGGTGAAAAATTATAAAATATTAAAATGTTATAAGTAGTTATCAAATAACTAAAATGGTAATGCATGTGATCCTTATTTTTGTGCATGAACACATTTTTCTTAGTCATTTGTATGTAGAATGCTATTCATAAAAGATCTATTTCCCATCCTTTTTTAAAGTATTCATCAAAAAATTATTATTATTTTTTTAGAAATTATATTTTTTGACCTTGATAGCATGTTGTTTTAACTTAAATTATATAGACCGAAACTGTGGTATTATTTTTGTTAGCCCCATATTACTTAGAGATTCTAAGGGTCTAGAGACTCTACTTCTATAAAATTAATAGTTTGAATGTTATTTATATTCCAATAAAAAATAGCTGTTTCAATTTAATTGAAAATAAGGAGATAATGAAACCATTAAAAGTTACCTTCACTTTCAGAAGTCAGAACCTTCACAAACGCATTACCAGAATGATTCTTTCGGTTGTACATGTTGTATTTTTAAAAAGTAATGTGAAATACTTAAATAAGCCAACTAAGTCAGTTACTTTAAAATGTAGAATTGTTCTGCTTTTTCCTGTTCTCTTCAGTTACTCTCTTTTTGGTTCATTTTGTAACATTCTAAAAGGAGAGCCAGGATAATTTGTCTGCTGAGACTAATCTGAATTTCCCTTTAGAATAAGGATACAGTACTGAGGAGAATGCAAGGTTTCAAGGCTCGTGGGGGGGGAGCTTTTAGCATCACAGGATGGGTCAGTACCCACTCATATCACCCAGGTGCACTGTTAAAATTGAATGCGTTCTCATTTTAACACACTGTCCCCGCTGAACCCAAGGGCATGAGGAAGGAAAATCATTCTCAAAAACAAAACAAAACAAAACAAAACAAAAACCAAAAAACTGTTTTGGTAAGTAATAAGTGCTTTTCATTTCAACTCCATGAATATTATTTAATATATAAAATTCCAGTTGTTACTTCCGTCCATTTTTTTAAAAACCCAATGTAGTTAAGAGTTAATGAAATCATGTCTAGACCCTTTGGACTTGACTGACAGATATTCATGTATACCTTTATTACACAAAGCTTGTGAGGGATCCTGGAGACACATTGCTGTATAGAAAACAAGAACATGTAATGAAAACTGTCCCCACTTTTCTCGAAGGGACTTCATGGTGATATTAAAATTTTAAAAAATCACTGGACAAATTCTAAATGTTTAAAATTTATCAAGACAGAATATTTTAACACCTCTTCCTTGATTTATCTCGGTAGGTACTCAGCAAGAACGACAACGTTACTTCTAAATTGTGGGCTCAAAGAGGACAGCAAGGTGCACAGTGGAAGAAAGTGGAAGTGTTTTTAGGTGTTCAGTCAAATATACAGGTTGGTAAGCCAAGTAGTTTTGGGTGATGAGGGAGTTTTTTGGATTTTTTTTCTATAATCCTGCTTTATTTCCTCCACTCACAGCCTTTTTGTCCTCCCATTCCTGATATGTTACATGAACGCCTGCCACTCCGTGTCATTTCCATAAGGAATTTAACAGTTCCAGATGTCCTAATTTCTCCCAGTTAGACAACTATGTTCTAGGACTATGTAATTTTAATGCCAACCATGCTGTGCTTCACAATCAGCCTCCTCATACAAAGAACACCTCCCTCGATTTTACAGATAAATTTTCGGAGACTACGGAGTAGCTATGCTAATCTATATCAAAGCTAATTAAAAAGACAGACTTCTGAAAGCACATTGTATTGCTGAACCTTATTAGAGGTGATAGATTTACCTAATTCAAAAATATTTTGGGGAGGCAAAAAATTATATAATGCTGTATTTGTCTTCATGTAGATTACAATAATATTAGGAGGATATGACCTATACATATCTATCAGTTTAAAATAAGAAGTAGTGCATGTGCTTAAATTGAAGATAATTACATGCCAAGGTAATTGGTGCGGATTTTGTTTCATAAATAGGTTATCAAGAAAATAAAAACTCATGGTTGTGTGTGTGTGTGTATGTGTGTGCATGTATTTGGCACAAGGGGGTTTTCTTGGAAGACGAGGCTTAGCTATTAAAATTTTTGAGATTTGGATCAGGAGAGTGAGAATCCAGAGGCATTTATGCTGGGGAACATTTTCTTAGTCTTATTGCACAGGGCTTAATTTCATGAATTTAGAACCATTTATCTCTAGGTAGAAGATACATCTTGGCTAATTATTGCATTTCCAGTCCTCTGTAAGAGCAGCCGGTTTTGCTGTGCATATTCAGTAACTATATATAGTCATGTGCTGTGTGAGAGATCAGCCCCTCTCCATTCCAGTGGAAACATAGGGCTAGCTACTTCCGTGTAAAAGCATTAATACAGCACTATCCCCAGTTTCTTGGAACGGCAGGTGTGATAAAGTCCGTATGTTTTTGGCCTCTCACTGGAGTCCAGTTTTCTTATGGGTCATTTGTAGATAATTTAGGAAATTGATAAGAAATAAGTTCAGCCTGAAGATGTAATTATTGGACTGTACTTTTATATTGCACAACGTGAAATTTATTTTTAAAATGATTCCACTGGTTCATGCTCTAAGATCTTTTAATTGAGGGTAGAAGAATCCTCAGCAAGAACATGGAGAAGGTTTCACTGCTGCCGAACATAGGCTTCTACCCCAGGCAATGAATTCTTAATAGTTCTGTGTAAGTAGAATATTTGTGTAGTAAAATCATGTTCGAAATAACATTAAGGGGAATTTCAGCAGGAAGAATCAATTATTAATTAACTTAGCCTTTCTGAAATGTGCTTTTTCATATATTGAAATTTGATCGAAGAGAAATATGCCCATGTTGTTTGAATCTTAAAATTAGATAATAATGGCTTGTGAATATTTGATGTTTTTTTTTTTTTTTTTTTGTGATTCACTCATTCCTTCAGTACAGACTTACTAAGCACCCACTATGTGCAAAGCTCATTACCGTGCACTGGAGATAGACTGATGAGCCAGGCATACTATCCGTGTTTCTTCCATTTTTACAACGTCATTCCCTTTCACCTCAGGAAGAAGTATACCTCTAACCCTTGAGCAGAAGTATAAGACATTGTTAGAAATTATATGCGGAATCAGCACTGAGTAGTTTTCAGAGTTTTATTTGGGAGCCCTTAAATGTAAACAGAATACTTAATTAAAATGGTTTGTATAACTAGAGCAGGCATATGCATAGCACTTAGTAAGTGCTAAGTACTAGTCTATAAATTTGAAATGTTTTTTTTTTAGTTTTTACAGTAATTGTATGATCATTATCCCCCTTTTATAAATTAGAATACACAATTACCTACACATGAAGGAACTTTTTCTAGTTGCAGACTACAAAATGGCATAGACAGACTTCAAGCAAGGCCAGTTCATCAAGTCCATAATCCAAACGCTGTGCCATGTTGCTTCCAGCTTTTCCAGAATAATTGACTCTGCTTTTATTCTACTGAAAAAAATATATAATTCTCTTAAAAAAAAAAGTATAATCACATTCAGTATGGAAGTCTTAACCAATATTTTATGGAGCATTGGGATATAAGCAGGGATTTGATTATTTGGACGTGGCAGGTACCCAAGAGTCCTTCTATAGAATTGCACAAAAATAAATTAATAAGGAAACACTAATTATCTGATTTCTTTTTCAGAGAACACTGTATCACATATTTAAATGTGTAGATGCATCCAGAAAGTAGAGTACCCTTTTCAGTTTGTGAAATGGTGTTTCCTTGTAAAACACTGTAGTCCTTATTCTTTCTAGTTTCACCTCTTCTTAATCTAGCCTCTCAATCTATCAAATTTATTTTTCTTTTCCAGCTTATCTGTTATGAAGAACAATTTATGCAAATTTGGTATATGAGTTTACATAAAATTTTTTTTGTTTTTGTTTTGATAATTTGAGAGGCATGATTTTCAATTATTCTATCTTATCTTGAAAGGAAAACACATAGGTTTTCATAGAGTCACATAAAAGCATAACACATCCTCAGGAGAAATTGTAATTCTTTTGAGAAAAATATTTAGATTTGGTCAAAGGGGGTTTGTGAGTTTGAACAATAAATATTTGTATAAAATCACTGAAGTAAATCTGTATTCCTTGTTAACTCATTTTTAATTGTTCCACATTTACTTTAAAAAATGAATATTTCTTATGTTAATACACAAATGCATATTTGGCATGCAGAGAAATTTAATAGAAGCATTCTGAATTAATTTCACTTAGAAATTTGCAACTAAACTAAACAATTTGTGACTTCCTGTGTTCTGTGAAACAGTGTTAATTGTTCTTCCAAGCATTGGTAGTGTTACAATTGAAGGTGAAATTTCTAAACATTTTAGCAATTCCTGTTATTATTTTTAATCATTTCTAATTCTTTTGGAGTCCATGTAAGTGGGATTTCCCTGTCAGACAGTGGCACACATGAGAATGTTGTCCATCACATACATCAGTCAAAGGCAAAGGAAAATCATTTCAATTCCAAAAATATGGGCAATTTAAAAAAACTCATGATATTGGGTTTGACATCTTTGCTTTCACATAGTTGGCACGGACAGATCTGAGGAGTGGCAACAAATTGGCCAAAATAAATGATGTGGTTGTATCTTCTTTCTCCTCCTGTGCTTTGTCACCTGATTGGCCTCCTTCCTCCCAAAGGAGGTGCAGGTGAGGCTCTGAGAAGTGAGCAGGTGTTGTTTTGAATGAGAGAGCTGCAGAAGCAGCATTGGTCGCTTGGTAGCTCCTACCAGTTTTCTTTGCCACCTGTCCTAAAAATCTAGACAGGAGACAGTAGTGTTGCCCCTCCCACATTTGTGGGATAATCCTCCAACATCTTGGGTCAGTTTCATTGTGGGGGTATTTTTACTAGATTCAAATCTAATGTTCTATATTTAATATTTGCCTCAAATTTTTCATTCTTAGACAATTCTACTGAAATTGGATTTCTTTCTTTCTTTTCTTCCCTTTTTTTTTTTTTTTTTTAAGATTGTTTTTAGGGCAAAGCGTGGTATCAGTTACATGGGAGATGTAGCACTGGACGATATTTCCTTTCAAGATTGTGCCCCCCTACTTAGCCCAGACAGGAAGTGTACCGCTCAAGAATTTACATGTGCCAACAAGCAATGCATTGCAAAAGACAAGCTGTGTGATTTTGTGAATGACTGTGCTGATAATTCGGATGAGTCTACTTTCTTTTGCAGTAAGTGGAAGTTTTCTATTTCCTCACTTTTCCCTTTGTCTCCTACAACCTTAGCCTGCATGTAGTGTGTTAATTGCTGAAACATACAAAGTATGTATAGCTCAGTGGCCAAGGCAGGTTAAGGTGCTTTACGTATTTAAATACATTTCTTTCTTTCTCTCAATACTTAATTTAGAACTGTAATTCATTTAAAACTAGTTGGTGGCTTGGTCGTGTGTGAGATAATTGGCGATAAATTGGAAAACAGGTGTCTTCAAAGACAGACAGAATGGAAACAGGTATTTTTCATATGAAAGAACGTTTTGGGAAAAAGACAAGCAAAACATCCATCAATGCCAAACCATGCAGGGCTCACTGGCCTCTATGCTTTGATGCATTGGAGAGAGTTGTCATTGCTTTGTGTAAATTATGAGATGTGATAAATGTTAAAAAAACAAAGAATATGTAAATACCTAGATACTATATTAAACAAAGCGGTCTTCTAAAGGAAATACATATCAGCTATGTGATATTATTGTAGATCAACTCATAATAAACAGCACCTATTAAAATATCCTTAGCCAAATGTGCCATATATACTCATTTGGTAAGTCTGTAAATGGTACAACACAGCCCAGTTATTACTTCATTTCATTGCAAATGAGGTGAATACAGATTTTTGAAATGAAGGTTGACAAATTATTCTGCCTACTAGTAATAATTTCTGAGCAAGAATATTTTAGTTTGAGCCTTTGTCGTTATTGTTGAACCAAATGTGGAATATCAAGAACAACTTCCGTAGAATAAGAGCTCTCGTTTGTATAGAACTTTTAACTTTCAAAGCTCTCTAATCTACTAATGTCTGTTTGATCTTCACAGAAGCCCTGAGGGGTAAGTGGGACAGACACTCTTAGTGTATATTGCGTAGATGAAGCAGCCAACAGGAGTGCTTAAGATTTTGTCAAAGTTCTTAAGACTGGTGTTCACAGAATTGGTCTTAGAATCAAGTACCTTATGATTTACTGCTTTGCTCAGCTACCATACCACCTCTGTGTAAAGCTGAATCTTACCAATATAAAAAAAAAAGTTATAGATGTAGAAATCCTATTTATATCAAATAACTGTTCCTTCAGTTGTGGATTATTTCTTACAAGATCTATTTATTAGCACATAGGAACCAAGCAAAAATATTTGGCTAATCTTGAATTCTGAATTAATATTTAGCTTTACCTTATAAATATTTTCTGCTGCATGTATACTTTCTGCATCAAATGCTTTTACAATTTCTTCATTGCCATTTTCATTTCAATCTCACAGAAATCTATTAGGTTATCAGCCAAATAGAGCAGATATTATGCTTTTGAATTTTATTTCTTATGTTGCCAAGGTATCTCTTTCCCCAGATAAAATTTAATGCAATTTTGAAAGTACTGATTTATTTATGGCTAAATTTTCCCAGAACTCTTTGTATTTAGGTTCTAAATTTGTAAATATTTCTAGGACTGCTTTGTCTGTATTTCGGAAAGGACGCTGATATGCTGAGAGAGTCTGAAATGTATGGGGGCTTACTATCTTGGTAGTTCTTCCTTTTTTGAGTATAGTTGACACATAATGTTATATTAGTTTCAGGTGTACCACATAGTGATTCAGCAACTCGATACAGGTTGCTGTGCTGAGCACCAGTGTAGCTGCCCTCTGTCCCCAGACAGTGCTATTACAGTACCATTGACTGTAGTTCCTATGCTGTATTTTTCATCCCCATGACTTATTAAGTCCGTAACATGAAGCCTGTGTCTCCCACTCCCCTTCACCCATTTTGCCCATCCTGCACCCTCTCACCCTCTGGCAATCATCACATAGTTCTCAGTATTTATAGGTTTGGTTCTGCTTTTTGTTTGTTTATTCATTTGTTTCGTGTTTTAGAGTCTACATATAAATCCTATGGTATTTGTTGTCTTTCTCTGACTTACTTCACGTAGCATAATACTGGTAGTTCTTTTGTATGAAAAATAAAGGTAACAGTAATCATAAGACTTCAGAGGGAGAGTTGCACCAGAATGTGTTTTTTGGTGAATTGACTGCCAAATCACTCTTGTTTAAGTTTTGAGTGGGGCTACGCATATCAGTAATACCAGAGCAAGAAAGCTGAATTACTTCCAGATATTATATAGAAAAAAGAAAACATTTTCAACTCATTAGAACAAAGAAATGACAACAAGATGATAGACCTTATAAAAGAAACCCCATTTTGATACTGGTTCTCATACATGAGTATGAATATTTATTTATTTATTTATTTATTCATTCATTCATTCATCCATACATTTTTAAAAATTATGTTGTTAGTCACCATACAGTACATCATTAGTTTTAATGTAGTGTTCCAAGATTCATTGTTTATGTAAAAATTTACCTATAATCTCATTCTACAGTATTAAATGTTTTAAGGATAAAGTGGCTAACATATGCCATATGCATTATGATTTATTATCCTATATATACTGTAAACTTTGATGCTCTAATTAGACCCAGAAGAATAGGAAGGGAAAAAAATCTTAAAAATTACCATAGCAACTGATTTCAGATATTTGGGTGACAAGCAGTCAAAAATTCAGCCTTAAGTTCCATAGTGCTTGGGGTTTTTGTTTTTTGGTTTTTTGAGAATTCTAGGTAAAGACTGATTGAATATCACAAATCTAAGAAAACTTCTGACATATCATTAGGTAGAAATACACCATGGAGGAATAGTAGAAAGAATTTAAAACTCCTTTTAAGGAAATGGGCTATCTCTGATGCAAAAGAAGAAAATAATCTTTTATAAAACAATAGTACCTGCTGCTTTAATTTTCTGTAGATCACTATAGACTCTGAAAACAAAATCTGGCAGAAAAATTAAAATATTTTTGGCTTTACTATATAAATATCATGTCTAGAATATGGGACATAGTCAACAAAAAGAAAGTGATGTGTATGTCTGACAACTCTAAAATCTTATTTGAACATATCTTTGCCAATGATATAGAGGCTTGTTTGGAAAGCAACCATATTTTTTGTTTTAACATACATTTAATTAGCATATTTATTGTTCATACATAATTAAGAGTGTCTCAGGCATCCTGAAAGTAATTTAATTCTGTACCATGATTAGTAAGGATGCTGGATATTTAATCAACATAATTAGTAAGTGATCTGAACCTAATGGGCAAAGGTAACACTGTATTTACCATCCGCAGATATCTATTCTTTTGAAACACACACGGTATATTTATCAAAAAAGAGATTATATTATTACTAAACAGTAAAGAAATTTTAATACTTTAAAATGGATTAAAGCGGCACATTATGTCTTTAATTAGGCTGGAAATCGATTAGAAAACAAAAGCTGGAAAATACCTATTGGTTAGGAGAAATGCACTTTTTTTTTTTAAACAATTTTTTTTTTTAAGATTTTATTTATTTATTTGACAGAGAAAGAGAGATCACAAGTAAGCAGGGAGGCAGGCAGAGAGAGAGGGGGAAGCAGGCTGCCTGCTGAGCAGAGAGCCTGATGCAGGGCTGGATCCCAGGACCCTGAGATCATGACCTGAGCCAAAGGCAGAGGTTTTAACCCACTGAGCCACCCAGGCGCCCCAAGAAACACACTTTTAATAACCTGTGCCTCCCCTTCAATAAAAAAATTACAATAAAATTAGAAAATGTTTTAACCAATAAAACCAATGCATATATATCTTGTGGGATTTAGCTAAGTCAGTACTTTGAGAAAAATTCATAGATATTAGAAACTAATATATAGTTTATATTAGGAGCTAATATAGAAACTTTATATAGAAACCTTATGTTAGAAACTGATTAGCTAATAGTGCAAATTAATGGAATAAAACATAGATAAAAGACAGGGTTTGGAAAAACATAAAATTTTAAAACCCTGTCAAAGGAGGTGGAGAAAACAGAGTGAATAAATTTAACACATATTTATTGAGAAGTTATATGTCAGGCAGTGTTGGAGACACCTAGTATATGTCAGTAAGTGAAACAGAAAAAAAATGGTTTTCCTCATATTCTAGATTTAAACAGAAAATGTTCTCTCTCTCTCCTCCATCTTCTGCCCACCCCCACATTTGGTGACAAGTGCTATGAGAAAATACAGAGTAAACTGAGGGAGACCATAAATGGGGGGAGGGCAAATGGCAGTGTTAAGGAGCATGATAAGAACAGGCTGGTATGAAAGATATTTAGCAGATCCTTGAAGGAGGTCTGGGACATAGCTAACCCTTGTTATTTATTATTTTTGTTATATATATTTTTAAATATAGCCATTATAGTACATTTTATAGTGGAATCTCATTGTGGTTTCGATTTGCCATTCCCCACTGACAGATAATGTTAAGCATCTTTTCTTGCATTTATTGGCTATTTGTGTATCTTTTTAGGACAAATGTCTGTTAAAATCCTTTGCCCGTCTCTTTAGTGGATTGTTTGTTTTTTGTTGTTGAGGTGTAGGAGTTATTTATGTATTTTAGATCTTAAACCCTTATCAAATATATGATTTGCAAATATGTTCTTGTTCTGTAGGTTTTTATTTTTATTTTGCTTTTTACTTTTAATAGACTGTTTTTAAAGGCAGTTTTAGGTTCATAGCAAATCAGAGCTCCCATATACATACAACCTTTCCTACTATCAGTGTCCCCCACCAGAGTAGTGATTTGTTATGATCAATGAGCCTACATTGATGTATCATTATCCCTCACAGACCATAGTTTATTTCGGATTCCCTCTTGGTGAACGGACATTTGATAAACAATATAGCATACTCTTATACTGAATTATTAATAGCAGCCTTATTTGAGTCATTACAAATATTTTAAAGGACATTTTCCCTACTGAATTAAATTTTCCTCAAAATACTAGTTTTTAGAAATACTAGTGTGCAATTTAACACTGTTAAAAAGAATATCTAAACCCAGATACTCGAATCTGGGTCCATGGATAAACAGCTCTTAGAATTCAGTACCCACCCCAGAATCATAAACTGTATTTTAATGACAACCTCCAGTGAGTCACATGTACATTAAAATTTGAGAGGCACTAACCTAAACAATACAAAATTTTGGAAAAAGGTGAAAGGAGAGCTATTATTTTATTTTATTTTATTATTATTATTATTATTTAAAAGATTTTATTTATTTGACAGAGAGAGAGATCACAGGTAGGCAAAGAGGCAGGCAGAGAGAGAAGGGGAATCAGGCTCCCGCTGAGCAGAGAGCCCAATGCGGGGCTCAATCCCAGGACCCTAGGATCATGACCTGAGCCGAAGGCAGAGGCTTAACCCACTGAGCCACCCAGGTGCCCCAAGGAGAGCTATTATTTTATTCTTATTTCCTTATTGACATATGCACAGATACCAGGCTTTTAACCATTGACAGTAGTGTTTGAAATAAAACAAATCATTGTTATCTTCTTGATGAGTTTAATTAATACAGTTATAGTGATGTATGTATTTGATTACTAGAGAGAATATATCGGAGGTATTAAGAAAAAATTTAAAATGAACATGTATTCATTCATTCAGTAATATTTATTCAACATCTATTATGTACCAGGGTTTGTTCTAGTTATTTGGATGTGGTGAACAATGTAGACAAATTTCCTGCTTTCCAGGAGCTTCTGTTGTGGTTGGTAGTGGTGCAGAGGGACATGAAAATAAGCAAAATAAGTAAAATGACACTATATTTCTTAACAGTAAGTGCTCTAACGAAATGTAAAATAGCGAAAAGTAGGAAAGAAAATGTTTGGAGTGGTGGCTATGGTTTTAAATAGAGCAGTCAGAGACATCCTCATTGAGAACTTGACATTTTAATAAAGAATGAAAACAAATAATAGAATAAGCCAAGTAGTATCAGGTATTTGTGCCTGAATTTTTAAAAGCACTCAAAAATATTTAAAGAGTCAGCCATCATGAAAACACAATCCTTCCTATATTATCACCTTGTCAGTAGCAATGTCTTTTGGTGTCTATAAATGTGAAACATAATATCCTGACACAGTTATCCTTCAGAATTTGTTTGTTTTGAGTTGACTCATTTATATCCTGACTGCCTTCTCTCATTTGTTATAGCAGAATTCTCTCATTTTTGAATAAACAGATGAATTTTGGGGGAGTAGGGAGAATGGCCTGATACTATTATATGTATTTTACTTGTTGCTCACTGTGAAATTATGTCTATTACTTCTCTACCATATCCAGTTCAGTGTTCCCTCTGAAACATTTAGCATATCAGAATTTGTGCTCATTGTGCAAAAAATGAAATTCAAAGTGTAGGGTCCCCCAGTTGGAGGACAATTGTGCAGTAATGCACATCACTGAAAACCCCTGACCTAGATGATTACTGCGTTCTTTGTCAACAGTCATATAAAGTCTAGTCTAACCAAGCATTTTGTAATTAACACCTGCATCTCTGACATGTACTTTTCATTTATTTTTTGGGTAAACATTGAGTACCTCTGATATAAGTGGCCCTGGAGCATAAACAAACAAAACCAAGATATTACCTAAGTGTGGACTCCTTGTCTAGTAAAAGATACATAAACACTCACGTTAAGAATGAGAGTTAGAATAAAGTACAGATCACTTTTAGAGGAGACAAGGAGAGATAATTTAGTTATATATAAACTACTAATCCCTGCATGAGCTTTCAAAAGTAATATATCACCTTGAAAACAGCTAGTATGTTTTTAGAGACTTTATTAATCATAGACTGTGAATAGCTTTAGTTTTCTTTGGGAGATTATGTGAGAAAGTAGGTCAGGTATCATAATGTTATTAAAAAAAAAACAGGCTTCTGGTGAAGGATCAATTGTCTTAAGCATCAGAAATTCATTACTGTAGACTGTAGCTGAATGACTGGGATTTGGAAAGCTCTCATAGTCTTTCCAAAATTACCAATACTGGTCCCTGCTCTCCCTAAGCCAGTGTTTTAAGTGACAGGGGCTAGGGTAGTATTTTCTATAGTATGAAATCAAGTAGTTATTAGGAAAGAAACAATTTATGTGTTAAGAGTATCTTTCAATCAATTTGTGTGTTGCGAATTTTAAAAAAAATTTGGTATTATCAACAGGGTTTTCCAATTTAGCCCCAAACCCTTTTTATATGAGAATAATTATATTCTGTGTAGAACATTTGTTTTGTGAAACAGTCTGGAAAATGTTGCTTAGTGAATTTATTGTAATTACCTGATAAAATAAGGAAATACAAAGAAAGTTAAATTCCTAATGATGTCATCCGATGATAATTGAAAAATTATATGAATTTTTTAACTTTGAATTTTGAAGTAATTATAAATTCATAGGAAGTTACAGAGGTAGTAGAGAGAAGTCTTTTGTGCCCTTCATGCATTTCCCTCAGTGCTACTATAGTATAATATTAAAACTGGGGAACTGACATTGGTTTGATATACAAGTATAGTTCTATGGCACTTTATTACGTGCATAAATTCATGTAATCATTACCGCAATCAAGATAGTCCTTCCCCACAAAGATCTTCCTTGAGCTACTCCTTTATAGTTACACTCCTACTATTCTTATCTTAGCTTGGGAAACTACTACTTTGTTCTCCATGTTTATCGTTTTTTATCGTTTGTCATTTTGAGAAACTTATATAAATGGAACCATATAGTATGTGGCCTTTTGAGGCTTTTTTTCATTCAGCATAATCCTCTTGTGATCCATCAAAATTGTTGTGTGCATAAGTCGTATTTTCTTTTTTTATTACTGAGTCATGTCCCAGGGCATGGATGTAACAGACCATGATACTGTTTTTCAGAGCAGCTGTGTTCTTTTATATTACCACCAAGAATGCATGAAAGATCCAATTTTTCTGCTGCTTTGTGAACATTTGGTATTTGCATTATTTTTATTTTTGTTTTATCGATGTGGAGTAATACCTAATCATGGTCTTAATTTTCATTTTCTTGATTGCTCATGATGTTGAGAATCTCTTATGTTTCTTTGCCATGTATATATATTCTCTTTGGCAAAATGTTTCTTCATGACTTTTGCCTATATTCTAATTTAATTTTTTTAAACTGTTCAGTTTTGAAGGTTTTTTTTTTTTTCCTTGTTATATATTATAGATTTAAGTCCTTTGACAGATAAGTGAGTGGCAAGTATTTTCTCCCAGGCTTTAAATTGTCTTTTCATTCACTTAACAGGAAAAGAGCACACATTTTAATTTTATTTTGATACAATCCTATTTATTGATCTTTCCTTTTAGGGATCATGCTTTTGATAGCATATATGAAAACAGTTCACCAAGTTCTAGGTCACAGTTTTTTTTTTTCCCTATGTTTTCTTGTTAAAATTGTATAGTATTATATTTTATATTTAAGTTTATGACTCATTTTTAAAATTTTCATGTAAGGTATGAGATTTAGGCCATGATTTTTTCCCCCTGTGATTATCTAATTCCTGCAGCACTATTGACAAGACTGTTCTCTCTTCATTTGACTATTTTTGTACCCTTCCCAAGTATTGTGAAGCTATTTCTGGGTTCTCTGTTCTGTTTTACTGATCCAAGATTTTATTCCTCTATCAATACCATAGTTTTGTTAACTAAAACTAGCTATATAATAAGTCTTGAAATTGGGGAGAGTGATTCCTCCTAATTCATTCTTCTTTTCAAAATTATTTAAGTTATTCTAGTTTGACTTCTCATATAAATTTTAGAAAAATCCTATCTATATCTCTAAATAAAATTTTGTTAGTTTTGGTAAGAGTTTCATTAAACACATATATCAATTTGGGAGTAGTAACATACTTCACGGTTTGAATCTTCCAATCCATGAGCACAGTATGTCTCTTCATAATTTACATTTCCTTTTTTTCTTTTTTAACCAGTATTTTGTAGTTTTCAGCATAAAAGTCCTATACATATTTTTGGGGAGGAAGAATTTTCTCTACCATTCAAGATCCTTCCAGTTGCACTGATAATCAAATTGACATAAGACAGATTAACAGGAGAAAATAAAATTTATTTGTATATGTATAAGGAATCCACACAGACATGGAAATTCCAAAGACAGTGAGGTAACATGATGCTTACATGGACTAAGGAGATGGGTAGGGGTCCGAGGTCACAAAGGGGAAAAAGACTGTTAGCAGGAAAGTGGCAGGAGATGTTTGGGAAGCAAAGGTTGCGCTATTATGCATATGAGTTTCTTAGGTAATAGAGGAATCTGTATTAATAGCTCTCTTCATAGTACAAGCATGCAATTGAGGGGATTAGTTAAAGAACTTTCCCTGAATCTGCTGGGTTTTTGCTTTTAACTCAATGTTTATGCCAAAGTGGCCAAGTGGCCCATCTTGGGGTGACCTGCCCTTGTCCTCTTACAACATTTTATAAAATACACAACTAAGTGGGGTGTCTGGGTGATTCAGTAAAGCACCTGATTTTTGATTTTGGCTCAGGTCATAATCTCAGGGTCGTGAAATTGAGCCCCTGGAGTCTTCTTGAGGTTCCGTCTCTCACTCTGCCCATCCCCTGCTCATGCTCTCTTTCTCTCTCTCAAAATAAATAAATATTTAAAATATACTCCTAAGTATTTCATTTTTTGAAGGATTGTAAATGCTCTTACATTTTAAATTTTGATTTCTAGTTGTTCATTGCTGGTATATAGAAACATAACTAATTTTATATGTTGATCTAGTATCCTGCAGCCTTACTAGATTCATTTATTAGTTTTCAGAGTTATATAATACATTCTTTAGATTACCTGTGTAGACATCATCTGACAATTGGGACTGTTTTAAGTCTTCCTTTCTGATCTGTGTGCCTTGAAAATTTGGCAGAAATCCCCATGATACATCTGAGCTTAGAGATTTTTTTTAGGAATTTTTAAATTATGAGTTCAGTTTATAGTTACGAAGTTACACACATTATTCTGTATTGGGTAAGTCTATGCTTTGCAAGGAATAGGTCCATTTCATCTAATTTATCAAATGTGCATGTAGAGTTGTTTATATCATTCTTTTGATATCTGCAAGGTTTATGATACATTCTGTTTCATTCCAACTATAAGAATTTATGTCTTCTCTCTCTTTTCTTTGATAATCATTTTTTTAAATTGAAAATGCCAATTAATGAAGAAACACAGCTACTAATCCTCTTCTAAATATGAAGAGTTTGTCAAAATATGATGCAAAGTTAAAGTAATTTAATTATATAAACAATCTTAGAGTTTAAGAGGATAATAGAAGTTAGTCCAAGCTCTTTGAAATAGGACCTAACACTAGGTTTTCTGTGAACGACTCAATATTTGCTCAATTACAATTAGTCATAAATTGTTTATCTCCATATTAGCACATATCACATTCTACTAAAATGTGAGGGAAGTCCGCTAGAAAATGTTTATTGGTGAATCAGCCCCAACATCTAAAGTGCTACACATGTATCACCAGCCAATAAAGGAATCATTTCTACAACTTCTCGGACCTGGCAGACAATGGCGGTGGGAAGGGAGAATCACCTAATTCCTACTTGAACACTTTCATGAGATAGTACACTCCTCTTTTCATCTAACAGAAACACTTGTTTTAGTAATTTTTGAATATTGAATCAGTGTTTCTATATTTGTATAGTATGGGTGTTTGATGATAATCTTTCTTACTACTTGTGATTCTCCATGATAAAACTGTAGGTATTGGCAACAGGTACCACTGATTCTCTACATCTTTTCACACTCCCCTTTCTCATGTTTGTAGTCATAATGTCATTCTCCAATTAAGTATTCTCCATATAAGTATTCTCCAGTTCTTTAATAACATCATATGTGCCTGATTTTAGACCTCTACTCTCTAGTCATCCTCTCAATGTATGGTTTCACTTCTCAAATTTTCCCTTAAACAGGGGAATTAAATGTTCTGAAAATATCACAGTATTCTAATTCTGATTAAACCCTCACAATATTCGTAACTCCCCCTTTCCTCCTACTGTAACAGATTCATACCGCCTAAGGATTTTAGTAGTTTAGTTTTTATTTTTTTAGTTAGTCTTGTGTTGATCATGACTAAGAACAACGAGTAGGGAGTT
This sequence comes from Potos flavus, assembly GCA_028534135.1. Taxonomy (NCBI): domain Eukaryota; kingdom Metazoa; phylum Chordata; class Mammalia; order Carnivora; family Procyonidae; genus Potos; species Potos flavus. The sequence continues at coordinate 105,557,995 of CM052897.1, forward strand.
GGATGAATAATAAATATGCAAGATTCCAGATGGTAAGAATTACAAAGATCGTAGCAAAGACCCAAAGGAAAGAGAGATCATGGTGAGTTTGTGGGATAGAAATTTTAGCATGTCTGGAGCATTTGGTTTAGGAGTGGAGAATACCTTGAAATGAGTCCAGAGAGACAAGGAAGGGTACCTGTAGTCCATGCTAAGAAATGTATATTAAGAAATGAATTAGGGCACCTGGGTGGCTAGTTGGTTAAGTGTCTACCTTCCACTCAGATCCTGGGATCAAGCCCCACGTCCGGGCTATCTGTTAATTGGGGAGTCTGCTTCTCCCTCTCCCCACTGCTCGTGCTGTCTCTCTCTCTCTATTTCTCTCTCTAAATAAATAAAAATCTTTAAAAAAATGTATGCTTAAGAGGCACCTGGTGGCTCAGTTGGTTAAGTGTTGAACTCTTGGTTTTGGGTCAGGTCATGATCTCAGGGTTGTGAGAACCTGCATCAGGCTCCACATTCAGTTTGGAGTCTGCTTGAAATTCTCTCTCTCCCTCTGCCCCCACTTGTACATTCTCTTTCTCTAAAATAAATTTTTAAAAAAGAAGTGGGTGCTTTAACTTGGAGTAACAAAGAGTCGTTTTAGGATTTTAAACAGAGAAATAATACAGTCAAATTTAGTGTTTAGAAAAATCACTCTGACACTAGTGTAGATGACAGTAATTGTGGAGGCATGGCGATTAGTCAGGAGACTCTTTCAATATTCCTCTAAAGAGATCAGGGTGCATTAGATGTAGATGGAAAGAAGTCAATGCATAGAAAAGACAAAAATCTATCTGATTATTACCTAACTGTTGAGAATTTCTGCGTTGGATAAGTGAGTACTTGGAAGTTTAATTTACTCTTCTTAATTAATGAAGCAAGACAATGAGGCAGTTTTAAGGAACATAATTTTGCTTTTTGATTTGTTGAGCTTGAGATATCTGTAGGTCTTCCCAGTGGAGGTGTGTCCAATAAATAGGTGGCTAAATAGATCTTAAGCTAGGGAAAGGCATTGTTGAAAGAGACATAAGGTTGGAAACCACCAATATATAATAGTAATCAAAATTATTAAATGGATGATGTCACATAAAAAGGGTGTATACAATGGGAAGAGAAGAAATCTCATAGGACCAAACCCTGAATAACACCAATATTTATGAGGAAGATGCTTGCAAGGAAGACAGAAAGGAAGTAACTAGAAAGAAAAAGGAAAGAAAGAAAAAAAATGATCCTAATGTCATAGAAGACAAGGAAAGTTACAATTCTAAAAAGAAGGAGTGGGTAACTTTGTCAAAGATGGAAACATCAAAAAATATAAGTACTGAGAAGTCTCTGTAAGATTTTTTTTAATTAATATTATTTTACTTTTTCAGTGTTCCAAGATTCATTGTTTATGCACCACACCCAGTACTCCATCAATATGTGCCATGTGCCCTCCTTAATACCCACCACCAGACTCACCCATTCCCCACCCCCAAACCCTCAATTTGTTTCTCAGAGTCCACAGTCTCTCATGGTTCATCTCCCTCTCTGATTTATCCCAATTCACTTTTCCTTTTCTTCTCCTAATGTCCACCATGTTATTCCTTATGCTGTACATGTAAATGAAACCGTATGATAATTAACTTTCTCTTCTTGACTTATTTCACTCAGCATAATCTCCTCCATTTCCGTCCATGTTGATACAAATTTGGGTATTCATCCTTTCTGATGGCTGCGTAATATTCCATTGTATATATGGAGCATATCTTCTTTTTCCATTCATCTGTTGAAGGGCATCTCGGCTCTTTCCACACTTTGGCGATTGTGCCAATTCCTGCTATGAACGTTGGGGTACATATGGCCCTTCTTTTCACTACATCTGTATCTTTGGAATAAATACCCAGTAGTGCAATTGCAGGGTGATAGGGTAGCTCTATTTTTAACTTTTCGAGGAATCTCCACACTGTTTTCCAAAGTGGCTGCGCTAACTTGCATCCCACCAACAGTGAAAGAGGGTTCCCCTTTCTCCACATTCTCTCCAACACTTGTTGTTTCCTGTCCTGTTAATTTTGGCCATTCTAACTGGTGTGAGGTGGTATCTCAGTGTGTTTTTGATTTGAATTTCCCTGATGGCTGATGATGATGAACATTTTTTCATGTGTCTGTTAGCTATTTATATGTCTTTTTTAGAGAAGTGTCTGTTCATTTCTTCTGCCCATTTTTTGACATGATCATCTGTTTTTTGGGTGTTGAGTTTGAGGAGTTGTTTATAGATCTTGGAAATCAGCCCTTTGTCTGTAGTATCATTTGTGAATATCTTCTCCCATTCCATGGGTTGCCTCTTTGTTTTGTTGACTGTTTTCTTTGCTGTGCAGAAGCTTTTTATCTTGATGAAGTCCCAAAAGTTCATTTTCCCTTTTGTTTCCTTTGTCTTTGGAGATATACCTTGAAAGAATTGGCGGTGGCTGATGTCGAAGAGGTTACTGCCTATGTTCTCCTCTAGGATTCTGATAGATTCCTTTTTCACGTTGAGGTCTTTGATACATTTTGAGTTTATCTTTGTGTATGGTGTAAGAGAATGGTCGAGTTTCATTCTTCTATACATAGCTGTCCAATTTTCCCAGCACCATTTATTGAAGAGACTGTCTTTTTTCCCTGGATATTTTTCCTTTGTGGAAGATTATTCGACCATAAAGTTGAGGGTCCATATCTGGGCTCTCTACTCTGTACCATTGGTCTGTGTCTGTTTTTGTGTCAGTACCATGCTGTCTTGGTGATCACAGCTTTGTAGTAAAGCTTGAAATCAGGAAACATGATGCCCCCAGCTTTGTTTTTCTTTTTCAACATTTCCTTAGCAATTTGGGGTCTTTTCTGGCTCCATACAAATTTTCGGATTGTTTGTTCTAGCACTTTGAAAAATGCCGGTGGAATTTTGATTGGGATGGCATTGAAAGTATAGATTGCTCTGGGCAGTATAGACATTTTAACAATGATTATTCTTCCGATCCATGAACATGGAATGCTTTTCCACCTTTTTGTGTCTTCCTCAATTTCTTTGATGAGTGTGTTGTAGTTCCTCGAGTACAGATCCTTTACCTCTTTCGTTAGATTTATTCCTAGGTATCTTATGGTTCTTCGTGCTATAGTAAATGGAATTGATTCTCTAATTTCCCTTTCCATATTTTCATTGTTAGTGTATAAGAAAACAACTGATTTCTGTGTATTGATTTTGTTTCCTGCCACTTTACCGAATTGCTGTATGAGTTCTAGTAGTTTGGGGGTGGAGTTTTTGGGTTTTCCATGTAAAGTATCATGTCATCTGCAAAGGGAGAGAGTTTGACTTCTTTGCCAATTCAAATACCTTTTATTTCTTTTTGTTGTCTGATTGCTGTTGCTAGGACTTCTAGTACTATGTTGAACAAAAGTGGCAATAGTAAATATCCTTGTCGTGTTCCTGATCTCAAAGGGAAGGCTGTTAACTTTTCCCCATTGAGAACGATATTCGCTGTGGGTTTTTCATAGATTTTATGAAGTTGGTCATGGTGGAAAATCTTTTAATTGTACTGTTGGATCCTATTAGTTAGGATCTTGTTGAGAATCTTGGCATCCATATTCATCAGGAATATTGGTCTAAAATTCTCCTTTTTGATGAGGTCTTTGCCTGGTTTGGGGATCAAGGTAATGCTGGCTTTATAGGAAGAGTCTGCATGTTTTCCTTCTATTTCTATTTTTTGAAACAGCTTCAGGAGTATAGGTATTTCTTGTTGAATGTTTGATGGAATTCCCTAGGGAATCTGTCAGGTCCTGGACTCCTGTTTTCTGGGAGGTTTTTGATCACTGCTTCAGTCTTGTTACTAGATATTGTCTATTCCGGTTGTCAATTTCTTCCTGTTTCAGTATTGGAAGTTTATAGGTTCCAGGAATACATCCATTTCTTCTAGGTTGCTTACCTTATTGGCATATAACTGTTGATAATAATTTCTGATGATTGTTTCTATTTCCTTGTGTTAGTTGTGATCTCTCCCCTTCATTCATAATTTTCTTAATTTAGGACCTCTGTCTTTTCTTTTGGATTATTTTGGCCAGTGGTTTATTGATCTTATTAATTCTTTCAATGAACCAGCTTCTAGTTTTGTTGACATGTTCTACTGTATCTCTAGTTTCTAACTCATTGATCTCTGCTCTAATCTTAATTATTTCCCTTCTTGAGTGTGGGGTCGGCTTAATTTGTTGTTGATTTTCCAGTTCTTTAAAGTGTAAAAAGAGTTGGTGTATTTGGGGTTTGTCAGTTTTTTTGATTGAGGCTTGGATGGCTATGTATTTCCCCCTTAGGACTGCCTTTACCATACCCTGTAGATTTTGTACTGATGTGTCTTCATTCTCATTGGTTTCCATGAATTGTTTAAGTTCTTTGAATTCCTGGTATATCCAAGCATTCTTGAGCAGGATGCTCTTTAGGTTCTAACTGAATTCCTTGCAAACTTTTTCTTGTAGTTGTGTTCTAATTTCAAAGCATTGTAGTCTGAGAATATACAGGTAGTAATCTCAATCTTTCAGTATCGGTTGAGCCTTGATTTGTGACCCAATATGTGGTCTATTTTGGATAAAGTTCCGTGTGCACTCAAGAATGAGTATTCTGTTGTTTTTGGGTGGAATGTTCTGTATATATCTATGAGGTCCATCTGGTCCAATGTGTCATTCAAAGCTCTTGTTTCTTTGTTGATTTTCTGCTTAGATGATCTGTCTATTCCTTGGAGTGGTGTGTTAAGACCCCCTACAACTAATGTATTCATATCTATATGACTTTTTATTTTGATGAACAGTTGGCTTATGTAGTTGGCTGCTCCCATGTTGGGGGCATAAATATTTATAATTGTTAGATCTTCTTGGTTGGTAGACCCTTTAAGAATGATGTAGTGTCCTTCTGTTTCTCTGACTACAGTCTTTATCTTAAAATCTAATTTATCTGATACGAGAATTGCTACTCCAGCTTTCTTTTGAGGCCCACTGGCATGAAAAATGGTTCTCCATCACTTCACTTTCAGTCTGGGTGTAACTTTAGGTCAAAATACATCTCTCATCGACAGCATATGAATGGGTCCTATCGTTTCATCTAGTCTGCAACCCTGTGTCATTTTATGGGAGCAATAGCCCGTTCACATTGAGAGTGATTATTGAAAGATAAGTTTTTATTGACATCATGTTGCCTGTGAAGTCCTTGTTTCTATAGATTGTCTCTGTAAATTTCTGTTCTGTGTCATTCTTGGGTTCTTTCTTCTTTTATAGAACCCCCCTTTATATTTCTCGTAGTGCCGGCTTGGTGGTCACATACACTTAAATGTTGCCGGTCTTGGAAGCTCTTTATTTCTTCATTCTTTTTGAATATCAGCCTTGCTGGATAAAGTATTCTTGGCTGCAAGTTCTTCTCATTTAGTGCCCTGAATATGTCTTTCCAGCCCTTTTTGGTTTGCCAGGTTTCCGTGGACAGGTCTGACATTATTCTGATGGTCCTTCATCTGTACATAAGGAATCTCTTCCCCCTAGCTGCCCTTCACACCTCCTGTCTGAAATTATGATTCATGAATTCACAAATAAGTGTCTGGAGATCTTTCTAGACTCGATCTTGGGGGGGTGTCCTTTCTGCCTCTAGGACACGAACATTTGTTCCATTTCCCAGATTAGGGAAATTTTCATCCAGAATTTGTTCAACTATATCTTCTAGTCTTCTCTCTTTCTCCACCCCTTCAGGGATCCCAATAATTCTGACATTGGAATGTTTCATGGCGTCACTTATTTCCCTAATTCTATTTTCATGGCTTCTAAGCTGTTTGTTCCAGGCCTCCTCCTGATTCTTCTTTTCTATCATTTTGTCTTCTAGTTCACTAATTCGATCTTCTGCCTTTATCCTAGCTGTTAGATAATTTAGATTAGATTTATCTCCTTGATAGCATTTTTAAGTTCTGCCAGATCAGCTCTCACTTCCACCCTTAGAGATTCTATGTTGCCACTAAGGGTCTTCTCCAACCTAGCCATTGCCTGGATAATTGTTACCCTGAATTCTATTTCCGACATATTGTTTATGTCCATATCCAATAGTTCTGTGGCAGAGGTCACAGTCTCTGAATTTTTCCTCTGTTGGGTGTTCCTCCTCCTAGTCATTTTGGTGAGAAGTGGTTAAGGGGATGTATAGCTGAATATATCAACCACGATCCAGGCAAGGTGCACCTTGGAAAGTTTCAGAGCAATTGGAAGTCACCACCAAAAAGAAAGAAAAAAGAAAAAGAGAAAAAGAAAAAAAAAGAAAAAGCCTAGTGAAAATGAGCCCCCAAAGTAAGATTTATAAGGTACAAAAACAAAAACGAAGAGAAAGACCGACAAAAGTAAAAGAAAAAAAAAAAAACCCAGCCAAAATGAACCCCCAAAATAAGATTTATACAGTACAAAAACAAAAACAAATACATAGAAACACTGACAAAAGAATAAGATGGGAAAGTAGTTATAAACCCTTGATGTGGGTGAGGAAGTTTATTTCAGTTCTTCCTGGGTGTATCTTGTTATCTTTGTTAAAGGACTCAACTTTCCAGAGATACAGATAAATTAAAACTGGTTTATATATAGGGGTAGTACTGAATAGGGAAAAAGGACTACCTTGAAGCTTATATCTATATGTGTATTAAGCAAAAAAAAAGAAACATAAGTATATGTATGAAAAAAGTTCAAGTTAAAAAGTTATTATGGGATATGTTGTATTAAGCATCTAGTTGTAATGGTTAGTAGGTTAAAAAAAGAACAAGAATCGTGAGAATGAATTTAAAAAAAAAGTTTTATCTATGTAGTATACAGGTTTGGTGGCAATACCGGGAGCTTAATATACTATTTTCCCTTGATGTTGGGGTTTTACAGTTTTATGGGGACCCTGTGGTTGTTGTCCTCTTGTTCTTTTGGCTTGTCTTCTGGGGGAGGGGCCTGCCCCGTTTTTTTTATTTTTTTTCAGTCAATCTTGCTTGGGCTGAGTTGCCCTGCCCCCATCAAGAGGCTGGGCTCCGTGCAAACCAGTTTTTCAGGCTTTTGTTCTCTGGAGGTTTTTGTTCATTGGCAGCTTTTTGCACCTTTTTGGAGGATTAGTGCAAAGTAAACTGTCCGCACCCAGACCTCTGCCTCAAAGAGAAGCTCAGTCTGCTCCCGCCTGGATGTTCAGAACACACAGACTCCCCCTCTGTAAACTCTGCTGCACACCACAGCCTTCCACAGGCAGTTTGCACCACTTGCCACTGTCTCAGTGGTTGCCTAAGGCCCCTGCTTGTCTCTGCACCTCCATGCCACTAAAACCACGAGTGATATTGGTCCGGGCCAGCCTGATCCTGGTGGCTGCCATTGCTGAGACTACTGTCTGGAGCCCACGCCCATGCGGGGTACACTCAGACCCAGTGGTGGCGCAAGTCACGGAAGGTTGCGGGCCCAAGTACCTCCGGCTGGAGGCCGCGCTGGGCTCTCTCAGGCATATTGGGGGGCCGGCTGTGGCTGCCCTGGGACCATGGACTTTGGTCCATTCCTGTGGCTGCCTGATTCCACCAATTGCCCCTAAAGATGCTTTGTTATTTTTGAGTGTTTATAACCAGACTATAAGTTAATGCTGGTCCCCAAGCACAGAGTACTTTCATATTGGGGTATTACTTTCCAATGGGTTGCTTCTGATGGCTCCCTCCCCATTCTGTTTATCCTCCGATATCAGTCTGAGCGCTCCCACTCCACTGTACATCTCCACTGATGAAATTTTGCCCCCATAGAGATCCAAAAGTGTATACTCTTACATCTCAGGCTGATTTCATGGGTGTTCAGAGTGTTCTGGTAGATATTTAGCTCAATTCAGGGGACCAATTGAAACAGGGTTCTCCTACTTCTCTGCCATCTTGCCCCTCATCTCTGTAAGATTTAATAATAAATGGTGGAAATACAGGTTTGGAAGTTACTTTTAACATGCAATGGATTTAAAGTTATTTCTGAACCTGTAGTCATTCTGGATGACACTTATCTCATCCATTTACATTTACACTAAAAGGTAGGATTTACCATTTATTGATATTAAAATTTCATTATTACAATTTCTGCCAATCATTGAGCCTATCCAAACAAATACAATGGTGTAAACCATCTATTTGCATGGTTACATAACCTCCAAATATCTTCAATCAATTTTTTCCAGTTACATTATGAAATAATTGATGTACGTCACTTTGTATAAATTTAGTGTGTTAAGCATGATCGTTTGATTTACATATATTGTGAAATGATTACCACAATAGTTTCAGCTAACATCCATCTTCTCAAGTTAGATATAATAAAAAGATAAGAGGAAAAAAAAAGTGTTTTTGTGATGAAAATTCAGGATTAATTCTCTTAACAACTTTCCTATATAGCATTCAGTGCTAATAGCTATGGTCATCATGTTGTACCTTATATCCCTAGTACTTATTTATCTTATAACTGGACGTTTATACCTTTTTGTCACCTTCAGTTATCTCTCCCTGCGCCCTCCACCTCTGGTAACCACAAATTTGGTCTCTTTATATGTGAATTTTTATATTGCTTTACATTCGACATATAGGTGAGATCATACTGGATTTGTCTTTTTCTGTCAGATTTACATCCTTTAGCATGATGCTTCAGAGTGCATCTGTGTTGTTACAAATGCTAGGATTTCCTCATTTTTCCTGGCTAAATAATGTGTGTGTGTGTGTGTGTGTGATTTTTTTATTCATTTATTGATTGATGGACACTTCATTATTGTAGAGAATACTGCTGTGAATATGGGGGTGTAGTTATCTTTTCAAGTTAGTGCTTTTGTTTCCTTTGGATATATTCCTGGAAGTAGAATGGTTAGGTCATATAGTAGTTCTAGTTTTAACTTATTAAAAATCCTCCATATTGTTTCCATAGTGTCTGTAACAGTTTTTCAATCTCACCAACAGTGCACAAGTTTCCCGTTTTCTCTGCATTCATGCCAGCATTTGTTATCTCTTGTCTTTTTGATGATGGCCATTCTATAGGCATGAGGGGATAACTCATTGTGGTTTTTATTTGCATTTGTCTAATGACCAGTGATGCTGAGCATCTTTTCATGTACCTGTTGGCCTTTTAAATTTTATTTAACATCTTCTTAGGAGAAATGTCTCTTCATCCTTTGCCCATTTTTTAATTGGTTTATTTGGTTTTGCTATTAAGTTTTATGAGTTCTTTATATATTATGGATATTCACCCTTTATCAGATATATGGTTTGCAGATATTTTTCCCATTCTATAGGTTGTCTTTTCACTTTGTTGAAGATTTCCGTCAGTGTATAGAAACTTTTTAGTTTCATGTAGTCCCACTTGTTTATTTTTTATTTTATTTCTTGTCCTTTTGGTGTCGTATCCAAAAACTCATTACCAAGACCTATGTCAAGCAGGTTTATTTCTATGTTTTTTTTTTTTAAGCGTATCTTGGTTTCAGGTCTTACGTTTAAGTCTTTGAGTTAATTTTTGTGACTGGTGTAAAATTGGACTGGGTCCAATTTCATTGTTTTACATGTGAATATCCAATTGCTCCAGCATCATTTATTGAAGAGATTGTTCTTTATTGTGTATTCTTGACTCCCTTGTCAAAATTAGTTAACCTTATCTGCTTGGGTTTATTTTGAGGCTCTCAATTCTGTTTCATTCATCTACTTTTCTGTTTTTATGCCAGTATCATACTGTTTTGGTGATTATAACTTTATACTGTAGCTTGTAGTCAGGAAGTGTGATGCCTCCTGCTTTGTTCTTCTTTCTCATTATTTCTTTGGTTTCTAGGGGTCTTTTCATGGCTCCATATAAATTTTAGGAGTGCTTTTTCTACTTCTGTAAAAAATTCCATCAGAATCTTGAAAATCTTGACAGGATTTGCATTGTGAAGCTATAGATGGCTTTTGTAATATTGATATTTTAACAATACTAATTCTTCCAGTGCATGAACATGGGATACCTTTCCATTTATTTGTGTCTTTTAAAAATTTCTTTCATTAGTGTTTTGTAGTTGTCAGAGTAGAGATCTTTCACCTCCTTAGTTAAATTTATTCTTAAGTATTTTATTGTTTTTGATCCTGTTGTAAATGGGATCAATTTTTCTTTTTTTTAAAGATTTTAAAGATCTCAAAGAGAGCAAAGCAAGGGGAGGGGCAGGCAGGGGAGAGGGGGAGCAGGTGCCCTCTTTCTTTTTCTTTTTTGTTTTTTTGAAAATTCATTGATGGGGCACCTGGGTGGCTCAGTCAGTTAAGCGTCGGCCTTTGGCTCAGGTCATGATCGCAGGGTCCTCAGATCAAGCCCCACATTAGGCTCCCTGCTCAGCGGGAAGCCTGCTTCTCCCTCTACCTCTGCCTGCTTTGCTCTCTCTTTCTTTCTGATAAATAAAGATATAAATAAATTCTTAAAGAAAGAAAATTCAGTGATAGTGTAAAGAAACACTACTGAATGTTATTTTTGTATTCTGCAACTTTCCTGAATTCATTGATTATATATAAAAATTTTTTGGTGTAGTCTTTATGATGTTTTATATAAAATCATGTCATGTGTGAATGGAAACAATTTTGCTTCTTCCTTTTTGTTTCTGATGCGTTTTATTTCCTTTCTTGCCTGATTGCTCTGGTAAGCATTTCTAATACTATGCTGAATAGGAGTGGTGGGAGTGGATATCTTTATCTTGTTCCTTATCTTAGAGGAAAAGCTTTCAACCTTTCACTATTGAGTATGATGTTAGCTGTGGGCTTGTCATATATGGCCTTTATTATGTTAGATATGTTCTTTCTATACCTAATTTATTAAGAGTTTTTAATCATAAATGGATATTGCATTTTCTCATATTGTTTTTTGTCCAGTGAGATAGATGGTCATTTGATTTTTTTTTTTTTTTTTATTCTTTTAATGTGATGTATCACACTGACTTGCATAAGCTGAACCATCCTTTCATTCCAGGGATAAAATCCACTTGACACGATGAATTTAATGTGCTGCCAAATTCAATTTGCTGGTATTACACTAAGAATTTTTGCATCTGTATTAAGAATGGATATTGGCCTATAGTTTTCTTTTCTAGTAGTATTCTTTTCTGGTTTTGGTATCAAGATAATGCTGGCCTCCTAAAATGTGTTTGGGAGTGTTCCTTTCTTCTTGATTTTTTGGAAGAATTTGAGAAGGATTGGTTATCAATTCTTCTTTAAATGTTTGGTAAAATTCACCAGTGAAATCACCTGACTCTAGGTTTTTCTTCATTGCTGGAATTTTTATTAGTAATTCAGTCTTCTTACTAGTAATTGGTCTATTTAGATTTTCATTTTTTCATTATTCAGTCTTGGTAAGTTGTATATTTCTAAAAGTTTTTCCTTTTCTTCTGGTTTGTTCAGTGTGATGGTATATATTTTTTCAGAGTAGTCTTCTAAATGATCTTCTGATTTCTATGGTATCAGTTATAACTTCTTGTTTTTCATTTATATCATTGTCTATTTGGGTTCTTTCTCTTTTTACCTTGGTTGAACTAGCTAAAAGTTTGTCAATTTTATTTATCTTTTTGAAGAACAATTTTTTTTTTTTTTTTTTTGGTTCGGTTAATCTTCTTTTTGTTTTCTTCTGTTCTCTATTTTATTTCCACTCTAATCTTTATTTTTCCTTTCTTTTCCTAAATTTGGGCTTAATTTGTTCTTTTTTCTAGTTCCTTTAAGGTGTAGAATTAGTTTGTTTATTTGGTATTTTCTTCTTAATATAGGTGTTATGTACTTCCCTCTGAGACCTGCTTTTTCTGCATCTCACAAGTTCTGGTACATTGTGTTTCCATTTTTATCTCAAGAAGCTTTTTTATTTCCCCTTTAGTTTCTTTGAATTATTGCTTGCTCAGGAGGGTGTTGTTCATTTTCATATGTTCTTGAGTTTTCTAGTTTTCCTCATTTTATTAATTTCTAGTTTCATGCCATCCTGGTCAAAGAAGATACTTCAGTCTTCTTGAATTCACTAAGATTTGTGATCTCTCCTAGAGAATCTTCTGTGTGCACTTGAGAAAACTGTGTATTCTGCTGCCGTTGGTTAGAATGTGCTATATATTTCTGTTAGGTCCATTTGGCCTGTAGTGTCGTTCAAGTCCAATGTTTCCTTATCGATTCTCTATCTGGATGATCTATTCTTTGTTAAAAGCTGGTATTGATTGAAATGCCCAACTATTACTGTATTACTATTTATTTCTCCGTTGAGTTCTGTTAGGTTTTACTTTATGTATTTAGATGATGGAATTTGGGACCCATAAATATTTGCAATGTTATATCTTCTTGATGTATTCACTCCCTTTTCATTTATAAAATGATCCTTTTCTTTTTTGTACCATTTTTAGTTTAAAATCTATTTTGTCTGATAGAAGCATAGCTACCCCTGCTTTTATTATTAAATTTATTTTTATTATTATTGGTTACTATTTACTTGAAACATCTTTTTCTATCACTTTACTCACAGTTTATGTGTCTTTAAGGCTAAAATTAGTCTCTTTTAGGCAGCATACTGTTGGATTTTTTCTTTTTTTAATCCATTCACCCTTTCTAAGTCTTTCAATCAGAGGATGAAGTCCACTTACATTACTATAGGTAAGTACTTACTATTGACATTTTGCTCCTTGTTTTCTGTATATTTCATAGATTTGTTGTTTTTTGTTCTTTATGCTGTGTCTTGTATTTTGCCATCTTTTGATTTCAGTATGCTTGGACATCTTCATCATGTTTTTATGACAGAATTTCCTTTGTGGTTGTCATGAAGCTTACATAAAATTTCTTGAACTTGAACACCTTATTTTAAACTGAAAACAATTTAACTTTTATAGAATTAGTAAACTTTACACTTTTGCTTTTTCCTTTCTTAAATTTTAAAATCATTTATGTCATAATTTACATTTTTAAAATATTGTGTAATGAATAACAAATTATTGTAGTTACGGTAATTATACTATATTTTTTAAACCTTTAAACTAGAGTTGTAAAGGAATTATGCATCATTATTAGCATATTGCAGAATCTAATTATATAGTTAATACTACCAGTGAGATTTATGCTACTTTTATGTTTTATGTTTTTATGTTATTAATTAGCATTCCTTTTCTTCCACTCAGTCCCCTTTAGCATTTCTTGTGAGGCAGATCTGGTGGTAATGTACTACATCACTTTTTGTTTGTTTGGGAAAATGTTTATCCTTCCTCATTCCTGAAGGATGGCTTTATTAGGTATAGAATTATTGGTTGACATTTATTTATTTATTTATTTATTTATTTATTTATTTTTTCAAAATGTTACATATGTCATCCTATTCTCTCTTGGCCTGAATAGTTTCTGTTGATAAATACACCAAAGTCTTATGTAGTTCCCCTTGTTTGTATCTTTTCTCTGTTCTTTCGTTGCTCTTAAAGTTCTTCTTTGTGTTTGACTTCTGACAATTTAATTATAATTAAATTGTGTCTTGTTGTTGGCCTATTAAGTCATATGTATTCAGGGTCCTTTGGGTGTTACGAATATGGATGACCATTTCTTTACCCGGGTTTGGGAAGTTTTCAGCCATTATTTCTTTAAATATACTTTCTGTCTTTTTGTCTTTCTCTTCCTTTTCTGGAATTCCCATAATACTAATATTGCTTCTTTCCATTGTGTTCCATATTCCCATAGGCTTCCTTCACTCCTTTAATTATTATTTTTTGCTCCTGTGGCTGGATAATTTCCAAAGTCTTATTCTCCAGGTTGCTTATTCTTTCTTCTGTATGGTTGAATGTGCATTTAAACTCTATGTTGAATTATTCAGTTATTATATTTTTAAAATATAGAATGTGTGTGTGTGTGTGTGTGTGTGTGTGTGTGTTTGATGGCTGCTCTTTCCTTAATAAGCTCATTATGGGTTTTTGGGTGTGCCTGTTGGTAATGTCTTTGGGCAGTTGGGGTTTGGTAGTGTGGTCTATTTTTTGGTGAAGCAACTGTTTGAGCTCTGAGGACTAAGGTAGGGGATTGTGCCACTAGCTGGGAATAGCTGGATAGGGCTGTTGACTTGGTTCCCTACACATGTGAGGCTGTATTATGGGCTCTGCAGTTCTTTGATTCTCTGGTGAGGCTTACTAAATTTTTGGGAGTGGGTACTATATTTATTATTAGGTGGGGTATAAATTAGCTTCCCAGCCCTAGCTGAGCAGCCCTGTAGGAATCCAGAACTTGTATGGCCCAGATAGGAATCGAGAACTTGTATGACTCATTGTTTTGGAACCAAAATCAGGTCAGAGTGTGCACAGAATTTCTTGGTCATGTGAAGCTACTAGTTTTGCTCTGCATACAGGGGAAGTCATGAGCTGTACTCTCTGTCCGGGTGCTCTGTACATGAAGGTATTGACCATACTGCATAGCTTCTTATGTGTTCTAGTTAGGTTCTCTGGTCAGATAGGTTGAAATCTTTATTCAGCGGGGCTATGAAATTGATTCCCTGCGCTAGTACATCAGGAGAAATAGTTAAAGCCAATAAAAAATCTTTGTTGTGTTAATTCAAGCCAGCTTGCACTCAAGCTTTCCTAGCCAAACAGGACCACTGGCTTTGCTCTGTAGTGTTGGCTTTACATGCTCATTTCCTGGTTCAAGCATCACTAACTTATGTAGTTGTCCCTCTCCCTCTGCTCTTCTTTGCATGTGTTCTCTCTCTCTTTTTCTCTCTCTAAAATAAATAAAATCTTAAAAAAAAAAGAGAGAACTAGAGCCCAAAATGATAAAAAACTTAGATATAGTGCACAAGAGATTTAAAGCAGGTATTACAAATGAGTTTGAGGATTTAAACAAGAATAAGCCATAGTGAATAAACAGGTATTGAGGATCTCAGCAGAGACAAGAAAATGAAGAATGAGGAGAAGAAGAAGAAGATGGGGAAGAAGGAAGAGGAGGAAGTAAAGTAAAAAGAGGAAAAGGGAATAGGAAGAATAATAGAAGAAAGAATCAAAAGGAACTTCTAGAATTGAAAGGTACGTTATCTGAAATAAAAGTTACTAGTTGGACTTAAAGGCATGTTAGAGACAATTGAAGAATGATCACTGAACTTGAAGACAGATCTACCAATTGGAGTTATCTAAGAAGAGAAAAAAAATGAAAAGAACCTGATCAGTGCCTTAGAGCTGCACAGGATCCCATCAAATACTCTTATATACATGTTAATAAAGAAACACCAGGAAATGGGGACAAACGAGGAAGAAAAATATTTGAACAAATAATTATCAACTTAAGATGATTGGGATGATTAAGCCAAAGTAAATGAAAATCACTACACAATATAGAAAAGAAAAACTCTTGGAAGACACTAGAAAAAAATTCATCAAAAATAGAACAATCATAGACTTGTTAGCTTCTCATCAGAAAAACAAACAAAAGCCAAAAAAACATGCCTAAAGATATTGGAAGAATATATTTAAATTGCTGAAATGGGGGAGGAAAGGAGGACCTATCAACATAGATTTTTCTATCTGGGAAAATATCTTTCAAAAATTAAGGCAAAGTAAAGACATTTTTAGATAAATGAAAAACAAGAGGTATCAGTATGCATCAGCACGAAGTGTAAAAGATTAAAGAACATGTTTCAAGCTGAAAGTAAATGACACCAGATTAAAATTTGAATCATCAGGAAGGAATGAAGATAATAATGTGGGTAAATATACAAGATGACATTTTCTTTTTTCTTCTACTACCTTCTTTCAGAGATACATGACTTTTCTAAAGAAAAGATACATTTTTGCACCTTTTATACCTTGGTAGATCAACATGACAAAATAGCACAAGGAACAGGAGGTGAGTGGAATTAAACTCTATCAAGGTTCTTAAAATTTTTCATGAAGAACAGTATCAACTCTAGATAATGATAGTGAAGTACGTACATGAAATCACTAGACCAACACTAAAATGTAAAGAGATACATTAAAAACCCAATGGAAGAATTAAAATGGAATACTAAAAGTATTCAAAAGAACACAAGAGGAAGAACATAATAAATAACAAATGGGAAAAAATAATTTTAAAAAGTAGAAAAAAATGATAAAATGGAAGATCTAAATCCTATCAAAACATTTAATTATATCAAATGTAACTAGCCTAAATATATCGATTAAAATGCAAAAAATTCTGATTGGTTAAAAAGGCATGATACAATAATTTGGAGTATATTTTTTCAACCTTTGACTTCCAACCTATCTCTGACTTTATATTTAAACTTGTTCTGTCAAAGACAGCAAATATAATATATACATAGTGCCTAAATTAACATAAAAGTAGACTTTTGAAAAAATTACAAATGATAAAAGTAAAATTATGATAAAGTAGTTATCAAGAAGTTATGTCAGAGGGGTGCCTGGGTGGCTCAATGGGTTAAAGCCTCTGCCTTTGGCTCAGGTCATGATCTCAGGGTCCCAGGATCGAGCCCCGCATCGGGCTCTCTGCTCAGCAGGGAGCCTGCTTCCCCCTCTCTCTCTGCCTGCCTCTCTGCCTACTTGTGATCTCTCTCTCTGTCAAATAAATAAAATCTTTAAAAAAAAAAAAAAGTTATGTCAGAAATGTACATGTGTAATAGAGCTTCAAATTATGTAAAATAAAACCAGACAGAATTAAATAAAAATAGAAATATTCACAATCATTGAGAGAGATTTGATCACTTCTCTGTCATTAATTCTTACAACTAGATAAAATGGTCAGTGTGTTAGCAAGAATACCACAGGTATAGGGGCGCCTGGGTGGCTCAGGTGGTTGAACATCTGACTTCAGCAAAGGTCATGATTTCAGGGTCTTGGGATCAAGCCCCGTTTTTTGGGCTCGCTGCTCAGCAGGGAGTCTGCTGGAAATTCTCTGTCCCTCTGCCCCTCCCCCCATTCATACTCTCTCTCTCTGAAAATAAATAATAAATCTTAGAAAAAAATACCACAGATATAATTGTGGGTCCTTCTCAGTGCATCATATCAGGAGGCATCATGTTGATTTGTGCTCATATTCCTGATGTTTACTTTGAACAACTGGTTAAGGTATAGTCAGTCACATCTCTCTAGTATAAAGTAATTCTTTTAAAAATAATTATTAATCATATGCAAATATCAGTGAGTATGAAAATATGCTGCCTTGTCAAACATTCAACTAGTTTTATCTCCCATTGATGATTGATTTCTTTCTTCCCTTCCTTCTTTCCTTCCTTCCTTCCACTGCAGTAAGAACATTTAACATGAGATCTACCCTCAACAAATATTTAAGTGGACAAAATACAGTATTGCTAACTAGAGGCACTATGCTGTATAGTAGATCTCTACAAATTTTTCATCTTACATAACTGAAACTTTATACCCATTAAACAGCAACTCCCCATTTGCTCCTCTCTGCAACTTCTGGCAATCACCAGTCTACTTTCTGCTTCGTTGAGTTTGACTATTTCAGATACCTCATGTAAGTGGAATCATGCAGTATTTTTCTTTCTGTGAGTGACTTATTTCACTTAGCGTATTCCAAATTCAACCACGTTGTCAGATGTGGCAGGATTTCCTTTTTATGGCTGAATAATATTCCATTTTGTGTAAATACAACCTTTTCTTTATCCATTCTCCCATCAGTGTACATTTAGGTTGTTTCCATATCATGGCTATTGTGAATAATACCACAGTGCTCATCAGAGTGCAGCTCTCTCTTCATGTTCTTGACTTCAATTTTTTTGGATATACCCAAAAGTGAGATTGCTGAGTCATATAGCCCACTGATGATTTTCTTATGTCTTTACTCCACATAAATTGGTTTTCTACTATAAAGAAGAGCTTTGCCTTTGCTTGATTTGTTTCTTATTTGTTATTTATTTATATTATTATGGTCTCATAGATTTAAATTTCATCCAAAGGGTTAAAGTTAATTATCATAATTTCTTCTGATTATTAAATTATTCCAGATCAGGCTAATAGGAACTCCTATAAACTATCTTCTATGAACTTTTCAAATCTGTTCATCATTCTTTGATTACTTCCTTTCATCTTGCACAACAAAATATCCCAGATTCCTCTTATCCTTTTTCTTCCCCAGACTTAATATCAGCTCTAAAGAGCCCTGATTCTTTTTAGTGGAGAGTGATATTTTAAAAATCAAGATTATTTTTTTGACAGGTCATTGCTTCTTGGCCTTCTCAGTGGACAGACTAGTAAATATATGCATATGTACACGTGTCTTTGTATATTTCCCTGCCTATCGTCTATCTGTCTACCTGTCTACCTATTTACCTGCCTGTCTACCCTTCCAGCCCTCCATCTATCCATCCATTCATCCCTCCGTCCACCATGGATACCACCAATTTTAATCCAATGCCACGTTTTCATATTTGTCACCTTCATCTACAACAGCAAGAGCCTAGTACCAAGTTTAATCAACATTTATATTTAATTGCTCAAATCCAGAATATGCAGAAGGCATTACAATTTCAGAACTGTCAACATACAGTACTATTAGAAACAAGCTAAATAATCAGAATTTGATATTTGTTCTTAGTTTTTTTAAAGTAAAATATATAGTGCATACTTTACAATTTGATATTTTGACAAATGTATGCACGTATATCACAAATATAGAACATTTATATCATCCAAAAAAGTTCTCTCACACTTCTTTCTATTACACATCTGCATATTTACTATATACCTGCTTATTTTTACAAAGAGACTCTCGGGATTTCAGATAGATCATATTGAATCTATCAAAGAAACTAGAGAACAACTGCATGTTAATGACACTGAGTCTTCCAGTGATACACTTCTCCACATTTGTTTAGGTCTTCCCTAATTTCTTTCAACAGTATTTTTAGTTTCCAGTATAGACATCCTGTATAGGCAAGTCCAGTATAGACATGTCTTTTTAATATATATTCCCAATTACTTTATTGTTTTCACACTATTGTGAATAAAATTATTTTCCTATATCAACTTGTAAGTTTTTGCTGATAACTCATAGAAATACAATTGATTTTTATATAGTTTCCTTGTATTCTGCAACCTTATCAAATTTAAGAGTTCTAGTAGTTGCCATATAGATTTAGAATTTTTTTATGTAGATAACTGATTAATTTATATGTTTTTACGTTTTCTTTTCAATTCCATTTTATTTTCTTTTCCTATTGCACAGACTAGAACTTTCTGGACAGTGGTGGTGCTTTTGGACTACCTTACCCTGTTCCCAGTCTTAGGGTGAAATTTTTAGTACTTCACATTTAAGTATGAAACTGCCTATATGTTCTTCACAGGTTTCTTTTTTCAGTTTGAATGAGTTCCCTTTTATTGCTAGCTTACATCAAGTTTTATCATAAAGAAGTGTTGAATATTATCAGTGCCTTTCCTGCATCTAGATGAGAAGATCATATGATTTTTTTCTCCTTTTGTATTATTTTGTATTATACATTATACATTTTGTATTATACATTATACATTATTTATATATATAAATATATATGTATATACTTATAATGTATATATATACATTTATACATTATTTGATTTTTGATTTTTGAACATTAAGTCAAACACATTCCTTGATAAAATGTATTGTTAAAGATTTTTGCACCAATGTTTATGGGGGATATTGGTCTCCAAATTTCTTGTAACTACAAGTTGTCTGTCTTTGGTATTGGCATTATACTGGCTTCATAAGTGGAGTTGGGAAGAGTTCTCTTTTCCTTATGTCCTGAGAGAGTTTGTGTAAGTTGATACAATTTCACCCGTAAAAGTTCAATAGATTGCACCCATGAGACCATCTGAGATTAAAGTTGGGTGTGTGGGAAATGTTTTATTATGAATTCAGTTTTTGTAATGGATAGAATCTCATTCAGATTTATTTCAGTTTTAAGCTGTTTTTTTTAAAGGTATTTTCACATTTCTTCCAGGTTGTTGATTTTTTTAGAATAAATTTATTCTTTAGAACAGTTATTCCCTTATTTTATTTAAATGTCAAAAGTTTCTGGTGCTATGCTATCCTTACAACTTTTCTACAAGTTTGAAATTGTTTAAAAATAAAAATTTATAAGAGATGAGGTAGTATTAAACTCAGAAGAAAGAAGTAATAGTTTGGAAAACAAGCAATTCAAATGATAAATTCAAAAGTATGTTATTTTTTAAAGTAGACAAAAGACCAATTTTTAGTTTTAAAAAAGGAAAAAAACACATTTGAATAAATGTAGCCTTGTTAAAGGGGAATTAATAACTATATAGAAACCAATAACTTTGTGATAGCTTGAAAATGTCAGTGAAATAGTTAATTCTCTATGCAAAAATGACCAAAATTAACTGATGAAGTAGAAAACCTGAATAGACTATTAACTATCAAATAAAGTTATCAACAAATGTCCTCAATTTTGTCTCTTGATATAGGTACTACATTGTTCTATCACATTTTAATGAACTGATAATGACCAAAGAAACTATTCTAACCATATAAAAATGACTGAATTTATTTTATGAAGCTAATATATCACTGATAATGAAGCCTCTAAAAAATTAGAAAAGTAAGAATACTATAGTTCAAACTCCCTGTGAATATAAATGTAGAACTTAAAATCGTAGCAAGCCAAATTCAGCAATAGAATTGTTATATCATACACTTTGAGGTAACGATCTTGCTCTATTTGAAGGAAGTAACACATTGTTTATGTAACCAGATAAACTACTTAAAAAAATCATAACAAACTGATAGGTGCTTTCTGTAATATATGTGTGTGTGTGTGTGTGTGTGTGTGTGTGTGTGTGTGTGTGTGTAGAACTTTAACGTCTTACAGATAAGTAAACAAATTGAAGGAAAAATGAAATATTTTCATTAAAATCAAGATTATATTAGGACCGTTTACTATTATTATTATTATTCAATACTCTTTTTTTAGATTTTATTTATTTGACACACAGAGAGATAGAGAGAGCACAAGCAGAGGAAGGGGCGGGCAGGCAGGCAGGTACAGGGAGAGAGAGAAGCAGGCTCCCCGCTGAGCAAGGAGCCTGATGTGGGGCTCGGTCCCACGACCCTGGGATCATGACCTGAGCTGAAGGCAGCCGCTTAACCGACTGAGCCACCCAGGTGCCCCTATTATTTAATACTCTTGTTCTGGTTCTAGGCAGTATGTAAGGCATGAAATGAAATATATTAACACTAAATTATAATTATTTTCTAATAATGTGATTATATACCTCAAAAACCCAAGAGAGTTACTTTAAAAAACATAATCATTCCAATACTTGGTTGTATAGTGTCTTCTCAAAACTCATGTCCACGAAAAACCTGTGAATGTGACCTTAGTTGAAGCAGGGTCTTTGCAGATGTATTGAGTTAAAATGAGGTCATACTAGATTAAGGTACCCCCTAACCCAATGACTATTATACTTTTAAGAAGAGCGAAATATGGACACAGACATCCAGAGGGAAGATAGAATGAGAATACACAGAGAGAATGCCATGTGATTGGAGGAATGTATCTTTAAATGCTTAGATCGCTAGTAGCCACGAGAAGCTATAAAGAGTCAGGGAGGTATTCTCCACTGGGGCCACCAGGGAGAGCATGGCACTGCAGACACATTGATTTCAGACTGCTCGCCTTAGTAACTTTGAGGGAATAAATCTCTTGTTTACAGCTACCCATTTAGTTGTACTTTATTATGGAAGCACTAAGAAACTAAGACAGTCTCCAAAGTCACAAAACTGAGAAAGTGCCCCATTTATAACTGGAAACTAATTTCTCAAATTATGCCTTTTTTTCTTGTTTATTTTAATAGAATTTGTAAAACTTGTCCTATGCATCATCAATGTAGTAATCTACACAATTCTCATAGTTCTACTAAATAAGTAAATAAGTACATAAATAAATTCATAGCTTCCTTAGATAGGTTGGGAATATTCTTTGTTACATAAAGAAATCATTTCCATATTGTGGGAATTCTCAGAGCTAGTGTGTTAATGTGCATGTGTATTTTTAAATCTCCATAACAGGGGTATAATTTATAAGATTCATCATGTTCATTTGACAACAGAACCTTTTTCCTTTGGATGGCAAATTGACATCCATAGAACATTCATGTTTAGATGAACAGTATTAAAGAATTGATAAACTATACCATGCTCCCTCAAGAAGAATCAAGCCAGAGTGGATGGCTGCCTACCTATAGACAAGATCTCTTTGAGGATTCCCTCATAGACACATACAGTTTCTTATCCTGTAGTATTTGTAGATTTGTTATTTATTTATTTATTTTTTGCAGCCCCCCACCCTGGAGCACTGCATACTACATTATAAAGGGGAGTAGAGGCACAGGGTTCCACTTATATCATTCTTCAACTCATAGTTCTGCTACTTACAGTGTGATACTTTGCTTAGGATCATACTCTGAACTTCAGCTTTCTCATCAACCAAACTAAAAATAACAACTATTATACTGATATGTTGTGGGACTTAAATAAAATAACATAAATAAAGAGAATGCTCAGAACGTGACACACATTATGGTCAATACACAGAAGCCCCTCTTCCAGTTAGTTTTTTATCTTCCTAAATGTGCTTTATTTATAGCATATGGTCAATAAACTTATATTGAATGAATAATTGAATAGAATGATGAGATCTTAATTTTAGGAATTTGATGGTTGGGTCTTAAAAGGATTTAGGTTATGGTCTTTGAAGATTATGAGTTTTTTAAATGAAATTGATATTTCATGCTCGTGAAGATGGTGATCGATGGAAAAATTACAGCATTTAGAAAGTTAGAAACTGGTTTGGTGGATGGTACAGCTGTAGACAAAGGTGATCATTGTCTTCCTTATGGCACACCTGTCTGGTGCTGGCATTAATTGCTCCATGAAATAACAGGAATTGGCATCTGCACAGAAGACTGTTTGCTGCTTTTCTCACCTGGCACCCGGGGGAAATTGTGAAATATGAAATTATAAGTTGTTCCCGCTCGCCACAGTGATGTGAAATCTAAACAACTTATGCCTGCTTATTGTCTTTTCTCCACTGATACATTAGAATTAAACTTTCCAAGGAAACATATCTTTAAAACAGTAGTAAATATCAAAAGAAAAATAGAATTTACATGATAGAAATTCATGTAGCATCATTTGTATGATTTTTGAAACAGAACAAATCTGATTTTCCCAGCACATGTCATTTCTTTATACAGTTGTCCTTTCTGGATGCTGGTCTGTATGGCAAACTAGTCTTCGTGGGCTGCTAAATTTTCCATCTCAAGGTCAACTGATTTAGTTACTTCATTTTATAATTTTTAATTAAGACAACTGTTCAGATTCTAAACCTGATGCTGAGTTGGGTTTATTATTATTTTAATGTGTTTACCTCCCAGGCCTCTGAAAGGATACTTAGGAGAACTTTACTATTCTAAAGCAAAAGAGACTACTCTAAAGCAAAAGAGACTAAAGTAAAAGAGATAATACAGTCTATTGTAGGAAAGAGTAAATTACCAGAAAGTTTCAAATGCAATTTTTAAAAATCAAATTAGCAATTGGATAGAAAATGCCATGCTGTTCATTTGGTGACAGAATTATGACAGAGAAATTTTCTCTGTCCTTGAAAGTATTAAAAATCAGTGTTAGCCTGGCTATTAAATTGAACCATCTTAAAAAAGCATATTAGTCTTGATGCTTTCTTAAGTTAATTAATTTTTAGTTATTTCAAAAACTGAGAATTATTTTAGGCCATTCTTCACTATTGGGCAAGTTTTTTTGCTGCAAAGTGTGATAAAATTAACTTTCATCTTAGTGGTCTTTACACTCCAAAATGTATAGAAACAATGGTAAAATCCATGTATTTTCAAATTTTCCACTTTATTAGCTAAAATAACAATAGTTATTTTTATTTATTTAAATAATTATATCTTATCTATGCTAACTGTAAGAATGAATCCATAAAGAAAGACATGATTGTGATGCCTAGCAGAATTCGGAGAGTCTTAAAGAGTCTGATATAATAGAATAGTATAGAATCTTTGTCCTAGAATTGCCATGGGTTCAGCTGGCATGTGCACCTGGCATGTGCACCTGTCTTACTTTGGCCTGTGCACTGAAGAACAGGTCCCTGAGAACTTTGGTGGCAGAATCATTCCTATTCTCATGTAAATTTCCTGAAATATTTGAGTACTTGTTCAAATGAGATTTCTTGAAGAGAGAAATCTTTGTATAAATACTTATCAACATGCCGCAACTTAGATTCTTCTTAACTATTTTTAGTTTTTGGACACCCCCTCACATAAAATTATGATTTTTAATATTTTCATTTTCACTTTAATAATCAGAGAGAATTTAATAAAGAATTACTATTATCAAAGAATTCTAACCTGTACATTTTATTACTTAAGATCAGATCGCTCATTGGCTTTATGTTGCCTCATGCATTTAAAAATAAAGAACATGAAAAGTATCCTACACATACAATTTTAGAAGATACAAGCTCTTAGTAACACAATGCTCAGTTTTACAACATCATCACTTACATCATTAGCTGTAGGATTTACCAGTAGAATTATAGGAAGATGTTTGTGTAATTCCTACTATCCAGTGCTGTATATGATGATTTTGGAGGTCACAACTGTGTTCTAACAAGTCAAAGGCTGAAGAGTCTAAAAAATCAAGAACTCTTATTAAATCCATGAAAGAGAGGAGGACACAGGACAAATGTCCCTGAGATTGAAGAGAGGTGAGTGAGCCCAGGGAATCACATGTTAGCAGGTTAGAAACTCGGGAGCATAATCCACTAACGGAACTGGTACCTAGGTAAGAAATCTGAATTGGCTATTGATGAAGTGCTGGAGTTGCCACATGGACAAGCCTAAGAGTTAAAAACTTCAGGAAACCCACTTATTGGGACACCCTATAATATTGTGAGATTTATATTTATAATATTTATAATATTGTGTATAAATATAATACTGTGAGGAGTTTGGCCAGGTTCCCAGTAAATATCAGAGAAAAATCCTCTCCTGCTTCCAACAGTGGGGGAGGGGGACATTTTGAGGTATCACAGAGCACTCCACTTTTCCTCACAAAGCATTCCCTCAGACATGAAAGCCTGAACTGTCAGGGTATTTTCAGAGCCTAACTGGCCTGGTGGAAGGGAAATCTCCATTGCTAACCCTCTCTAGATATCCTGTTCCATGTAAGGGGAGGAGAAAAAAAACTGAGAAACACTTGTGAGGTTCACATTCCACATTCACTGAAAGACTGAGACCTACTCATAGAACTATAGAATTCTTCCCCTCTCCCCACATTAAGGCCTATTTACAGCAGTTCCTTTTACCCAGTGTTTCATGTCTAGCTATCAAGAAAATATCACATGACCTGATTTGGAGAGAGAGAGGAAGAATCAGAAAGAGACATGACAGGGATATTGGAATTATCAGACCAGGTATTCAAAATAACTATGATCAATATGCTAAGGCCTCTAGTGGATAAAACAGCATGCAAGAAAAGATGGTCAATGTAAATAGAGAGATGGAGATCCCAAGAATCAGAAATAAATCCTGGAGATCAAAACCACTGTGACAGAAATGAATAAGCTTTGGTGGGCTTATTAGTAGCCTGGACACAGCTGAAGAATGATATCTGAGCTAGAGGACATCACAATAGAAATCTCCAAAACTGAAAAGCAGAGAGAACAAAGACAGAAAACACAACGGCATATCCAAGGACTGCACAAGAAAATGTGTAACGTGTGTAGCAGTAATACCACATGGACAAGAAAGAGGAAAGGAACAGAAGAAACATTTGGAAAAATAATGACTAAGAATTTCCCCCAAGTGAATGTTGGACACAACACCACAGCATAGACTAAAGCAGGATAAAATGGAAAAACAAAACAAAACAAAACCAACCAACCAAACAAAAAACAACACCCCTACACCTATACATATCCTTTCCAAGCTACAGAAAATCAAAGTAAAATCCTTTGAGAAGTTGGAGAGATAAGACACTTTACCTACAGAGGAACAACGGTAAGGATTATACTTCTCAGAAATTACACAAATGAGAACTGAGTAGATTGAAACATTTAAGGTGTTGTGGGGCGAAAACAACAACAAAACTACCAACCTTGAATTCGTACCCTGTAAAATTATCCTTCAAAAGTCAAAGACAAATACTTTTTCAACTTTCTCAGGTAAATATGGATTGAGAGAATTTTTTTTTTATGCCAGAAAACCTCCTTTGAAAAAAAAATTTGGATCAAGGAAAATGATCTAAATCAGAAACTCGAATCTACAAAAGAGAAAGAGAGCCTTGGAAAAGAAGTGAAGGTAAAAAAAAAAAAAAACTTTTAAAGTTACCAAGAATAAAT
This sequence comes from Potos flavus, assembly GCA_028534135.1. NCBI lineage: Eukaryota > Metazoa > Chordata > Mammalia > Carnivora > Procyonidae > Potos > Potos flavus. The sequence continues at coordinate 105,584,374 of CM052897.1, forward strand.
AAAGGCATTTTATAACAATGAAGGAGTCACTTCCCCAAGGAGACATGAGAATCCCTAACGTGTATGCATCTAATAGAACGTCAAATAACATGAAACAAAAACTAATAGAATTGCAAGAATAGATGAATCTACTATCATAGTTGGAGATTTCTGTACCCATCTATCAGAAATGGATAGACTCATTGGTCTATGTGTCTGTTTTTGTGACAGTACCATGCTGTCTTGATCACAGCTTTGTAATACAGCTTGAAGTCAGGCATCAGATGGGTGAGCCTGGTGATGGCTAGTAAAGAGGGCATGGATTGCATGGAGCACTGCGTGTTACAAGCAAACAATGAATCATGGAACAGTACATCAAAAACTAATGATGTTCCTTATGGTGACTAACATAACACAATAAAAAAGAAAAGAAATGGTCAGACCCAATAGGCAGAAAATCAATAAGGTCATAGTTGAACTCAATAATTATTGCGGTCCTGGAAGTAGAAGAAAACTTTAGCAACGTTTGTAAAAAAATATTTTAGGAACCTGGGAGAGATAGTTGGTATTTCATGCAACTTAACATATTTAATTTCTACAACTTATTATAATAAATTCCAATTAGTACACTTTTTACCTTTTCTGTTTCACAATTTTCTCATCTCTAAAATGAGGATTATGTTTTTAAAAAACAATTTCAGTGATGAATAACTTTTACTTTAGGCAGCATTTCCGAAGCCAAACTGTATTGAACAGAATAAGAAGCTTCCTAAATTCCCTACCAGGACCTGAGGAGCAAAGATAAGAAGAAAGAAGAAATAAAATTTTGTTGACCAAATAGGTCTTTGGAGGAGGAAATGTGTATAATGCTAAAATATGTTCTCATTGATACTGGGACTGAGAACCAGATTTGTGGAAAAGTAAACTTGCACAAGCCATGGAAATAGCTATGTGTAGCAAACTAAAATATTCTTTTCTTTTGTTTTCCTTTTTTTTTTTTTTTTTAGTCAAAAAGACTTTGAGAATTCGAATGTTTGAGAAGTTTGTTAACAGTATCAGAAGGTTCTAAAGCATGTGCCTGAATAGGATCACAAGTCACTATAAAACTTAATGTTTCATTATTTATTTAGCCAAGGTGGTAACAAGGGATTTCATAGCAAAAACATCGGGTTATCTAGTCGTTAGCAAAACTTTGCTCCTTTAATTTGGAGAAGTTTTAACCGTTTCAAGTAGTCAAAGACCTGATAAGGACAAAACAGAAACCCTGCTTACAATTTCTTATTAAAAGCAGGGCAATAATCCAGGAAAACTTTGTCTTTTTAGCAGAAAGAGAAGCCAAGTTTCAATTTTATACCAGTGTACTTTTAAAACTCATTTATTCCAATCCTGGTCAGTCCTGACCCTGGCAAAAATTCTCCAATGATTCCCCTTCACAAATGTTTTACAAGTTTCTTTTTTCTTCTTTTTTTCCTTTTCAATACGGATTTTGTTGTAAGCCTTCTATCTCTAAATAACCAGTTTCATTTTAGGACAAAATTACTTCCCTCAACAAAAATGTATTTTCATCCCTTTTGCCTTTTTATGCACCTCTTTCTTACATACAGAGTTGCTTCCCTGAGCCATTCTAGCATCTTAATTACATTTATCAGAATTTTAATTCTTAGAAACCTTAGTTTCTAAAAACTAAGTAGTAACCAATTGTGAACTGTTCTACTCCCACATCTTCCCAAGCCTCGCTAGATAATCAGCTTTTATTTTACCTGAACTTACTAGTTTAGTTCATGTTGCGACTGGTGCAATTTGCCAGCAAAAATGACCTAAGATAGTGGTTGATTTTGTCTCTGGAAGTTTTCATGGGTAATTGTTAAAAACAAGTTGGTTGAAAGATAAAAAGATGGTAGACACATTATTAAATGGCTTTCAAAATCTTTGGTAACCTAACACTTTGAAGTTTTGCTAAGTTAAATGATAAATTGGGTTGAATTTATTGGATATCTGAGTCTTCTCCAAATAAGATAAAATGCCGAAACATTAATTACTAAACATAGCTTTAAAATATTCTATTTTAATGCTAGCGTCAGGATAATCTTCTAAGGTGCCGACTGTTACATGATGTGTCAAGATCGCTGTAATTTTGGATTGCATATCTTAAAGTCTGCTAATTTCCTTTTTCTCTCTACCATAAATTGGGAAATTGTTTTCCAGGTACCTCCGGTGGGCGCTGTGATTTTGAATTTGACCTCTGTTCTTGGGAGCAGGAGCAGGATGATGACTTTGACTGGAATCTGAAAGCTAGCAGCATCCGTGCTGTAGGCACGGAGCCAGCTACTGATCACACCTTAGGAAACTCCTCTGGCCATTACATCTTCATAAAGAGCTTGTTCCCTCAGCAGCCCATGAGAGCTGCCAGAATTTCCAGCCCGGTCATAAGTGGAAGAAGCAAAAACTGCAAGGTAAGAAAAATACCCAGAAATGTTGTGACTGCTGAGAGCGCTAATACGGAAAATGGAATGGCCAGGACCAGACCAAAGCTGAGTTTGAATTTCTTCAACCTAGGATATGTATGGCAAGGAGAAAGTACAGTAAGGATGAAAGAGAAGGATTGTTAGAACTATGGGAAGAATTTATCCTATTGATAAATTCCATAGATATTTGAATTTTGGAAACTACTGGAAAACTTCATGGTTATTATCCGTAAACTATGGAGAGCACAAAGGAAGTAAAATGCAGTTGCTTCCCCTCAAGGAATTTAGTACTTACTGGAATTATGAGAATTTCACCATCAGAAAGAAAATTCAAGTAGTATATAGTTAAATATTCCCAAGAACAAATATTAAAGATAGTTGGAGATACAATAAAATGGTTGAAGAAGTCTTCATGAAAAGGGAGAGACTAAAATTAGCCCTAAAAAAAGGTAGAAGAATTTCTGTAGGGGGGCAAAGAAGGTTTGGCCATATCCTTTAGAACTTTCTGGAAAATGTTAGTACTATTAAAAGTATAAATAGGATTGTATGGCTTTTTGGGACAACCGGCCTCTATGATGACTGCCTATTTTCAGGTCCTTCCCTTCTGTTTATTGATTGCTTTTATTTCACAAAGAATGGGAGTCAGCTGAGTTAGGATCTAACCTTAGCTTTACATATAATATAAATTAATCACTCAGAGATGACTTTACAAGAATCTTGCTTACAAAAGAATAGTACATGAATAAATGTGCCATTTATATTTACAATGAGAAGTGTGATCTCCATAGGATCTGAACACACATATTTTGACTCGTGAGTTCTCAGTATCCGAACACTGAAAGGAAAGCAAATTACATTCAGAGAGATGTCAGCTGATCAAAGAATCAGGCTGGCAGACAATAGCATGATTGAAATCTTTATTGTTTTCAAAGTATAACATTCTTGTGTCACCGCCTCCACCATAGAGCCCTAACCTTTGGAAGGAGACCTTTTAAACCTTTGCCCCATGGCTCCCCAGATTCCCTGCACCCATTACAGATGCTCGCTCCTCTGTTTTGTATTGAGTAGCCTTCACTTCCTACTATTGTCATGGTTTTAATACATGTTAAACTTTTAGTTTGTATTGGAAGTTTTTCTGTCTCATCTTAAGTTGATTTCGTAGTTTAACTCTCGGGGTAACCTCATTTCAGTTATCTTGTGAGGCACATTTGATAGAATTTTCTGCAAGAGAGTGACATGATCTGATCAGAGTTTTAGAGAGAGAACTCAGCAGTCTAAAGCAAATATAACAAATTATGCAGAATAGCATTAAACTAATTAGTTTGGCAAAAAAAAATGAATTTTAATCAAGTATATTTCTCATCTGTTTTGTTGTTTTCCAAATTACTTGATAACTTTCTCCAAAACAAAGCCCAAGCACACCCAGATTTTATATGTCAAATCTCTATAAATCTCTCTACATTCATAGATATTCTGAAATTTACAAATTTGTTTTAGTCTTAGAAAGATAATTAAAAATTAAACACAAAATGTATAGCATTCCAGCTTGACTTCTTGGCTTTTTTACTTAGGCTTCCTCTGAAAATGCTCCAAAGGTTTGTTTTTCATACTGTAGCAACTCAGGATTTCATCCATCTCTATTTTTCCCTGGTCCCAGAACTGTAGTCCCCACTGTTTTAAACATCTGTGCGAGAATAATGAAATATGCCTAGAAGAAATGTCAAAAAATTAATGATGAATGGTTCATTCTATGAATATTTATGATATAGATTGAATACAAAGAAGTGAGGAAAGGTCATGCTGGGAATGATTGTGTCACTCATATGAAAAAATATGTATATCAGGTAAGCAGAGTGACCTCCCAGATTTCGTGAAAATCCTTTCTGTCACTTGACCTTGGGGAATACTTTCAAGCAGAACAAAATCAAACTGAAGATTTTTCTTCCTTTTTAGGGATGGATGGTAGGAGGAATGAGACTGATTGATGTGGGAAGGGACGAGGCCTTTGAGTAACTCTGAAATTTCCAGAGAAAGTGCCTCTCTAGACGGATCTCATACTTAACATTCCCTCATAATGCCCTGCAATTAGACTATGTTGTTGTCAAGTGTTTTCTTGACACACATAAACACACACATGTTTTTATGTTTGTTTGCATGTTAACCACATGCGATCATTCAAAAAATGGCCTCAAGAAGACGGAAATATTTACTGCAACTTGAACATTGGCCTCAGATTTGTTGCATAAATAAGACAAAACAAGGCAGACAACTAGAAAGGCCAAGTCTATGACTGCAGGGGATCTGAACAGACATGTGTTACACGCATCAGACCGTTTTCTCTGGTGTCTGTTGATGGTTCAATAGGTTGGCAATAGGCCCCTTTGTTTCTTACTCTAATGAGTCATATAACCCAGATTTCATGGGTCCTTGCCCAGAACAAGTCATAATGGTCACAGAGCTTGGTTGTAAAGATTCATCGACAGAAGAAACAATTTTGGATCATAGAAGAATACCTGAAGGTTTCATCAGCTAGGAAATTTGAATAGTGTCACTTCACATGGCTTACTTATTCTAAGTTGATGGTTTTTGAAGTGTGCATTGCATGTTTTGTTTAATCAAATTCTTTTCCCTTAAGCACATTCATTTCTTTCTTTAGAGTATAATATACGTGACTGCTAGTGTTTCAGAAATACCTTTTTTCTGTGTGGGGATCACTCACCTTTACTGTGTTCCCTCATTCATACACATGACAAGACAAAAGCTTAAAAGTGCTCTGAGTTTTTTTTTTGTGCTCTGAGTTCTATTTTTTCTAACCTACAGTGTTCTTTCTTCTAGAATTTCCCCTGACTTTTCCCTTCTGTGTAACAATTACTAAAAATCTGGTGAACTCTATCTTTGAAACATTGAAATGTTAATATTTGAAAATATTTATATTATTTTTTCTTGTTGGGGGAGAAATGCCCCAGGCTGCTTTCTTAGATCATGTCTCTAGTATATCAACTAAATTTGGATAACTGCTGTTCTGGTAGTTTGGTGGTAGATACTGGAGCCCTGAAGATCTTGTAGATGTAAAAACGTGTTTCAAGTGTTAGAAAATGGTAGAATAAGCAAGAGAATACTCTACTGTTTTGAAGAAAATAATTTAAATTTTATAAGACTGAAAATGATCTTTAGTTCCTACTGTTGTTTAATCATGAAGAGTCTTTAGATGACGGATCACTTTTTAATGGTTTATTCCTTTCACAGTGGACTTTAAGAGTTTATTGGGAAATTCTCCATTTAGAAGTTAGAAAACGAAAATAAACTCTGCTCAGTTTTTCACCTAAATTTCTATTTGATTCTTACTGCTCTTTCTTCTGTGAATCATAACTTATGATTTAAGACTGGCCTGACTTCATGCAGTATTAGAGTACTCACAGAACAACAGGGCATGCAGATCTAGTTTTCCTTTGGGAGTCTGTTGATAAAGGAGAGGGCAATACGATATAATTGAAAGTAAAGTGGAGTTAATTGTACTAATTATATACAATATTCCTATTTTTGGTTACAGATAATTTTTCATTATCACGTGTATGGAAATGGCATTGGGGCACTCACCTTGATCCAGGTATCAGTCTCCAACCAAACAAAGGTCCTACTTAACCTCACTGCAGAACAAGGCAATTTCTGGCAGCGGAAAGAACTATCACTATCTGGTGACGAGGACTTCCAACTCAAATTTGAAGGAAGAGTTGGTGAAGGACACCGTGGTGATATTGCCCTGGATGACATTGTGCTTACGAAGAGTTGTCTGTCACCCCATTGCTCCATGAAAGAAGATCTCGCAGAGCCTCTTCCAACAGGTACATTTTAAGTTGTGATTGCTTGGTATTTTTATAGAGTGGAAAGGTGGAAGGGAAGGAAAGAAATGGGAGAGAAATAGTGTAAACACCTAGTAATTCATTGCTTTCATCAAGAAAAAAATCTTAAAAAAAAAAATCTTTCAAGCTTTGACTCGTAATGCTGTCCTCCAAATTTTTTCCAAGCTTCGGTGTGTTTACCAGCTTCTGAGTTCTATTTAGTCAGCTGCTTCTTATATCAGCAAAATAAGAGAGGACTCCTTTGTTTGCAGTCTGATTCAGAATTCAATCCTTAACAAATATCATTTTACCCTATGAAATACAAGAATATCAGGAAAAGAGTTATTTGATTTTAATTAGGCATGACTGTGGATGTGCCACTTACTTAATTCTTTTTAGACCTGCGGACATTGTGATTTGAATGGTTGCATTTACATATTTAAATAGTTCAGGAGATTGAATATGTTCATATACTCTCTTAAACTCTCTTTTAGTTATCTAAGGAATTATATTAAAATGGTGTGTATATGCTCAATATAATGTGTATAGAAACAGTGTTGTAGGAAGTGGGAATAGCAAGCACCATTGATGTGCATGATCTGTCAGGGGTATGGAATGAAAACAAATGCTGTATATGTTATTAAAATGAAAGAACAGATTTTGTCAATTTATAGGATATATTAATATTTAAATCCTGAGTTTATTGAAGAAACCAAAAGTGCCATTCCTTTGGTGTATAAATCACATCTTTTATAATTAGTGAAAAAGAAAGTGCTTTAAAAAGAAAGAATGTTTGCTCTGGTTTTTAGCATGGTAGATGGAATAAGGAACATTACATTTCTGCCTTTACTTCTCCATTCATGTCAAAGGTAGTATTTTCATTTGGTTAAAAGGAAATTTCTAGATAAATGTTTCCCAGTTGACTACTTGTTGAACAGAGTCTTTCCCTGACATGTTTCTAGCACTATGTGGAATAGTATAGAGAAAAACAAATGAACATTTGAAGGCTGTTTAGGTATAAGTGTCCTCATGTAATTGTAATATAGGAACATTTCAGATACCTCAGACTTCATCTACTTCCTTGAGAAAAGCTTTGCTTTCCATTCTGTTTGGATGGTGGCTATACTAGCTTGTGTATGTCTATTCCTCTGAAAAAGTAATCTAATAGCATCTAAGTACTGAGGGAGCAAGACTTATGTTCAACCACTTCAAGCTTTAATGAGCAATTACAAAGTGGGGTGCATGAAGAACAAATCAGTCTTGTTGGGAATGTCAGATCCTTAAATTGTGACATCTCGGATAAGTTAGTTAAAAGCAACTTCCAAAAGGAAAATTAAAAAGTATCTACAAAGTGGTATGACATATATATTATCAAATGAAGGGCACATATTGGTAGCGTTCTTTGTATATCTTTATGATACTTAAAGTATCATATTAAATTTTTTGATGAATGGAAAATAAAAGAATCTCTGCCCTTAAGAATAATTCAGTATGGTAAGGAGGAATAGGAAAAACACCTCAAGTAACTCAAATAGTAGGTAGGCTATAATCAAATGCCAGGAGAAATACACAGAACTTTATGAGGATGCAAAGAAAATGAAGAAAACCCTCAGTTGAGGACATGTGCTTTGAGGCTTATTTATAGGATATGCAGGAGTTTGGAACCTCACTGGGCTTATAGGAAGGAAAGGCTCCTTCCCTATCCTTTGCTGGGTAGGGCCACCATGCGTGAGTGCAGTAGACCAAATAATGAATGTGGGGAGGAGAGCACTGTGGGCACGCCCAAGGGCATGAGACAGGAGAGACGGTGCCACACAACCTGCCAAGGTGGCCTGTCCTGTGAGTGGATAATTTGGCTGAAGCAGGAACTTAGTATCACTGAGTCTCTGTGATAATATTACAAAAGAAATAAGAGAGCTAACCTGGGACCACCTCAGTTATTGGTTTGTTTCAATTTTTTCCCAAAATGAACATGCACGGAAAATGTATTGACTAGTCTTAGGAAACAAGAAAGAAGAAAGGAAGAAAGAAAAGGAAAGGGAAGTAAAGGAACAGAGCTAAAAAGGAGATACAGTTGCTTTGCATAAAGTATGATAAATGGTAGAAATGGCTCTGGTAGAAAGACTCCAAGAGGAAAAAATAAAAAACAACCAAATGCCTTTATTTATATTATTAATGAACACTCTGAAAAATAAGGTGAAATACTTAAATTTTTTCATGGCTCCCTTAGCTACAATGCCCACATTCAAATGCGGCAGATGAGAAATATGTGTGTATGGAGTTAACATTCCTTCAGACTATTGGAGTATTTGTAACTGTACCTCCAGAAACTAAAAGTGTATGGCTTTCTTTTGGGAAAAGTGAAAAACTACACTTCATTTAGACCTGAACTATGAAGTGATTCTGACACACTATGATTTCATCATGAGTTTAGAGGACTCTGTTGGAGTCACTGATGTTTTTAAAGGAATCCCCTCTCTTTCTCTGTGTGTAGATTTTGGGGGGTGAAGGAGGGTGGTATCCTGAACACATCACTGATACCGTGAATGTGTAACGGAAGTATAAAGAGAGTCTCAAATATAAGCCACATATGTAATTTTATGTTTTCTAGTAGTTCTATTTTAAAAAGTGGAATTAATATATTTTCATTAACCTAATATATCAAACATATTATCATTTCAATACAAAGACAATATAAAAATATTAATGAGATATTTTAAATTTTGTATATTTTACACTCACAGCACACCTCAATGAGGATTACCAACATTTCAGTTGCTCAATAGCCACTTCTGGCTAATGGCCATCGTAGTGGACAGTCTAGGAGGTGAAGTGAATATTCTAGGGCATTTTCAGGTCTGTCCATGGGGTTCCATTAGTTAGGGCAGAGTTTGTGAATATCCAAGAATTGCAGTTGTGTTCTTCTTTAAATAGAAGCACTAATATGTTCCCCAACACCCAGGTACCCTGTTTGAGCAGACTAGCTAGTCATCTCAGACTCCCTTCTTACTTCTACATACTGCATAACTACCCCGAGACTCAATTTCCTCATCCGTAAAGCAGAAAGAGTATCACTTATTTCTTAGGCCCCTGGGAATGAAGAGGTCACTGCCTATGTAATTTGCCTAGTCTCATGTCTGGTATGTGGGAGACGTTTATTCAATAAAATCAACTCATATTATCCTTTATTTTGGGCATCTTTGTAAGTTTTCTTTAGGTGGTATAGATATTTGAGAGTAAGCCTCCACTATTTGTACTTTAATAAGACTATGTTTCTATCATATATTATGACAAAAAGTTTTTTTCTTGCAGAGATCACAAACATTTAATTTTTTCACGTTGCATTGTAATTAATCTTATCACTTACTGTCTAATTAAATATTTTTGATGTGTCAG
>CM052897.1:105594552-105615059 GCA_028534135.1 Potos flavus
AAAAAAAATGAATTTGTTCATTTCATTTACTATGCATAATCATGCAGAGAAAAGAAATATTCCTGAAAATCACAGAAGTGGATGACTTGGTTGGATATGATACAGAGAGAGAAGAGGAAAGAAGTTTATACAGGCATACTCTTTATAGAGCGTTTTCTAAGTTAACGTTACAGTAGAATACCTCTTGATTTTTAATACTCAAATCCATAGCATGCTTGTATCCATGTACCTCTTCTTCCTTATTTTTTATTGTTGTTGGGAGAGGGCACTAATATTTATACTGGAAAATATATTTACATCACCCAAAACTCATTAGAATACTCTTTAAGCAATATATTCTACAGGAAAAATCTCAAGTCCCGTTCCAAATACAATTGGTAGACAAAGATGTTTTCAACATTTCCTGCAGTGGCAGTACATAGGATGTTCATCTCAGGCATTTTTATGGCTAAGAGAAGGATATCACAGCAGCAAATGCACCATGAGCCATTATTTCATCATGCATTTGTCTTGACTGTGTTTCTTCAGTGACTTTCATAGGTAGTCATGCATTGTCTAATTTGAACAATGAATGCTTCTAGAAATTGAGAAAATGTTGAAGAAATCTGTGGAGAAGAAAGCAAACCAAGTGAAAGAGATTATGATGTAAGAGAAGAGAAAGAAAAGTACATTTTGACCAATGAGAGCTGGCTTTGAAGTGGTAGACCAAAAATAAATAAATAAATAAAGAACTCTTAGAATATCTCTTTGACAGATTCACTTCTAAGTTTGTTCGTGTAAACATGTAATGTTAGTCTTAGGAAGACAACAGTGAAGACTCAAAAGACCAGCTAATCAAACCAACAGACATTGCTGGCTCAAATGAATTTATGGCTCTCAAAATACAGTAATAAATACAATAGCTTTATTGGTGTTTCACCGGTTCATTTGCATTTTTAAAACTTAGTTGTAAATAGATGGGTGGATGTGTAATGTGTTATAATTTTCCTATTTAAATAATGGAAAATTGGCTATGGGTGTAGCATTTCAAAACCCAATTGGTGGTTCTTTGGAACACATTGCTAACGATGTATAGGAAGGGGCTATGCTTAGCTTAAGTTTTCAGTAGGACACAGTGGTGGATACAATTAGCCAGCAATTGAACATGTGAGAGTTTGGATTTGAACAGTGAGACACTGACTGGGCCTCTTTAAGTTTGAGAGTTCTGCTTTTTTTGTGCCACCTGGGTCATTGAAAAAATACCCATCTTCTGTTCATGAATGTAATAACTAATAACATCACTGACTCCATGGCCTCTCTTTTCTTCTTTAATACAATTAATTTTTTCTGGAACCCTTCTGCTTTTTTTCTATATTCCATGGAAAACTAAAGTTTTCTCATTATGGCAACTAGGTGCCTGCCTGGCCTTCCACTTTCTCCTGTCCCACATTTCTGTATTGCTGTGATAGACTGTATTTTATGAAATTTCTTTCTTCAAGTTTTATAGATCGTACAACGGATATTGTATAAAATTCATTGCAACTTGTGTAAAGAACATTTCTGGAAATGCTAGCCAATATATTCAGAATACTTAAAATCAGTTTTGGATATAGCATAACATAGTAAGCAGTTTTATAAATATTCAGGGCCTTCTCCCACATTATTTATCACATGGATCAATTTTAAATTCATGAACTCAATACTTCTTAAAAATTATAGAATGTGTTAGTAGAAATTAGTAATGTCACATATTGGGTTTTTTTTTAAGGTTTTACTTTTATTCCAGTTATCATACAGTGTAATGTTAGTTTCATGTGTGCAATATAGTGATTCAACACTTCCATACAACACCCAGTGCTCATCGCAATAAGTGCCTTCCTCCCCATCATCTGTTTCACCCATCCCCCCACCCACCCCTCTTCTAGTAACCATCAGTTTGTTCTCTGTAATTAAGAGTTTGTTTTATAGTTTGTCTCTCTTTCACTTTTTTATCGCTTTGCTCATTAGTATTGCTTCTTAAACTCCACACATGAGTGAAATCATATGGTGTTTGTGTTTCTCTGACTGGCTTATTTCACACAGCATCATACTCTGTAGCCCCATCCAAGTCATTGCAGCAAATGCCAAGATTTTGTACTTTTTTATGCCTGAGTAATAATCCATTTTAATCCATTTCATATATATATATGTGTGTGTGTGTGTATGTGTGTATACCATGTCTACCTTTTTTCTTTTTAATAGCTAATATTGGCAATGTATTAATTTAAAATTTTTCTTTAGTTGTTAAGGTAACCGGTGAATTTCTTTTGAAAATTTTTTCTTTCATATCGCTTTACTACAGTATAATTATTACACAAATTAACTATATAAAAGTAAGCGCAGCTGTGTAAACACGATGTCATTTTTTATTGAATCATCAAGGATTGGAGGTGTGCTCTATTTGTTCTGCAATAGCCAGTTTTCTTCCTGCTTCTTGTAATAAAACTCTCAATAGTTAGTTAGGCATATAGCATTTCTCTTCTGCAATAAATGGAAAAACATGTTATTTCCATGGATTGGAAGATTCAGTAATGTATTATAATTTAATGTTAAAGGCATTTAATATTTTTATGTTAATGAAAATTGTAATGTTTCGTAAGAGGTATGTTTTTGAAATTTAATTTTTTTCATTGGTATATAGAAAAGCAATTAATATTTTATTTTTATTTTTTTAAGATTTTATTTATTTGAGAGAGAGAGAGAGAGAGAGAGAGAGAGCATGAGCAGGGGGAGGGGCGGAGGGAGAGGGAGAAACAGGCTCCTCTCTGAGCAAGGAGCCTGATGTGAGGCTCAATCCCAGGACCCTGGGATCATGACCCGAGCAGAAGGCAGATGCTCGACTGACTGAGCCACCTAGGTGCCCCTGAAAAGCAATTAATATTTTAAAATATTAACCTTCTATATGGCAAGGGTAAGTGCATTTAATTAGGTGATTTTTAAATTTTTCTTAGTAATGTTTTGTAGTTTTTTTGGAAAGAGTATTTTATATAGTATTTTAGATGCTAATGGCAAAGTGATATTTTTTAAATACTCGTTTTAAATGCTAAAGCAAGAATTTCATTATTCAGGTGTACAACATAGTGATTCAACAATTCTATGCATTAGGGGCGCCTGGGTGGCTCAGTAGGTTAAAGCCTCTGCCTTCGGCTCAGGTCATGATCGCAGGGTCCTGGGATCGATCCCCGCGTTGGGCTCTCTGCTCAACAGGGAGCCTGTTTCCCTCTCTTTCTCTGCTTACTTGTGATCTCTCTCTCTCTGTTAAATCAATCACTCAATCAATCAATCTTTAAAAAACAAAACCAAAAACAATTCTATGCATTACTCAGTGATTACAATGAAGTGTAGTCACCATCTATCACCATATGATATTATTACAATATTATCGACAATATTTCCTATACTGCACTTTTGATCTCCTTATTTATTTTATAACTGGAAGTTTGTACCTCTTAATCCTCTTACACTTATTTTTCCCATCACCCACTCACCCTGGCAACCCCCAGTTCTCTGTATTTAAGAGTCTGTTTGTTTTTGTTTGTTCATTTGTTTTGATTTTTAGATTCCACGTGTAACTGAAATCATGTGGTATTTGCCTTTCTCTGACTTTTTTCACTTAGCATAACACCCCCGATTTCCATCCATGTTGTTTACAATTACAAACTTTCATTCTTTTGTACGGCTAATATCCCGTTGTGTGTGTGTGTGTGTGTGTGTGTGTGTGAGCGTGAGCTTTATCCATTCATCTGTCAATGGGCACTTGATTTGTTCCATAGTTTGGCTATTGTAAATAATGCTGCAATAAACATAAGGGTGCATGTATCTTTTCAAATTAGTGCTTTTGTTTCCTTTGGGTAAATACCCAGTAGTGGAATTACTGGATCATATGGTATTTATACTTTTACTGTTTTGATGAACTGCCATACCGTTTTCTACAGTGGCTGCATCAACTTACATTCTCACCAACAATGCACGAGTGCTCCTTTTCTTCACATCCTTGCCAACACTTATTACTTGTCTTTTTGACACTAGCCATTCTCACTGGTATGAAGTAATACCTCATTGTGGTTTTGTTTTGTATTTCCTTGATGATTAATGATGTTGAACATCTTTTCATTTGTATGTTGGCCATTCTTATGTCTTCCTTGGAAAAATGCATATTCAGGTCCCCTACACCTCCCTTTTTTAATCGGATTGGTTTTTTTTTGCTGTTAAGTTGTATAAGTTATTTACATATTTTGGCTATTATCCTTTATTGGAATATTTTCTCACATTCCATAGATTGCCTTTTTATTTGTTGATGGCTTAATTTGCTGTGCAAAAGCTTTTTATTTTGGTGTAGTTCCAATAGTTATTTTTCCCTTTATTTACCTTGCCAAAGGAAACATATCTATAAATATGTTGCTAAGGCTGTTGTCCAAGTTTTCTTCTAGGAGTTTTACGGTTTTAGGTATTACATTTAGGTCTTTAACCCATTTTGAGTTTATTTTTGTGTATACTCTTACACAGAGAGCAGTCCAGTTTCATTCCTTTGCATGTAGCTGTTCCGTTTTCCCACACCATTTGTTGAAGAGACTGTCTTTCCCCCATTGTATATTCCTGCCTCTTTTGTCAGATTAATGGACCATATATATGTGACTTTATTTCTAGGCTTTCTATTCTGTTCCATTGATCTTTGTGTCTATTTTTGTGCCAGTTCCTTAATGTTTTGATTAATAAAACATTTGTAGTAATTCTTGAAATATGGGATTGTGATACCTCCAGCTTTGTTCTTTTTTTTCCCCAAGATTTCTTTGGCTATTTGAGGTATTTTGTGTTTCCATATAAATTTGAACATTATTTGTTTTAGTTCTGTGAAAAGTGCTGTTGGTATTTTGATACAGATTGCATTGAAACTGTAGATTGTTTCGGATAGTATGGACATTTTAACAGTACTAACTAATTCTTCCAGTCCATGAGCATGGTATATCTCTTCATTTGTTTGTGTCATCTTCAGTTTCTCTTACCAGTGTCTTATTGCTTTCAGAGTATAGGTTTTTTATCTCTTGCTATCTCTAGGCATTTTCTTCTTTTTGGTTCAATTGTAAATGAGATTGTTTTCTTAATTTCTTTTTCTGCTACTTTATTTTTAATTTAAAGAAACATGATAGCTTCCTTTAGATTTTGTATCTTAGTTTGTATTCAACTTTACTTCATTAGTTCTAAGAGGTTTTTTGGTGGAACCTTTAGAGTTTTATATATATAGTATTTGTCATCTGCAAATCTTGACAGTTTTACTTGGCATTTGTCAAATTTGTCAAATTTGTCAAAACAAAGTTTTACTTTGTCCTTAACAATTTGGGTCCTTTCCTTTCTTTCTTGTATGATAGCTGTGGCTAGGACTTCTAGTAATATGTTGAATGAAAGTGGTGAGAGTGGACATCCTTCTCTTCTTCCTGATCTGAGACAAAGTTTTCAGTTTTTCCTCATCAAGTATGATGTTATCTGTGGATTTTTCATATGTGGCCTTTACCAAGTTCAGGTATGTTTTCTCTAAAACCACATTGTTGAGAGTTTTTGTCATGAACAAATACTGTATTTTGTCAAGTGCTTTTTTCTGCATCTGTTGAGATAATCATATGGTTTTTATCCTTCATTTCGTTAATGTGATGTATCACATTGATTGATTTGAGAATATTGAACCACTCTTGCATCCTTGGAATAAATCCCACTTGATCATGGTGAATGATCCTTTTAATGTATTGTTGAATTCAGTTTGGCTGCATTTGTTGGATACTGTGTAATTAATTATGATGTTTATTTGGCTATTGGCTTGTCTCTAGTTATACTGAGAGGATCTCTAGTTTTCCAGATGTCACCAACAAAGATGTTCTTTGATTTCTGTGTTGATAGTTGGCCTCTTGGGAAGTCAGTTCTGGGAGTCATTCCTTTTGGACCACATAGCAGATCACTCCTTTAACTATTTCAGTAATTTTTCATATATATAATTCTATCAAATCACATTCTGTTTAATTTGTATTATCTGTGTTTAAATACTGATCGATCAAGCATTTGGTACAAAAAGTTTGATTTTATTGTTTTGGTTACTTGCAGTTGTATGGGTTTTCCAGTGTGCCATTCTGATTCTGAGAATACAGAATAATATGCTTACAGGTAGAATCAGAGCATATGATGGAAAGTGTTGGAAAGGGACACAAGTTAAAAAAAAAATTGAGCATGGAAGAAGGAAGGGAAAACCAGTTTTTATATGAGAGAATAAGAAAGAATTGGGAACTAAAAATCACCTCTTTTGTGATAAAATGTTAGGAAATGATGAAAGTCAAGAATGGAATTAACTAAAGACAGTGTTCTATAAACTTTTTACAGGTAGCACCTTACACTGTATTTGTTGAATAACTACTGAAATAATTTAAGTTGTAGTACTTGATAAACAAGTTTATAATGAATATTTCATTTCTTACTAAATGATTGGTAATATGATATCATTACATAATTCTCAAAAATATGCTTTTGAAAGTTAAATATGTTCCTTTGCATTTACAGTTTGGTTCTTAGGAACTTGAAAAAGAACACTACATTTCTAATCTCTTAAGTGATATATGTGTTTGTGTTTCCTATAAACTTGATCCTTACTGAAATATTTATATTGTAAGCAAAATTAGAAATCATAACATTATCAGCATATTATCTTGGTTATCAAGGTAAAATTAAACTATTTTTATTGTTTATGCCCCCAAAATATATTCCAGTTACATAAAAACCAAGAAAGGTCATATGATAAGCTATTTGAATGGTTGAATGTAAGTGAAACAACAGAGATTATGTTTCTCTTGGAAGAAAAATATGATTGTGTGAAATCAAATATATTTCACGACCCAGTGAACTTAATATGTCGGGAAATTTCAGCTTCACTTGAAATGCCAATTGGCTGTACCCTACTTATGTAGTAATGGAGAGATGCAGTTTAAAATACTTTAATTTTTAACTGTATTATTGTTCCAAAAAAATGTCCTTTATTCACTTTAGGATTTTTTCCACATGAGCCATTTCTTCTATTTTGTGGAAAAAATATTGAGAATTAGGATATCTAAGGGGTATTATTTTAACTATATTTGGAATTTCCAATGAACATTGTCTGCTATAACAGACATATGGATAGATAACCAAAATAAAATTATATAATCAGAGTATCATTTAAAATACCACAATTGCTAATGTACAATTTTGTGCCAGAATATGCATGTTCTGTCTTTGAAATCTTTTCATCTAGAAAGATTTTAATACAGGAAAAACCCAGTTTCTTGCTCATTTTTTCTTTTCTCTGATCTTTTTTCTGAGACTATTTTCTTGCTTCCTGAAACATAACTGTAAGTAGTCCCTTTAATGATGATATTTTGATGTTAAATCTAATTGATTAAATGCTTTAATTTCAACATAATGTTTGAATCATAGTTTCATTGGGCATACAGGTTTAGTTTGGCCATGATTTTCTATTATCTATTAAATATTTTATTTTTTTGAATTTTTTTTCTATTAAATATTTTAATGGACATTTTCCCACTGTATGTTGGCATCTGTTGAGATCAAGAAATCAGCTCTTAATCTAATTGCCATTCCTTCATAAGTAGTTTCTTTTCCCCTCTGCTCTTAAGATTTTCTTTTTCTCTGATATTCCAGTAAATCGTGTGAATTAAGGTAGTCCTCTTTTTATTTATCCTACTTGAGATTCATTGAACTTTTGAATCTGAGGACTGATGTGCTTCATGAATTCTTAAACATTCTAAGCTATTATGTCTTTTGATATTGCTTTCCCTCCATTCAGTCTTTTCTCGCTGGATCTCTGGCAAGACTTATTTTGAACCTTTTCATCTTCTTTTTCCTTTTAAAAATGAAGTGCAATTTAGATATTGTGAAATGTGCACATTTTCAGTATATAATACAATAAATTTTGACAAATGCATGCAGTATAACCCAAAGCACATCAAAATATAGAACATTTCTACCACCCCAGAAATTTTCCTTGTTCTTCTTCTCATTAATACTGTCCCCTAAAAAGAAATACTTCCCCCCATCTCTTCAGTCTGAGGCAACCAATGTTCTGATATTTATCATTATATGTTAGATTTGCCTGTCATGAGCTTCCTATCAATGGTATATCTGGCTCCTTTTTCTCAGCATAAAATTTTGAAATTTATATTGTCAAGTGTATTACTAATTTGTTTCTTTTTATCAAGAGTATTCTGTTGTGTGAATATATTATCATGCGTTTATTCTCTTGATGAACACATGGGTTGTTTCAAATTATTGGATACTGTGAATTAAGATGCTAGGAAAATTTGTGTATACATCTCTTTCTGAAAATGTGTTTTCTTCTTATAAATACCTGTTACTGTAATTGCTTGGTCATAGTACAGATGTATATCTCACATTATTAAAAATGGTTATATTATTTTATAATCCCACCAGCAACATATGAGATTGCCGGTTTGTTTTTTTGCCAGATTTGGTTTGTTTGTTTTTTTTTAATCTTAGCAGTTCCAGTAGGTATGAAATGATATTCCGTTGTAGTTTCAGTTTACTTTCGCCTGATGGTTTTTATTTGTGCTTGTTGGTCATCTTATATATTCCTCTTTGGAGTATCTGTGTAAGCAATTTTTTTCATTTGTATGTTTAATATTGAAATAGTTATAGATATTTTTTAAGTACTGAGGATGTTATGTATCAACAAATATATGTATTACAGGTTTTTTTCTCCCTCAGTAAGTGTCCTATTTCCTTAATGGTGTCTTCTGCTATTGAGAAATGTCCAATTTATCAATTTTTTTCTATAATTCTTACTACTTTTTGAGTCTAAGGAAACTTCCCTTATCTAAGGTCACAAAAATATCCTTCTATAATTTCTCATAAGTTTTAGAGCTTTAGTTTTTTTTTTGTTTTGATTTGTTTTTTAAGATTTATTTATTTGGCAGAGAGAGAGTGTGCGAGTGAGCACACAAGCAGAGGGAGCTCCAGAAGGAGAGGGCTGAGCGAGGAGCCCTACAAGCTAGGCTTGATCCTGGGACCCTGGGATTATGACCTGACCCCAAAGCAGATACTTAACTGACTGAGCCACCCAAGCACCCCTAAAGCTTTAGCACTTATATTTAGGTTCCTGATTCATCATGAATTAATATCATGTATGGTGTTCCAACATCATTTGTTGAAATTACTGTTGTTTACCTATTGATTGCCTGGAAACTTTTGTCAAAAATTAACCATGTAACTGTAGAACTAAAACTAGTCCTTTGTTCACTTCCATTAATTTATTTGTTTACTCTTACTACCTATTTTACATCCTACATATTTTCATGTAAATGTTAGAGTCTACTGGGATATTGGTTGTGATAGCGGTGTATCTGTCAATTTGGGATGAATTGATATATGAATAATACTAAGTCTTCCTATCCATGGACATGACATATCTCTGCAATTATTCAAGTATTCTTAAATTTCTCTCAGTCCTGCTTTGTAGTTTGATGGTATAGGTCTTATCCATGTTTTAAAAAGTTATCTTTAACTTTGTAATGCTATTGTTAATCGTACTGTTTTATTTTGTCTTATTTTACAGGGTTCATTGTTAATATATTTGACTTTGATAATTTTATATCTGTAGCTTTGTAAAATTCACATATTAATTGTTATAGTCCTCTTTCATAAATTCTTTAGGACTTACAATCATAGAACACGATAAAAGACAGTGTTATTCTTTCTTTCTCAGCTTCAAAAGTCTATTTATTTTTCTTGCTGGCTAGAATGGACAAGCAGGACAACATGAAAGATAAGTGGCGGGAGGCACCTGGGTGGCTCCGTCGGTCAGGCGTCTGCCTTCAGCTCAGGTCATGATCCCAAGGTCCTACTATCGACCCTTTGTCAGGCTCTCTGCTTCTCCCTCTCCCTCTACCCCTAAGCCCCACTCATGCATGTGCTCTCTCTCTCTCTCTCTCTCTCTCTCTCAAATAAATAAATATATAAATAAGAATCTTAAAAAAAAAAGTGGGCAGAGACATTTTGCCTTGCTTCTCATTTTAGAGGAAAGCAGTCTGTCTTTTTCCATTAAGTATGATGTTAGTTGTATAATTTAAAGTCGTGTCCTTTATCAGTTTGAAGAAGTTTCCTTCTGTTCCTGATCTAAGAAGTTTAATCACGATTGGATATTAAATTTTGTCAAATGTTCTTTCTGGATTTATGAAGAAAATCATGCACTATTTCTCCTTTAATATGTAACTGTGAGTATTACATTAGCTGATTTTCAAATCTTGAACAAGCCTTGCATTTTTAGATTTAACCCCACTTGATTAGAGTGTATTGTCCTGTCTACATTTTAGATTTTAGCTGATAAGGGTTTGTCCGGGGGTTTTGCATATATATTAATTAAAAGCATTGCTCTGTAACTTTCTTTTTTTGTATTTTGTTTACAGTTACCTCATCTTTTATAGTGTATCTGTCACATTCATTTATATATTTATGTTACATTTCCCCTCGCAGAATTTTATTGCATGTTTTGAGACATTTTTAGAGTTGCTTTTTTGTTTGTTTTTTTTTACAGCTTGGCACGTAATTGGAGCTCAGTAATGATTTTCTTTTTCTTTTTTAAAGATTTTGTTTATTTATTTGACATTGAGAGAGAGAGAGAGAGAGAGAACACAAGCAGGCAGAGCAGCAGGCAGAGGGTGAGGGGGAAGCACATTCCCTGCTGAGCCCGGAGTCCAACGCGGGGCTCGATCCCAGGACTCTGAGATCATGACCTGAGCCAGAGGCAGAAGCTTAACCAACTGAGCCAACCAGGTGCCCCTCAGTATTATTTTCTAAATGAACTTATGGAGAAAGTCAAAGGGAATTCTCACAGATCTGGGTATGGAGTTGATTTATGAGGCAGTCAGCCAAGATTGGGTCAGGAGGCATAAACTGCAGAAGCAATATCTTCAAGCAAACATACAAATAATTGAGCATAGGAAAACTAATAATTATGTAAACGTAAATGTAATAATATTTATGTGGTTAAGTCAAAGATAGTATATATATATTTGTGATGATAATGAACACTGAATATGAATTTCACCAAAAATTATAATAACTTTTGGATATATAATGGGATAGAGTATATGTGTTGGAGAAGAGAGTCGTGTAAGACTTATGTCCTTATTTCCCAAAGGACAAAGCAATAGATTATACCTAAATTTAAAAAAAAATCAAGGATTAGCATAAATGTTTTATTTATACATACACAGAAAATAGAAGACAAAATAGATTTATCCAAAGTAATAGTAATGAACAGTGTGGAATGAGACGAGTTATCTGAAGTAGTATTCAGCTTTTAAAACTCCATATATATATTATTATTTTTTTAAATAAAAATTAATTTAAATTTTATCTGGATAAGTAGGTTATGTATAGTGAAGACAAGACTGGTCTAGTTTTTAAAGAAATTATCAGGTTTCTCAAGTCTGGGATTACGAGTCAGACCATATATTTTTCTTTGTCATTATAGTCTTCATAAATAATCTATAGTAAGATCATTAATGATTAAAAAAATCAATACTCTTGTGAATTAAAGTCCTCTGGCCAAATGAATATTTTCAAGTGGTCTTTTAACGATTGAAATTCTTAGAAAATGTGAACTTACACTTTTGGGAGAGAATTAAGTCATTGCTAAAATATATGCTATTTCAGTAGAAGGGAAAGATAAAAATTCATCTTATTTTTTTACAGGTTTCTTTTTTGCATTTTAGTAAAAACTAAATACAAAAAAAGAAAGAAAAAAGAAAACAAGGATAATAATGTAAGACATGAGGAAAATGTTCCTATAAAACTTTTAAGGAAATATGTTCTTGTTCCTTTTTTTTTTTGGTATAATTGACATGCAACATTCTGTTAGTTTCAGGTATAAAACATAATGCTTTGACATTCATATACATTGCAAAATGATCACCACAATGTTTACTTAGCATCTGTCACCATACAAAGTTATAATTTTTTTTCTTGTGATGATTTACTTTCTTAAAAACTTACAAATATTATTGACTATAATCACTATGCTGTATATTATATCCTCATGACTTACTTATTTTGTAACTGGAAGTTTGTGTCTCTTCATTCCCTTCGTCTATTTTGCCCACCCTCTCCAGCCTCATTTCTCTCTGGCAACTACCAATCTATTCTCTGTATCTATGAGTTTTGCTTTGTTTATTTATTTTTTTAGATTCCATATATAAAAGAAACCATGTTATTTGTCTTTCTCTGTCTGATTTATTTCACTTAGCAAATTATTCTCAAGGTCCATCCATGTTGAGGGAGATGACGAGATTTCATTCTTTTTTATGACTGAGTAGTACTCCATGTATTTTTATACCATATGTTTTTTTTTTTTTTAATACCATATCTGTTTTATCCATTTATCTATAAATGGACAATTAGGTTGTTTCCACAATTGGCTATTGTAAATAATGCTGTGATGAACATAGGGGTGCATGTACCTTTTTGAGTTAGTGTTGTGATTTCTTTCATGAATACCAGAAGTGGAATTTATGCTTTGTGACCATTTTTTTTTTTTTTTAATTTTGAGGAAACTCCATAGCATTTTCCATAGTTTCTCCACCAATTTTACATTCTCACTGAAAGTGCATGAAGATTTCTTTTTCTCCACATCCGTACCAACATTTGGTATTTCTTGTCATTTTGAAAATAGCCATTCTCACAAGTATGATATGATATCTCACTATGGATTTGATTTGCATTTCCCTGATGGTTAGTAATGATGAGAATATTTTCATGTGTCTGTTGGTCATCTGTATGTTTTTGGGAAAATGTCTATTAAGATCTTTTGCTCATTAATTTTTAATTTAGATTTTTGTTCTTGTGTTGTTTAGCTACATGAGTTCTTTATATATTTCAGATATTAACCCCTTATTGGATATATGATTTGCAGCTATCTTCTCCTATTTGGTAGGTTGCCTTTCTATATTGTTGATGGTTTGACTCACTTTGCAAAAACTTTTTGGTTTGATATAGTCCCATCTTTTTTATTTTTGCTTTTGGTGCCATTGCCTTTGGAGTAGATAACAAAAAAATATGTTTATTGCCAAGAGCAATGCCAAGGAGTTTTCCATCTATGGTTTCTTCTAATAGTTTTGTGTATGATATAAAATAGTGGTCCAGTTTTACTCTTTTGCATATGGCTGTCCAGTTTTCCCAGCACCATTTATTGAAGAGATTGTCTTTTCCCCACCATGTATTCTTGCCTGTGTATCATAAATTAATTGTCTATATATGCTTGTGTTTATTCTGAACTTTCTGTTCTATTCTATTGATCTTCATGTTTTAAGCCAATACCATACTGTATTGGTTACTATAGCTTTTTAATATAGTTAGAAATTAGGGAACATGATGACATCATCTTTGTTGTTCTTTCACAAGATTACTTTGGCTATTGAGGATTTTTGTGGTTCCATACATATTTTAGGATTGTCCTGTTTCTGTGAAAAATGTCATTGGCATTTTGATAGGGATTGCATTGAATCCATATATTTCATATGGACATTTTTACAATATGTTAATTCTTCTAATCCATTAGCCTGGAATTGTCTTCCATTTATTTGTGTCTTCTTCAGTTTATTTCATGAGTGTCTTATAGTTTTCAGAATATAGGTCTTTCAGCTCCTTGGTTAAATTTATTCCGAGGCATTTTATTCTTTTTGAAGCAACTGTAAACCGGATTGTTTTATTTTCTTAATTTCACTTTCTGACAGTTTTTTGTTAGTGTAGAAAAACAAAGCATATTTTTGTGTATTGGTTTTGTACTCTGTAACTTTACTAAATTCCTTTATTGTAACAGTCTGTTAATTTTTTTTTTTTTTTTTTTTTGGCAGAATCTTTAGGATTTTCTCTATATAAAATCATGTCTTCCACAAATACTGATAGTTTTACTTCTGTCTTTCCAATTTGGTCTTTATTACTTTCCCTTGCCTGATTGCTCCAAGACTTCAAATACTGTGTTCAATGAAAATGGCAAGAGTCGGGGTTCTTGTTACTGATCTTAACAGAAAAGCTTTTAGCTTTTCACCATTGAGTCTGATGTTAGCTGTTAGGTGTCATTTATAGCCCTTATTATATTGAGATTTGTTTCTTCTATACCCACTTCATTGAGAGTTTTTATCATAAATGATGTTGAATTTTATCAAATGTTTCTTCTGCATTTATTGAGATGGTCACACAATTTTTATACTTTGTTGATGTGGTACATCACATTGCTTGACTTGCAGATGTTGGTCGAAACATCCTTGCATCTGTAGAATAAGTCTTCATCATGATGTATGACCTTTTTAATGTATTATTGAATTCAGTTTGCTACTATTATGGTGAAGATTTTTGCCTCTTTGTTCCAGGGTTATTGACTTGTGATTATTTTATTATTATTATTATGTGTGTGTGTGTGTGTGTGTGTGTGTGTGTGTGTGTGTGTGTGTGTTGTCCATGTCTGGTTTTGGTATTAGGGTAATGCTGGCCTCATTTTGTGAGTTTGGGAGTATTTGCTCCTCTTCACTTATTTGGAAGAGTTTGAGAAAGGTAAGGTGTTAAATCTTTTATGTTTGCTGAAATTTACCAGGGAAGTCATCTGGTCCTGAACCTTTCTTTTTTAAAAATTTTTGGTTAGTAATTTAATCTCCTTACTAATAATCATTTTATTCAGATTTTCTGTTTTTTTCATGATTTAGTCTTGGAAGGTGGCTTCCTTTTAGGAATTTATCCATTTTTTTTTTTTTTCTAAATTGCCTGATTTTTCGGTCTGTAATTATTCATGGTAGTCTCTTATGATCCTTTATATTTTTATGGTATCAGTTGTAATTTTTCCTCTTTCATTTCTGTTTTGATTTGTCTGAGCCCTCTCTTTTTTTTCTTAGTGAACAAGGTTTGCCAATTTTATCTTTTCAAAGAACAAGCATGTGCAAAGTATCGTACATGGGTATGTACTGATAGGTATGATACTCTGAAACGCCATTTTGTTAATTGTTTTCTGGCTGTTCTATAGTTCCTCTCTACTCCCTTCTTTTCCTCTTCTTTTGTGGTTTCATAACTTTCTGTTGTATTTTGCTGAAATTTCTTTCTTGTTACCCTTTCTATGTCTATTATAGGTTTTTGCTTTATGGTTACCATAAAGTTTTATTGATTTTTTTTTCTATTGTTTTTTGAGTTCCTATTTTATTTATTTCCCCTCTGGCCTTTGTTATTTCCTTTCTTTTACTAATTTTAGGCTTTGTTTGCTTTTCTTTTCCTAGTTCCTAAAAGTGTAAAGTTAGATTGCCTATTTGAGATTTGTCTTGTTTTGAGGTAGACCTATGTTGCTACAAACTCTGCTCTTAGAGCCACTTTTGCTGCATCCTGCAGATTTTGGTATATTGTATTTCCATTTTCATTGTGTCAAAGTATCATTTGGTTTCTCCTTGGATTTCCTTGTTGACTCATTGATTGTTTAATAGCATGTTGTTTAATCGCTATATATTTTTGATTTTCCCAACTTTCTTCATATAATGGATTTCTAATTTATACCATTGTGGTCAGAAATTTGTTTGGTATGATTTCAGTCTTAGCTTTGTTGAGACTTGTTTTGTGGTTAAGCATGTGGTATGTCCTGGGGAATGTTCCAGGTACATTTGAAAAGAAAGTGCAAAAAGAAAAAGAAAAGAAAGTGCATTCTGCTGCTTTGGGATGGAATGTTCTGCATGTTTGTTAAGTCCATGAGGTCAGATGTGTTATTTGAGGCCCATGTTTATGTTTCCTTATTTATTTTCTGTCTGCATGATTTATCCATTGATATAAGTGAGGTATTAAAATCCTTTAATATTACTGTATTGCTCTCGATTTTCCCCTTCAGGTCAGTTAATAATTGCTTTATATTATATATTATATATATTATATGTATATATATATTATATATATAATATATATATATATATAGTTGCTCCTGTGTTGGGTGCATAAATGTTTACAAGTGTTATATGTTCTTGTTGGATTGACCCCTTTTCATTATGTAATATGATTCTTTGTTTTTATTAACAATCTTTGTTTTAAAGTCTCTATTCTGATATAAGTATAGCTACCCAACCCTACTTGTGGTTTCCCTTTACATGCAACATCTTGTTCCAACCCTTTCCTTTCAGTCTGTGTGTGTTCTTACATCCGATGTGTGTCACTTGTAGGCAGCATATGGTTAAGTCTTGTTTTTTAATCCATTCAGCGTGTGTCTTTTGATTGGAGAATTTAGTCCCTTTTTAGTCCATGTAAAGTAATAATTAGTGGGTATGTACTGATAGGTATGATACTGAGAAATGCCATTTTGTTAATTGTTTTCTGGCTGTTCTATAGTTTCTCTCTATTCCTCTTCTTTTGTGGTTTCATGACTTTCTGTTGTATTTTGCTGGAATTTCTTTCTCGTTACCCTTTCTATGTCTATTATAGGTTTTTGCTTTATGGTTACCATGAGGCTCACATATAAGGAGAAACACACACACACATACACACACACCAGTCTACTTTAAATTAATAGCAAGTAAAGCTTGAATGCATTTTTATTCCCCTCCCATCAATATGTTTTTGATGCTATATTTTACATTTTTGATGTCTCCACCATCTAGTTATTAGAGTTATTTTTTTCTACTTTTGTCTTATTTTAATCTCTGTACTAGCTTTCTAAGTGATCATTCTACTCCTTTTCCTATATATTTACTTTGGCCAGTGAGATTTTTACTTTCTTATGTTTTCTTATTGGTAATTTTGTATCCTTTTTTTTCAGCTGAAGGCCACCCCTTTAAATTTCTTATAGGACTGGTTTATTGGTGGTGAACTCCTTTAGCTTATGCTTGTCTAGAAAACTCGTCTCTCTTTCAATTCTCGTTGTAGAATATTCATGGTAGAGAATTCTTGGTTGGAAGCTTTTTCTTGTCAGCACTTTGAATACATCATGTTTCTTTTTTCTGGCCTACAAAGTTTCTGCTGAGAAATCTGTTGATAACCTTGGTGTTTCCTGGTATGTAACAAGTTGTTTTCTCTTGCTTTTTCAAAGATTTTCTATTTTTAACTTTTGACATTTTAATTATAATGTGTGTTGTTGTGAATCTCTTTTGGTTTCTATTATTTGAAACTCCCTAGGCTTGTGGGAGCTGGATGTCTGTTTTCTTCCCTGGGTTAGGGAAGTTTTTGGCCATGATTCCTGCAAATATGTTTTCTGCCACTTTCTTTTTCTCTTCTCCTTCTGGGACCCCTAGAATGAGATATAACTGCATTCGATGTTGTTCTATAAATCCCTTAAGTTATCTTCATCTTTTAAAATTTTTATTTCTTTTTGTACTTGGTTTGGGTGAGTTCCATGGCCCTGAATTCCAGATCACCGATCTGTTTTGTGCTTCATCTAATCTGCTGTTGAATCCCACCAGTGTTATTTTTTCAGTTCAGTTATTATTGTCTGTAGCTCTGTCATTTCTCTTTGGTGCTTTCTTATATTTTCTGTATCTTTACTGAAGTTCTCTGTGCATTCAACCATCCTTCTCCCAATGTCAGTGGACGTCTTTATGATAATTACTTTGAACCCTTTATCAAGTAAATTATTTATCTCCATTTCATTGAATTTTTTTTCCCCCTGGGGTTTTATCATGTTCTTTTATTTATAACATGTTCTCATTTCCTCATTTTGGTTGAGTCTGTGTTCATTTCTATGCATTAGGCAAAATAGCTATCTTTCCCATTCCTGAACAGGTGGCCTTGTGGCAGGAGATGTAACTTATTGTTTAATCTTATTCTTGATTGTCTCTCAAACCGTCTCCCTGATTGCTTCAAACCCCTTGAGGTCTGTCCACCTGTCCACCACAAGCTGGCACTCGAGGTGTATCCCTTGTGTGGGCTGCATGCACCTGCTGGCTGTGGGGCATCACAAAGGAAGGGAGTAGACAGGGTGTTTGCCTCCTACCCCCTGCAGGTCTGTGTGGGTGGTGGGGGTGAGGTGCTCACCTACTGTCTCGGGTGGGACTGTAGAGGCAGTGTGGTGGGGTGGGTGCTTGGGGTGTGGGAATAGGACATGAGTATGCTGCTCACTGTTTGCCTCTGGCAGGGCCATGGCCCTGTGCATGGGGGCAGGTGCTAGCTGGAGAGAATGATAGTGCAAAAATTGTGCTTGGCAGTGCCAGCACTAACCGGGTAAAGGGAGAACATAAAAATGGTGCTCACCAGCACCTCTGTCCCTGGATGGTGTTACAAGAGGCTTTTGCCCTTCTTGCAGTCTCTTTAAGATTAGTAAGTGAATTTCTTGGACATATGATGTAGACTCTTCAAACTACTGTGGTTACACTGGGTTTTGGGGCAAATGAACCTGTGTGTCATCTTCTATGAGCAGAATGTCCATTCTCTACAGTGTTGTGGTTCTCCTGGCCATGAGCCCATTTGCCTTCAAAGCAGACGTTTTGGAGTCTTGGCTTTGTGGTCCTTCTTTCAAGGCCTGGTGTGCCTACTGTGGAACACAAGCCCCTTGTTCCAAAGAGAGAAGTTCCATATTTGTAGATGCCTCACACTGGTGGGTCACTGTGCCGGGGGTGGGCTTTTGGGAAGTGATATCTGTGGCTCTTCTAGCTCCATGTAGCCCTTTTGTCCTCTTTTGGGGGATTAGTCATTGGGCTAGTTCTCAGAATTGTTTATGTAGCTATAGATTTGTTGTGTCTATGGCAGGAGATGAGTTCAGGATTCTCATACATGGCCATCTTGAACTGGAACCTCTCTCACACTTTTACATGTACTGTTCCTCACTTCGAATTGCCCTTGGATCTGTGGGTTGGATAGTGTTCACAGTGTTTTCCTAAAAATTATAAAGATCAATAAGCCAAGAAGGTTTGGCAGTTTTTGCACT
Organism: Potos flavus; assembly: GCA_028534135.1. Taxonomy (NCBI): domain Eukaryota; kingdom Metazoa; phylum Chordata; class Mammalia; order Carnivora; family Procyonidae; genus Potos; species Potos flavus. Next base: position 105,613,493 of record CM052897.1, read on the forward strand.
GTTTTGTGGCTATGACCCAAATATCAAACTGAGGATATAAGTCAGCATGGAAATAGAAAAATTGGAATTTTCTATCAGTTAGATTTGCACTGAATTTTCAAGAAAACACATTTATTGGTTCAAAACAATTTGTGACCAGCTTGTTTCTTCTTCTTGTTGGATATTGCACAAGCAATTGAAGTGAATGAAATGCAGTTCTTTTACTGATCACTTAGCATAAATTATTGTTTGTACTGGTAAATTGAGAAGCTATTTGTGAAGGAAGTTTAATTTTGACATCTTTATTGCCTTTTCAAAGAAAGTTCATTTCAATATGTGCATGCGTTAGCTACTTTTTTTTCAATGACTCTGACTGCATATATAAGCACACACTATTTCTTACATGCTTTAGTTATTTACACTGCATGCATAGTACAGTAGGGTAGTGATGTAGAAATCCATTTTCTTGTAATACAGAGAACATTTTAATATACTAGAAATTATGTTGTATAATCTTGCCAGGCCATATCACTGAGATTTCAATTTATATTAATACAATAGTTTATTTCAGATAAATTAAAAATTCCAATGTAATATTTTCATGATAAATGTTCACATTAAAGATTTCACGATTGGTACAAAGCCTAGCAGCACAAATAGTATAGGCTATTTTCAAGCTATCACCAACCTATTTAGCATATTTTCTGAAGTTCTGTGCAAATTTTTTGAGACAGTTCTATGCTTTTTTTTTAGTATCGCATCTTATTCCGTAAGTGATTTGAAGAAGCATATACATAACATGTGTATTTAAGTTTATATGCACACACACATATACATTATTATATGTATATATAGAGAGGGTATGGGGAGGAGAGAGAGAGAGAGAGAGTGTCAGAGAGAGTCTTCAACGAAGGGTGTAGGGACCCAAGTTTCTACCAGTTCACTGCTGTCCATTTAAGACAATTATTCACAGTCCTCAGTCTTCCTGATCCAAGAGGTGGTAGTGAGATGGTTGGGAAGATAGTCAAAATGATTGATGAAGACGTAGAGAAAATTAAGGACCATTTTTGGGAGTTGCCACGGCACACTTGGGGTTACATGATTTTGGCAAGAATCTAGTCACATGATCACACTAAGGGTTTCTGGGAAATGGACTCTATGGGTAGTCATGTATCCATCTAGAAAGTACATCAGAAGCAGAAGACAGATACATGGGACATACTGTGGACTGTGCTATGAAATAATATGTTGTAGAGTAAGAGTTACAACAGGAAAGTCATGCCATAGAGTCTTACACAGTATCTACAGACAGACCAGAAATGTTATTATAAGCCCTTTATTGACCAAAGGGAAAATAGAATTATGATAAGATATAATAACATCCATAGCCATAACCAATAATCAGTTCAATAGAAACATAGTTTCCCTTAGTTCGGGACCTGATAGTGTTTACTACTGGCATACTTTCAACATTCCCCACAGAAGGTGTGATAGGTGACTTTAGTGTTTCAGGTGTTTAATGTTTCTGAGTATGCCAAGGGGAAATTCATCAATGGCAACTCCAGAAGAATAAGAAATAAAACAGCTC
>CM052897.1:105615559-105694707 GCA_028534135.1 Potos flavus
ACGTCCCAGCAATCGCACTACTGGGTATTTACCCTAAAGATACAAATGTAGTGATTCGAAGGGGCACGTGTACCCGAATGTTTATAGCAGCAATGTCCACAATAGCCAAACTATGGAAAGAACCTAGATGTCCATCAACAGATGAATGGATAAGGAATATATATATACACACACACACACAATGGAATACTATGCAGCCATCAAGAGAATGAAATCTTGCCATTTGCAACGACGTGGATGGAACTAGAGGGTATTATGCTAAGCGAAATAAGTCAATCAGAGAAAGACAATTATCATATGATCTCTCTGATATGAAGAATTTGAGAGGCAGGGCAGGGGATCATGGGGGGTGGGGGAGGGAAATGAAACAAGATATGGTCAGGAAGGAGACAAACCATAAGAGACTCCTAAACTCACGAAACAAACAGAGTGGCTTGGGGGTAGGTGCGGGTAGGGATAGGGTGGCTGGGTTATGGACATTGGGGAGGGTATGTGCTATGGTAAGTGCTGTAAAATGTGTAAGCCTGATGATTCACAGACATGTCCCTGGGGCAAATAATATAGTATATGTTAATAAAAAAAAAAGAAAAGAAAAAAATAAATGAAAATTTGATGTTCAAAATAGGCCTAATCAACTTGTACAATAGTGTGATATATATGACATCAGATACTGTTTAACAGATGGAATTGTGTGTGTGCATCTATTTGAGAGAGAGATAGGAAGAGTATAAAGAAGCAGTGGCATACAGTCTGAATGGCTTTATTCTTGGCTTATCTGCTAAGGTTTACGTGATTACAGCTTAGGTGACATTTCTTATTAACGTCTCTTAATTTTAATTACTCTGATTTTTATAATGCGGTTTCACTTGTCTTATTTGAGTTTGTATAAGATAGGATCGAGGATGTAATAAGCTGGAATTTTCACGTGCTTTGTAATTCAGATAATGGTCTTGATCCTGACTTTGCTCTTCTTATGAACATTGTGCTTTCTATAAATTTTCCTGGTCTGCTGTGGGAGTCCTTACAAAGTCAGGGGACCCTCAACCTCAGTTCTCTAGAATGTTCAGGGAGTAGGACCCTTTGGTACGCTTGAATGTCTAACAGTCATATGGCTTGTATGATGAAATTCCATTAGGATTTTCAATGTTTCTCCAAAAATTAAAAGAATGTATACTATGTCTTCAATAATTAGATTCTTACCACCTTTCAGGAACAAACTTGTCTATGGGACCTAATACATGTTTCTAAATCTTTTGGCAACAATTACTAGTATCAGAAATGAAAGAGGGAACTTTGCTATACATCACATGGCTATTAAAAGAATAATAAAGGAATATTATAAACAACTCTGTTTTCACAAGTTTTATAATTTAGATGAGCTGGACCAATTTCTTGAAAGCCATAATCTTCCAAAACTCACATAAGAAGAAATAGACAATTTGAATAGTCTTATCCCTTAATACTAACTAGCAAAGCCCCAAATGGTACATTGTCCTTTAACATTAAGTAATCTTGGGATGAGCTTTATTAATGTCCCCATATGATACCGAAAGGATGTAAGACCCTCTTTTGTGTTTTATTCGCAATTATTGATAGTTTTCCTTAATGCAGTAAGCCAGAATATAGTTGACCATTGCCCACTACACTGAGAAATGGATTAAGGAAATATTTAGATTATCGAAGCAATTGGACATAGAGAATGGTAGAACCTGAGATAAAATCAAGAAAAATCTTGGGATTCTGGATTGAGAAACAAAATAGTCCATAGTCAGTATTACAATTTTACCAGTAGGGAGATCAGGCAGAATTTATGGGGGTGGAGAATCCACTAATTAAAAATGTTTAGGGATGCCTGGGTGCTTAATTTGGTTGGGCATCTGCCTTTGGCTCAGGTCGTGATCCCAGGGTTCTGGGATCAAGTTCTGTATCGAGCTCCTTGCTCAGCAGGGAGCCTGCTTCACTCCCCCCTGCTTGTGTTCTCTCTCTGACAAGTAAATAAATAAAATCTTTAAAAAATAAATAAATAAAATAAAAATGTTTATCATCCCGAGAAATTTTGAGGAGGGCTCTGGATTTTCCATAGTACATGGGATGGATGCTTCGTCTAGTCTCTTTCCTAAATGCTGGAGGAAATAGTGACCCTAGAAATCTGGGGTCTTGTTGACAACTAGATCACAGTTGTCTGGGTTACATCATAATAGGTATGTACCATCCCCATCAGAACGGTGGTGTGAGGACTAAAGGAGGAGAAGAAAATATGAGTAACTACAGCACCAGCGTTTATAGAAAATGTACCTTTATTACTAACCCTTACAGACACCCTGGTAGGTTTCAGTTTTACTAGAGAGATTTTAGTGACTGTTGAACAAACACCCTTTGCTAATGCTACCTTCCTGACAGTCATGTACTTGTGACCTCTTGCTGACAGACTTGTGTTGTATTTAAGGCACACAGATGTGGGGCGCCTGAGTGTCTCAGTGGGTTAAAGCCTCTGCCTTTGGCTCAGGTCATGATCTCAGGGTCCTGGGATTGAGCCCCACATCGGGCTCTCTGCTCAGCGGGGAGCCTGCTTCCCCCCACCCTCTCTGCCTACCTCTCTGCCTACTCGTGATCTCTCTCTCTGTCACGTAAATAAATAAAATCTTAAAAAAAAAAAAAAGGTACACAGATGTAAAAGGAAGTTGCACAAATTAAAAAATAAGATGGAACAATTGGTAAACATTTGACCTTTAACAGATGACAGACGCATAAACACACTTAACAAAACAATTGTCTTTAGTGGGTTATTTGCCCAATGAAGGCATGCCAAGCTGAAAGGTCAGAAAAAAAATTGGAGGTCTGAAGTGAGAGGCACTAGAATAAGCTGAAAACAGCCAACACTCCACACAAAACATACACATGGGGATTTAATTACCAGAGACTCAAGAGACAGCCAAATTTTATAGCTATTTTCTTTTATTTTTCACAATGAATCAAGCCTTTCAGTGAGGCCATCAAACAAATATTCTGCATCCATGAAGGGCTGTGTGGTAGAGCCAGTGAAACATAGTCATATGCTTTTAGTCTCATAACAGACATGACAACATTAAAAATAACATTACAAGTATTTAGGGCTGACTGTAAACAAGTTGCTGTACACAAAAATAATTCCTGTTACAAGTCTCAAGATGCTAGAGAAATCCAGTTTTTTTTTACATAGAATGTTTTGTGTTTTTAACCACTGTGCTTAATATTGTCCTGGACAGACACTCAGCCTAAATCAGTGTTTCTTGCAGGGATGCGAGAATGAACTTGATAGCAGAGCATTACACCTACTGCCTGGCTCTTCTTCCTAAGTTCAATAAACATGGGAAGATCGTCACAATTTAGAGTTAAGAGTTCTTTTTTTTTACATTTAAATTCAATTAGCCACCATCTAGAACATCATGAGTTTTTGATGTAATGTTCAATGACTCATTAGTTGCGTGTAATACCCAGTTTGCATGTAACACAAAAACAAGAACTGATTTGTGCTGAGATCTTAAAGACACCACTACAAAGTTAGTGAGACAGAGGGAAAAAAAAAAAAAGCACATAATGAATACTGGGTTCGTTCCTTTTTCTTTTTTAGAATATTCACTAGGGATTATTGTGCTTAATAGAAGTAGTTATTTCTAATCCGTGTAAGCTAATTTTCTTGGGAATTGGAGGAAGAAATTAAGAAGCCTCAGGCACGCTGGTATATATAGGTAAACCGATATGGATTTTATGGACCAGATATTTTTACACTTAATTATCTTCCTACATAATATTTAAATAGGTAAACCGATATGGATTTTATGGACCAGATATTTTTACACTTAATTATCTTCCTATGTAATATTTAAGTTTATGTTAATGATGATGGCATTGAAATAGCATGCAGAGACGTGAAGCACCGTGTACTTTTTCTTCACCAGGAACAATCTTTATTTTTGAACAATCCTTTGTTTAAATGGTATGTAATGGTAATTGTGTCCATTGATGTCTCTTTTAATTAAGACTACAGGCATACATTGTCTGATAGTGCTTCATTTCATTGCACTTCACAGACACTGCATTTTTTGCGATTTGAAGATCTGTGACAACCCCAGGTCAGGCAAGGGTTTATTTGGGGGCTCTCTGTTGTGTTCCATTGGTCTGTATGTTTGTCTCATGCCAGGATCATGCCGTTTTTATTACTATAAATTCGTAATATTTTTTTGAAATCTGAAAGTATGGTACTACCAGCTTTGTTCCTCTTTTTCAATATTACTTTGGCTAGTTGGAAAGTTTTGTGCTTCCATTTGATTTTACGACTGATTTTACTGTGAAAAATTACATTAGGATTTTAGTAGGTATTACGTGAAATCTATAGGTTGCTTGGATAGTATGGACATTTTAACAATATTAATTCTTCCAATCAATGAACAAGGGGTATCTTTCCATTTATTTGTGTCTTTTTAAATTTCCTTCATGAATGTTTTATAATGTTCACTGTATAATTATCACCTCCTTTGCTCAGTTTATTTATTCCTAAATTTTCTTTAGGGTTTTCTACATGTAAGATCATGTCATTTGAAAACAGATGTACTGTGTTGAATAGAAATGGTGAGAGCAGGCATCCTGGTCTGATTCCTGATCTTAGAGGAAAAGCTTTCAGTTTTTCACCCTTGAGTATGTTAGTGGAGAGCTTGTCATACATGCTCCATGATTTTCTTCATTGAATAGATAGATGAGTGTGTGATTTTTTATCTTCCATTCTATTTATGTGGGTTATCACATTTGTTTGTTTGCATAATTTGAAACACTGCTGCATTGCAGGGATAAACTCCAATTGGGGATGGTGTATCATCCTTTTAATATGCTACTGAATTTGATTTGCTAGTATTTTGTTAACTATATTCATCAGGGCAATTGACTTGTAGTTTTCTATTCTTGTAGTATCTTTGCCTGGTTTTGATATCAGGGTAATGGTGGCCTCATAAAGTGAGTTTGAGAATAGTTCCTCCAATTCAGTTTTTTGGAAGGCCTTGAGGAGGATTGGTAATAATTCTTCTATAAATATTTGGTAGAAGTCACTGATGAAGCCTCCGGTCCTGGGCTTTTGTTTGTGGGAGGTTTTTGTCTACTGATTCAGTGTCCTTACCAGTAATTTGTTCAGATTTTCTATTTCTTTAAAATTTAGCATCAGTAGGGTTATACATTTCAAGGGATTTATCCATTTCTTATGTATTATCCAATTTATTGCATCATTGTTCATAGTAGTCTTGTGATTCTTTGTATTTCTGTTACATTTGTTGTAATGTCTCATCTTTCATATCCGATTTTGAGATTTTCTTTTACTTCATTAGTTTAGTTAAATGTTTGTCAATTTAGTTTACCTTTTAAAAAAACCCAACTCTTAGTTTTTCTGACCCTATGGTCTTTCTAATCTCTATTTCATTTATTTCTGCTTTAATACCTTCTGCTTATTATGATCTTACTTCTTTTTCTCTTAAATTTTTTGAAGTGTAAGATTAGATTTTCGAATTTTTGTTTTGTTTTGTTTGTCACTTATAAACTGTTTATAGCTGTTTGTCACTTATAAACTTTCCTCTTGGTACTTACTTTGCTACATCCTAACTTTTGGTATGTTACATTTTCATTTTCATTTGTCTTGAGATACTTAATTTTCTTTTTAATTTCTTCTTTGCCCCATTAGTTACTTAAGAATGTGTTAAATTCCACATATTTGAGTATTTTCTAATTTTCTTTCTTTTATTGATTTCTAGTTTCATTCCATTATGGTCAGAAAAGACACTTGGTACAGATACCACCTTTTAAATTTATTAGGACTGGTTTTGTGACCTAACGTGATCTATCCTGGAGAATGTTCCACGTGCACATGAAAAGGATGTGTATTCTCTGTTGGTGTTGGATGGAATGTTCTGTGTATGTCTGTAGGCCCATTGGCTCTATAGTGTCACTCAAGTTTGCTGTTTCCTTATTGAATTTCTGTGTGGATGATCTGTCCACTATTGTAATCAGGATATTGAAGTCTCCTACTATTTTTGTATTGCGATCTTTTTCTCCCTTCAGATCCATCAGTGTTTGCTTATATATTTAGGTGCTTTGAAGTTTAAAGAATATAAATTTATAGTCATTATATATTCCTGATGAACTATCCCTTATATAACTATCATTATATAATGGTCACCTTTATTTCTTGTGACAAATGGACTCAAAGCCTTTTTGTCTGATAGAAGTCTTTTGGTTACTGTTTGCATGGGATATCTTTTTTTCCTCCATTCCTTTACTTTCAGCCTATGTCTGTCCTTAAACCTATAGTGAGTCTCCTATAAGGCAGCATATAGACAGATTTTTAAAAAAATTCTGTCAGCTACTCTGTCTTTTGATTGGGCAGCTGAATCCATTTATGTTTAAAGTAATTATTGATAGTTAAGCACTTACTAATACCATTGTAATTGTTTTATGACTTTTAGTTCTTTTGTCCTTCTTTCTTTCTTTTGCTGCCTTCCTTAATGATTTGTTGATTCTTTGTAGTAATATAGTCTGATTCCTTCCTTTTTCACTTGTGTGTATCTTCTATAGGTATTTTCTTTGTGGTTACTATGAGACTTGTAATAATTATAGTCTATTTTAAACTGATAACATTAATTGTGTACAAAGTCATCTACAATTTTACTCCATTGCACACGCATATTGTTATTGTCACAGTGTACATCTTTTTATATTGTGCGTTCATTAATAGATTTTTGTAGTTGTAGTTTTTAATACTTTGTCTTTTAACTTTTAAATTAGAGTTAAAAGTGATTTACATCCAGCCATTACAATATTATGGTATTTTGTATCTGTCTATATATTTGCCTTACCAATGAATTATATACTTTAATGTGCTTCATTGTAGTTTATCATCCTTTAAGGTTAACTTGAAGAACTCCCTTTAGCATTTCCTGTAAGTCAGTTGTAGTGGTGATAAATTCACTCACCCTTTGATTGTCTGTGAATGTCTTTATCTATCTTTCACATCGGAAGGGCAGTTTTATGTGTTTTTGATTGGCAGTTTTTTTTGTTTTTAGTTTTTTTTCTTTTAGCACTTTGAATCCATCATTCCACTCCTGGCCAGTAAGATTTCTGCTGAGAAATAGTCTGATAGTCTTATGGGAGACCCCTTATATGCAATAAATATTTTTTTGTTTCAAAACTTTTAAATTCTCTTCTTGTTTAAATTTTGACAGTTTCATTGTAATGTGTCTTAGTATAGACTTCTCATGATTTATCATCTTTGGAGTCTTTTGGATTTCTTGACTCTGGATGTCCATTTGTTTCCCCAGATTGGAGAATTTTTTTGCCATTATTTCTTTATATAAGCATTCCATGTCTTTTTCTCTACCCTCTCCTTGTAGCACTTCATAATACATATGTTGGTTCACTTGATGGTTGTTCTATAAATCCCTCTGTTTTTCTTCACTCTTTCAATATCTGTTTTTCTTCACTCTTTCAATATTTTTCTTTTTGCTTTTCATTTCAAATGACCTTTTTTTGAATTTGCTGATTCTTCTGTTTATCAAATTTGCTGTCGTAGCAATTTTTCTGTGGATTTTTCAGTCCATTATTGTGTTATTCAGTTCCTGAGCTTCTGTTTGGTTCCTTTGTGTAGTTTTTGTTTTTTTTTTTAAAGACTTTATTTATTTGACTGAGAGAAACACAGCGAGAGAGGGAGCACAAGCAGGGAGAGTGGGCGGGAGGGAAGCAGACTTCGGGCTGAGCAGGGAGCCCAATGTGGTGCTCGATCCCAGGACCCTGGGATTATGACCTGAGCAGAAGGCAGACGCTAACAGAGCCACCCAGGAGCCCCTCCTTTGTATAGTTTCTGTCTTTGTTGATGTTCTCATTTTGTTCAAGTGTTATTTTTTTTTTTAATTTATTTCATTTGTCTCTTTGCATTCTCTTGTAACTCACTGCACTTCTTTAAGATAATTATTTTAAATTATTTGTCAGGAAATTCATAGATCTCCATTTCTTCAGGGTTGGTTAATGGAGATTTATTTTGTTCCTTTGTTTGTGTCCTGTTTCCTTGAATATTCATGTTCCTTCTGGCTTAGTATTGGTGTCATTTGAAGAAACAGGCACTTCTCCTAGTCTTATAGTTAGACTTCAACAGTGTGCCCAGTTTGAGATTCCAAGAGCTACTCAGTTCTTTTCAGTGAATTACACTCTCTGGACTTATGAATGTAAATTCCTAAATAGAAAGATGTTTTCTCTCCTTTTTTTCCCCCAGCATCCCATAATCTCTTGCTCTTTATGGTGTCTTACTGCTAAACTGTGGGATGGGGTATTGGAGGCATGCTCCACTCCTCTCCCTTCTTTGTGGAAAAGTTTATGCCTTCTCTTTATCTTACAAAACTGCTGGGCACAGTTAGATGCTGACAATAGTTTCTTTGTTTTTAATTTGTCCCCACCAAACCATGCTAGTTCCATCAGCATTTCAGGTGAGGTGAGATAGAAACCAGCCTCAAGGATTGTATACTGAAAAGATGGGATTTTAGAGGCATGCTCTGCCCTTCTCCCAAGCTTGCAGAACCATGCTGGGTTCAGTAAACTGTCCACTCCTTTACATTATTCTTATCTGTACCTAAGCGCCCAAACTATGCTAATTCCCTCAGCACTCCAGGTAAAATGAGGCACAAACTGGTTCCTAGGGTAGTACACTGAAAGGGTATTAGACAAACTCCAGTCTTTTATTATTTCCTAGGGGAGAAGCCACAAGGTTTTGCACCTTCTCCCAGTCCTACAGAATCATGCAGGCAGCAGTAAGTTGCTTGCCCCATTTCTTTGTTCTTAGCAGCCTCCAGGTATCAAAACTATGCTGATTCCATCAGTGTTCTATGTAATATGAGACAGAACCTCATTTCTCAGGCAGTGCACTCGGTGGCTGGGGAACCGGGGACATGTTCCACTCTCTTTTCCCTGAAGAAGAAACTACAGGCTGACATAATCTCTCTTGGTACCCAGCTGTACCACCTTGGGGGAGGGGCTGATGCAGGTAAAGTAAAATTGTTCTTCCAGTCCATTTCAGCATGACTGTCGTCAGTTTTATGCTTGTCTGGAGTGCCATAACCAATTAACCATAACCAATTAACTGGGTTCCAGACTTCTCAGAAAGATATTTTGGCCCATATATTGTTAGTAAATTGGTGTTTTGTTCTATGGGCTGACAGGGCTAGGACTTCCTATTCTGCCATCGTGTTGATGTCCCTCTCAAGACCAGACTCTTTGAATGAAAAAAACAATGAGACCGTCCATAAAATTATATTTTCAGTGCCCATTATTCAATCAAAACTTGCTAGATATGGGCAACATGTACACACAAAAGAACAACAGAAAAATCAATAAAAACAAAAAAAACCCACAAAAAAACAGAGATAATAGAATTATTAATGTAGAATGAGATTAAGAAATTAATTATGAATATAATCAAAGTTTTTAAGAAAAATATTAATATAATCAGGAAAAATGGAAGCTATATAGAAAAAATACATGGATTTTAGAGATGAAAGATTATGAAAATTATGAAATAAAAAATTCATTAAGATTAGCAGGTTAGACAGTGCAGAACAAAAGATCAGTGAACTTGAAGACGTAGCAATAGGAATAATCCACATTAAAGAATAGAAAGAAAAAAGATGAAAAAAAATTAGAGCTTTAGTGACCTGTAAGACAATATCAAATGAATTAAAATACTGCTAATTTTGGGGAGCCTGGGTCACTCAGTCAGTTAAACGTCTGCTTTCAGCTCAGGTCATGATCTCACAGTCCTGGGATTGAGCCCTGCATTGGGCTCCCTGCTCAGCAGGGAATCAGCTTCTCCCTGTCCTCCCCACTCATGTTCTCTCTCTTGCTATCTCTGTCTCTCTCTCTCAAATAGATAAATAAAATTTTAAAAAAGAGAAATTTTATAAAATAAAATACTGCTAGTTTGAATCCTAGAATGAAAAGGAAACTAGAAAACAATTTGAAGAAATGTCTACAACATCCATATGTTTGATGAATTCTATATACCCACTGACTCAAAATCTTAGTGGGCACCAAACAATAAATAAAAAGAAAGCCTCTACAACATAAGCAGTCTAATTGCTGAAACAATGTAAAGAGAGAATTTTAAAATTATCCTTCAAAATGAAACTGAATTTTTTTAAGATTTAAATTTTTAAATTCTTCACCACCCTACATGAGCTAAAAGAATCATTAATGGGATTTGTACAGGTGGAAGGAACTTAGGTCATCCAGGAACTCAGATCTAAATAAGAAATGAAGAACACCAGAAATGCTAAATATGTGGATAAACATAGCATAATTTTCTCATTAAAAAACCTTTAAAAGGTAATTGTTTAAAAGAGCAATATTTACAGTGTATTATAATGAATTTACAAAAGCAATAATAAAGTAGAAATATATGTGACAGCACAAGCCCAGGGAGAGCATGAATAAGGAATTATACTTTTGTGAGGTTCATACTTATGTTTCTTAACAGAGATAAGAGTAGCTGAGAGTAGACTATTATAAAGTTAAGGATGCATATTTTAAATCAAAGAGATATCCTCAAAAATTAGAAGAAAAACCCCAGTAAATTAATAAGCCAGTAGAGGTGATAAAATTACAATTATTACAAATACTCAAATGAGCTAAAAAAAGAGGAAGAAGAAGGAATGGCGGACAGTTGGAATCACTAGAAAGTCAGTGCAAGAGATAAAATGCAAAATAAGGCTTGCATAATATAAAAAATATAGAAGTGAAAGTATGTGGAAAAGACAGGAACAAAGAAGGTATAGGGCAAAGAGAAAACAATTACTAATAAGGGAGATTTAAGTATAATCACCAATAATTTAAATACCCTAAACACTTCATCAAAAGGCTAGTATTGGATTAAAAAGCAATAATCAACAGCATACTGCTATAAGAGACCTACTTCAAAGACAAAGAAGGGGCATCTCAGTGGCTCAGTTAAGCATTAGGCTCATCATTTCTGCTCAGGTCATCATCTCATGGGTTATGAGATGGAGCTCCGCCTCCAACTCCATGCTCAGTGGGGAGTCTACTTGAGAATCTCTCCTTCTGCCCCTCCCCCTACTCACTCATGCCCACTTCCTCTCTGTCAAATAAATAAATAAATCTTAAAAAAAAAACAACACAAATTAAAAAAAATAGAGAAAAGGATATGGAATGGAAACATGAATAATAAATCTGGAGTGGCTATAATAATTTCACACAAAATAGGGTTTAATAGAGTTGGTTCTTTTTAAAGATTTTATTTATTTGACAGAGAGAGAGCACACAAGCAGGGGGAGTGGCACACAGAATGAGAGGGAGAAGCAGCCTCCCTGCTGAGCAGAGAGCCTCATTTGGGGCTCAATCTCAGGACCCTGGGATCATGACCTGAACTGAAGGCAGATGGTTAACTGACTGAGCCACCCAGGCACCCCACAAAATAGGTTTTAAAACAAAAAATATTACTGGGAAATAATAATTTATTATAAAAGGGTCAATTCGTCATACCTTCCTAAAAGTATAAACTGACAACTGAAAGGAGAACTAGAAAAATTAAAAATGTACTAGATTTAAGTGTTTTGTTCTCAGTATTTGAGAGAACAAGAACAAAGTCAGTACACACCTAGCTGTGGAAAACAGTATCAACTATATTGGTTATAATTCACATCTTTAGGACACTTTGCCCAGTATGTCACTGGCAGAATTCTAAGGATGTCCTCCCATCAAGATTCCCATTCCATGTTCATTCAAACACTAATTCAGGTGTTTTGTCTATGTAATGCAAGTCTCTAGTCATTTACCTTAGGATAAGGAGATGAGCCTCTGGAGTACTACTCAGGGGAGCCCTTTAAAAAGTAAAGCGAGAGGCGCCTGGGTGGCTCAGTCGGTTAAGCGTCTGCCTTTGGCTCAGGTCATGATTCCAGGGTCCTGGGATCGAGCCCCACATCGGGCTTCCCGCTCAGCAGGAAGCCTGCTTCTCCCTCTCCCACTTCCTCTGCTTGTGTTCCCTCTCTCCCTGTCTTTCTCTGTCATATAAATAAATAAAATCTTTAAAAAAAAAAAAAAAGTAGAGCGATTGTTCTGGCTGGTGGGCAGAAGTTGTTGCTGGCTCTGAGGATGGTGAAGGGCCCTTGAAAGGAGTGCAGGGGCCTTATGGGAGCAGAAAAGCAGTCCCCTAGCAAGGAAACTGGGACCTCACACCTACCGTTGCAAGTATTGGGACTCTGCCAACAACCTGAATGAGCTTCCAAGTATATTTTTCTCTAAGCTCCCAGATAGGAGTTCAGCCTGACCAATACTTTGAAGACTTCATCTTATGAGACCTTAAGCAGAAAACCCAGTGTAGCCTATCCAGACAAAAACTTGGGAGATCATAAGTGGATATTGTGTGAGTTGGCAAATTTGAGTAATCTGTAATATGACAATAGGAAACTTATATGCGGCTACAGCAAAAACTGATTTCAGTGCACATAGAACATGCAATTAGATACTGAACCCTAAAACTAGTGTCAATAAATTTAAATGAATGGAAATTATACAAAGAATCATCATAATTGTATATTCTCTAAGCATAATGAATTTAATTAGGCATTAATATGACCATATCTGGAATATTCCAAATATACAAAATTAAGTCTTAGTCTTCTAAATAACTTGATCATCAAAGAAGAGGGTGCCTGGGTGGCTCAGTCGGTTAAGCATCTGATTTCTGCTCAGAGTCCTGGCATCAAATCCCATGTCTTCCTCTGGCCCTCCCGCTGCTTATGCCCTCTGTCTCTCTCCATCAAATAATTAAATAAATAAAATCTTTAAAAAAAAGAAGAAATTGCAAGGGAAACTTGAAAACATTTTGAGCTGAAAATACAGCCTATCAAAATTATCACAGTAGGTGCCACTCCTATGTATCTCTTAATCGGTTTTTTTAAAAGTGTCAATTTTACCTAAATTTTTAATTCCAATCCCTTCTGAAAGTAAATTGTTTCCTGACTTTTTTCTACAATCCATTCTCAGGGGTAAGAGCACTTTCGTATGTGGCCCCATCAAGTGAGTGCACAGCCCAGAGGCCACTGACGTTAAAGAAATTTGAAAGAAGCATTGCATAAATGAATTGCTGCACTGAGACTTTAGGCAACGGGAAGAGCTCTCAGGAGCTCTCTTTCTTTCTCTCTCTCAATCTTTTTTTTTTTTTTTTTTTCATAGACTAGCCCTAGAGTTTGTTTTATACACTAAAGCCAATCAGTAGTCTTCCAGATAAATACCTGGTTAGAAGTCATGCTGCCATTCATTTCCTTCTCTCAAAGAACCATAAATGACGGTCATGTTTATGAAGGAGAAATATTTCTCTTTAGTCAGTACATAACAGAAAATAGCATTAAGCTTCATGTACCTGGAGAACTGGGAACCATAAAACACACCAAACCCCCAAAACCTTACCTACAAAAGCAACAGATATAAGCAGGTTGGAGGATGACAGTTAATGAGGATGTGGTTGTGTACCATGTCGCCATTATTCTTGGTTGTTAATATTGGTTATTTCAGTAATAAAGAGCTAAGAATAAGTGTTTCAAAGGAAACTTCCTCCTCCTCCTCCTTTCTCTTCTTTCCTTTCCTCTCTTCTTCTCTTTAAGTAATACATGCTTAATGTGGACAATACAACTGGAATCATGGCCCTTTAGCCACGTAGGGAATTGCACTGAAAGCAAATCTAAATAAATCATAAGATTTTCCCCAGCTGTCGTTGCTCTCAAGCAGCACAGTTCCCAAGGCGGATTTCTGGAGGTCTATGGCACTCCTTAAAATATTTTTGATAGTTTGACTAGTTATTCATGTGTCTCATTTTATTCATTTTTTACATATATTCTGACTGCTCCAAGACCAACCTATTCATACCTGAGCAATTCTCATCAGAGCTGTGAATTGTTCTTAGAACCATATTGCGGTTAAACGTGAATACTTAGAATGCCTGCTACATGCAAGAAATGCATGAGCTGTAATTGCTATACACAGACTTAGAAATGGCATGCAGGTTTTAAATGATACAACCAAAAATATTTTGTATTTACTGAGTCCCCATTTTGAGTGAATCAGGTGGTTCTTTTTACTGATGCCATAGTAAATATATGAAACATAGAGGGCATTGTTTAAGGTATTAGGAACCAATATCCTAGGTGATGGTATGTTTAGGTTGTCTTATGATGTTATTGTGGGAAAAGGACAAAGGTTCCTTTCTGGCTTTTGTTTGTTTTTTATGTTTCTTAGGGGCAGGGTGCCAGGGTTAGACTACCTGTGAGGAGGGTGTGAAATAGGCCCATCTCACCTGTGCAATGATCCATTATCCCCTCCAGCAAAGGACCGCATTTGTATATTCTTGAGTTAATGTTTTGGTTAATTTTGTACCTTTCATTAAAAAGCAATGCCATTAAATCAACCTATTGTGAACTAAAAATTAGGACTTTATTTCACATCTACAGATGTCTATTTTTATTGGTTTTACTTTGACATCTCAAAGTTTATCAATTTTTTTTTTTTTTTTTTTTTACAATGTATAGTGTTAAAGTCCAGAAAAGTAGGGTGTATCAGAGTATATATCACATGATACTGGTCGATTCCATTTTACCATTACTTCTACAAATAATTCAACTGCTACTTTTCAGTTTTAACCTATTGTTGGGACAGAAAGTCTACTGTCAACCCATCTCGTGTTCTTGCTGAGTGTACCAAACTGTCCCTTGACATTGAACACTCTCTGTAGCTAGTCACAAAGACAATTAAGTAGGTCAAGGTGACGACAGAGTGACTCTCCTGTGACTGGTTTCTCTCCAGAGGAGAGGAACTGGCTTGTTTGCTGCTTGTTACAGAATGGGCGGAGCCCTGGGTCTTGGGGGCTTCAGGTGTGGTACATGCTGAGCCATCAGTGGATGTCAGGGGGCCTCTGTGCTACTGAGATGCTGATCTACAATTAAACAAAGAGAAGGGAAGTCCAGGACCACTTTACATAAGAGACCACAATGCTGTTGGAGCCTTGGCTGGTGCCCCTAGGAGAAGAAGCAGTAAGAAAGGTTATGTTCTTAGAGGGCAAATGGCAACCATCCCACAATGACTTTATGCTTCAAGCTACTATGATTCAAGTGAGGACCGAATCTGCCCCAAAGAGAGCTTGCTACTTTGGATTTCTGTTTCTGTGATTACATTATAGCTAACGCAGGGGCACTTCTCCAAGGCCAGTAAAATTCCATGTAGTCCCATGGAGGATGCGCGTGAAAGCTGCTTCATTCTGGCTGTATAATTTGACAGAATGACAGCTCTGAACATGAATCCCTCATACAGAGAATGACTGATAAGTTGTAAGGTCTGCTGCACTCACCCTACTCCACAATATGGAGGACTTCACTAAATTTGTTGTTAGTGCCAGGAGGCCCTTTGTAGCAGGCCGTGCTCATTTCGAGCCAAAGATGCCCAGGATAAAGATAGACTCTTCCCCAAACCAGGCAAAGTATCCAATGCAAGGCAATCAGGCAATTATGCAACTAGTTGAAACAAGGTATTTCTATAGAACCAAATTCTTCCATAGAAATAAATCTTTCTTTACTGGAGAAACCAAGGGTATGGCTCTTAGAACAAATTAATCCTTAGGCTTCTCCACTGTGTGACCCTGGACCTCAGCATTCCCATTTGACAGCCTTTAAGGAAAAGGGAGAACCAAGGTGGACCTTTCAGGTTTCCCATCTACTGTTGAAACAGAAAGCCTTATATCCCAGTGAGGATACAGTGGGGTAGGAGCAGAATGTGATAGAAACGTTTATGCTCTTTGAGTATCAGGTTCTTTTGAGAGATGTCAGCCAAGCATTCAGTTGGCTGGATTTTGGAAATGAAGTGAAATCAGGAAAGGGAGGTAACTGCAACCCTTTGGGTATGATCATTCAGATGCTTATTATCTTCCATTGTGGATGCTGCTGAACATACAGTTGGCCTTGATCTTTTATCTGCTTGTACTATGAATGCTCATCGAATCCAAGTGGGATTTTGTGCATTTCAAAGAACATCTTTTAGGGAGGCTGTAGTGGGACTAGAAAAAAACCCCAAACATTCTAGCATTCTAAGAGGAGAAAAGGAGGTCACGGAGTTCTCCTGAGCTGCTCAGAGTCCCTCCTCCAACAATGCAACCCACCTCCTGTGCAAATGCCATGTACTCCTTCACATCGCCCCTTGGAAATTCAAACTCAGGGAGCTAACACAAAACGTGGTAATGTTCTGGCTAGTGCTGTGACTGTGAGCACTGAACTGCCTTTCATCTCTCAGCCAAGAGTCTTGCATTTCCTAATAGCATCCATAAAACTATGGCAGGCTAACTTACTAGCTTGCAGTGAGGGTCCACTTCCAAACCCTTCACAGTTCTTGACAACCAAGTCAGAGTGTAAGGAGCAACATAGGTTTAAGCCTCAAAGATTGACTTCTGAGACAGGAAAGGAATATTTACTTGGCCCCGGGGCCCTCAGCACCAAAAAGAAAGCCCAGCACCTAATTAGGGTGTTTGGATATTAGAGACACTATTCACCTCATCTGGGGGTCCTTGTGCAAGTTGAGCAGAAAATATGGCCCCAGTGTGACCGGGGTCTTGAGCAGTGTATGGTGCCATAGGCCTTCTCAGCAGCATTCCTCTTGCAGTTTAAATCCCACAGGGTTCCATCTGAACTACATGGATCTGTCATTGATGACCACACTGACTGGAGCCTCTGACAGAGGGAGGCAGCTTCTGTGTGGCAGTTCTCCGTAGGTACTGGACCCCTAGCTTCCCCAGTAGGTCTACCGCTACATTCACTTGAGAGACAAGCACTGGCCTGTTTAGGGGGGCTCCTGGAGACCAAGTGCCTTTCACAGGATTCCCAGGTGAAACATTGCACCCCGAGAGTCCCATGTTGGATTGGAAGCCACTCAGCAGCTAGCCACAGAGTTGGAAATTGTTCAACAGTCTTCTTTTATTAGACGGAGATGGTATATTCAAGAGAGAAACCATCTGGTTCTGCGCTCAAGTCTTCCTTATATAGAATGGTTACAGGCCATTGAGAGCCTTTCACCTCCCCCTTGACCAATAACAGAAAGCTTTGACTACCTTGGGAGCCTGCTTCCAGGAATTTCTTGAGGATGCCTGCACTTGGTTTATTGATGGCTTGGCCAGACTGATGTCCACTAGGGGGCAGCATTCATCCAGCTCCAGTAAGTACTCTGAAAGACTATTACTCTGGCCTCAGACCAGTAGTCTGAAAACCAGTCTTCATTGTGTATGTTTCACATATGAATTTCTTATTTTACTAGGAATATTTTAAGCTCATAGAAGGCAGCAATCAGACCTTGCATATCACATGTCTCCATGCCAGGTCCTATAAGAATTATCTCCTAGTTCAAGATACATGTCTTCAAAGAATGTATCATTTATTATAACTGAATTTAAATTAAATCTTCATTTTTTTAAGTATGTATTCTTATTTTATATCTTGCTTCAATGCATTTGAAGCATAGAGTCCAGTTTATTTGTTTGAGCAACTAGCATCCTGGTTAGTTGTTAAAAAAAAAAAAATCATAAGGCCACACAACAGTTCACCTTATTGTAATTAGAATATTTAGATGACTCATTGACTGCGGTTAGGGTGTAGATAGTGAGTGGTGAATTCTTGCTGCGTCCTGGTGCAAATCCCCATGGTCTATTCTTCCCAATCAGATGCATTGAGAGAGTGGACTGGCATTGGCTCCTGAGATGTGTGTCTCTTTGATTCAAAGAATCCTGTTAGTTAGGTTGACTGATCCCCAGCCATAGCTCCTGCCTCCAGTAATTATTCTTATGCTTGGTTCTTCATGATTCTTCGTATTACTGAGTCTGACGAGACTTAATGTAAACAAAAACTACTATCAGCATAGAATCACAGGAGTAACTGCATGATTTTATGTCTAGCTTCGACCCTCTGAATCAGTGCTTGGAAATTAAGGTGAACTAGGGGAGGCCATCCCTAGTTAATTTTCCATTATACGTTAGAAAGTAGATATACTGTCTGGCGGGTGATATTGCTTCTTAGGTTTCTGCATTGAGTTCACCACCAGACCCTAAACCACAAGTAGCAATGCCACACAGTGGAAAGAATATTGGACTTGATCTTTTTAATGAGTTTTAGCTCTTTGTCTCCTCAGAGTTAAAAATATAGCCTTGAGTAAGCGACTTCAATCTCTGCCAGTTTTCTAATGTGTCAAGTCTCAAATGAAAGAAACTAATTGAGACCTAACTAGTCTTCCTGCCTCCAGTCATTCCCAGTTGTCAATTCATTTTTCAGTTTTAAAAGATTAAACTTCCTAGAACAATATTCTGACCACATCACCCCACCCCACCCCCCTCGCTGAGAATTTCTGAATATTTCCTATGCTGAAAGATAAAGTTCAGACTTCTCAGATGGATATGTCACTTTGTTTCAATTCAGCATACATTTGTTGAGGGGATACTATATATAAAATAATAATCAGGGCTCTAATGATGCAAAGATGAATGCCATAGGCGTCTTCCCTTTTTTTTATTGTAAGAAGCTTACAGTATAACAGGAGAGGCCCTTGTAAATGAAGTTATTTTTTTTAAATCATACTATGTACAGTAGTACTGTGGTAAACATATGTGTTATGAGGATCCTCCGAAAAAATAATTTAAATAGTAATACCAATAGCCATTATATTAGTAATAATAGTAATAATGAGCGCCATTGTTTGTTAATAGATGTGTGGTGTACCAGGACACTGTTTGGAAGTTTAGATGCATTTTTTTTGTGAAAGATTATCTTCCTTTTCAAATGATAAAATTTAATAAAAAGATGAGAGATGGGATCACACTCAGATTTGCCTAATTACAACATCCATGCCCCACTGTATTAGTTTTATGTGATTGCCATGACAAAATAGCACAAATCTAGTGGCTTTAAAGAACACAAATTTATTATCTCACAGCTCTGTAAGTCAGAAGTGGGACCCAGGTCTCATTGAGTGAAAATCACACGGTCTGAAGGGTGCATTCATTCCTTTCCAGAGGTTCTAGGAGAGACTCTGTTTCTTTGCTCATTGAGACTATTGGCAGAATTCAGTTCCTTGTGGTTGTAGGGCTCAGCTCCCCATTTCCTTGCTAGCTGTCAGCTGAGGGTTGTATCCAGCGTTCTGAGGCCACCCACGTTCCTTGGCTGGTATCTCTCTTGCTCCATCTTCAAAGCAAGGAGTAGTGTATCAAGTCCCTCTCATAATTTGAATCTTTTCTGCCTCTCTCTCAGTTTGCACACTTTGATCTTCTATCCTTCCTCTTGGACTTTTTAGGATTTAGGTTTACTAGGAGAATTCCAGATAACATTCCCATTTCAAGGTCCTAACCTTTAATCACACTGCCAAAGTCACATCTCCACCCCACCCCCGCCATATGAAGCAACATATTTGCAGGGACATTATTCGGACTACCACTCTCAGTTTCTTTATCTGTTTTTTATTTTTCCCTAAAGAATGAGGTATCTGGTATAGTTCAGTTAGTTGGATCTAATGGAGTAGTAGCCTTTTAATAGAGATAGGTATACCCCAAACTATGAAGAACATTGGCAAGGACTCAGGTACATAGATGTCCGCGTGTGCTTAGAGGAGTGGACAGGTATCTGGTGTGAATGAAAGATAGACTGGGTCTGGCTTGCGAATGGCTCTGAGTTGAGAGTAAGTCCCAGTGAAGATGGGGGTGGGGAAATGCTTTGACCATGAAGCAGACAGCTGAAAATCCCTCATCATTATATCTCCACTAATTCTGTACATGAATTTTGGAATGAGAGGACGTGGATTGAGTCCAGCTCCAATAGTGACTGGTTTATTCTCTCCATAATTGCTCTTATAGTTTGATGCAGAACAAATACGATCATACACGTGTGTGTACATAAAGGTCCGTGTGTGTATATTTCTGCACATGCACACACATATGAAAGTGTTTGTAAATTATCAAGTGCTATAAAAATATCCATTTGCCTCTCAAGTAAAATTGAGTTGATTCTCAGCCACAAGCATGTTGTGACTCATGCCTGTTTTTATGAATCATGCCAGTTTTCAATTGCTGGAAAGACATTTTCTATTCTCTGTATTTCTTCCATGAATTCTACTCTTCTTTTTAAGGTACCTTAGTATCCGCTTCTTTAGTATCCAGTTGCTGTGACCCCAGTCACCTCATGTCCCCAAGCGTCAGAAATCTTTCATTGCATTCTCAATGTCATTCAGTTTTCTCACCATACATTGAACTGCGTGGTTAGTGAATCTTTACTGTAACTGCATACATGAGTGTTATTTTTAACCTCCTTTAGGCAAAGATGTAACCATTTGCTTCTTGTTATTTCTTAGTTTTTCTATTTGGCCTAAGAGTTTAGGCAATGGACTATAGTGAAAAATAACACAATTTCAGTGTTAGTTCCATTGGGGTCTAAATCCCAGCTCTGCCGTATGCCAACTTTATGAATGTGCTCAGGTTAATTAATTTTGGCATAAAATCAAGATAATACTTATTTTTCAATATTGTGAGAATTAGAAATTATATATAAATATATTTATAAATATAAATTATTATATCTATATGGTGTCTGGTATTGGTTGACATTCAGTTAATTTTAGCTGTGGTAATGAAAGTGATGACTACTAATGAATATTTTCATTTTTCAACCAAAGCATATGTTCACCTAAACTTGTTTTGATGTAGTTATTTAAGTCATGATCTGGTTTCTTTCCCCAAAATATCTTATAATTATTTATTTGTATTTCAAAACAGCCTTGTAAGTGAGGTCAGTTGTAATAACTGCTATAGTAATGGAAACATTTTTATAGAGAAAGGATAAAAGAACCGATTAAGGGGCTCCTGGGTGGCTCAGTTGGTTAAGTGACTGCCTTTGGCTCAGGTCATGATCCTGGATTCCTGGGATCGAGTCCCGCATCGGGCTCCCAGCTCTGCGGGGAGTGTGCTTCTCCTTCTGACCTTCTCCCTTCTCGTGCTCTCTCTCACTCTCTCTCTCGCTCAAATAAATAAATAAAATCTTTAAAAAAAAAAAAAAAAAAAAGAACCGATTAAGACCAGACTTTAAATCACTGCAGGTCTGTGAATTGACCTCAATGCAGTGATTTTTGGTGCTGTGATTAGTTAACTATTTTGCTTCCTGCAATTAGCCCTCTTTTACCAAAGGTGAAATTTGTGGTGCTAAGACTATCTGGCTTTTGTACATATTAATCAAAATTATTTGGGCTTTCGATTATGCAACAGAAAATCTAAAAAACAAAAAAAAAAAGTAGCTTTTCTTTATATTGGTTAATTTTTATTTATAAAAGTGTTATATTTTTAAAAACCTCAAAAGGAAGGTACCTTTGATTACCTTAATTGCTTCAATTCATTTCTCAACCTATTTTTTGTAATTTATGATTATTCCCCTTTCTCTTTATATAAATACATTGGTTGGATAGATAGATAGTTAGTTTTGGTTACTCATCAGCAAATTTCAGGGAAAATTCAGCATTATCCTTCTCCAGAGATAAGAGTTGAATGTGGCACTATAGTCAATATGTGCTAAGGCATGATTAGCTGTGATAATATATCTTGGCTGATATATAGACTTCGAAGCCATTTACATTTCCTGCAAACTCAATTTTCTCACCTATACAAAAAGATCCTGGTCTCTACATCTCCCTGGGGAATAAGATGAGAGTAATATAAAATAATACATGTTAATATTCTATAAAAATAATTTCCAACATGATTCTAATTTCTCTTTTTTGGAAATAATAATAGAATAGAACTTTATTCTGCCTCAAATTTCTCCCCTCTGCCCCCCCACTCCCACTTGAGTAAAAGTTTACAGCATTCACCCAGTCTTTTATGCCAAAACATCAAAGCAGTTCTTGAACTCTCCCACTCTGATTATCTATCCTCAATCTGTTAGAAATTTCTATGGGCTCTGTCTTAAAAACATTTTCATCCCCTTTTTACTATCCATCCTGTAACCACTCTAACAATAATATTGATAGCTCACATTTGTTAAGTACTCACTGTGTTCCAGGCACTGCCTATTTATTACTCTTAATACTGCTAGTGTGAACCTACTGCATTGCCTAACTGGGTTACTGTAGTAGACTCACAATTGGTTTCCTTATGTGCATTCATACTTCTCTATTGTCCACTTTCCATATAGTAGCCAAAGATTTTTTCTTTTAGAATTTTTTTATGTTATTAATTATCCCATGATACTAGGGAAAAACTGCCAGTAGCTCCCCATCTCAGAGTAAAGCCAAAGTCTTTACAGTGGCCATGGAGCCTGCCTGCTGGTCCCCTCTATCTCTCCTCCTATAATTTAGAACCATGCTTATTAGGATCTAGCCATATAAGCTTTGTGATGACCCTCCATAAATCAAATGTAACTTGTGATTCCCTTGACCTAACTTGCATGGCTTTATGCTTTAGTTTTTATTTAGGTTCTTTACTCTGTTACATCCTTAGAGATGCCTACAAAAGACCATTGCCTGTTCCACCAACACATAGTTTACTCTCACTCCCTTGTATGTGTATTCCATCATTATCTTTCTCCTCGTTGGAAGAGAAACACCGTGGAGGCAAACACTATCCTCTTCAACACTATACTCCCTGTGCCAGAGCAGTGTGCCTGGCTCAAAGGAGGAAATTGTTACTTCTTTATTGTATAAAGGAATAAGTGAAGTAACGACGTGAAAACTCTTGTGATACTTTTGGTCTTATCAAAAGCTTGTTACAAAGTCTAATTCCCTTAACTTAATATCTATCTATTTATTTATAACATGAACGTTACAATATTGAAGATCCATAGGAGAAATTTCTTTACAGCATAGTGTCAGGGAATGCTATGTTTCTCAAAGGCAAATAATGTGACTTTATCTTACAGATACTGATTTTTATAATTCTTTATGCCTCTCTTTTGTAATATTTTCAGAGTGATCTTGTGGCCCAGTTATTTTAACTGCAGGATAATTTTATCTAGATTCGTTGTACTAGACCCTCTTTATGCAGGGCTGACAATTTACATGTTTGGCTACTTCAGTTCTTACTGAAAAGAAATAAAATATTAAAATACTAAAATGTATCTATGCTAATCTCTGAAATTGTGTTTATCCATTTTTTGACATGTGGATCAGCTTGTCATGCTTTAAACTGAGAGACAAAATCACTTGCCCTTGATACAAGAGGCTGAGGTTGGCCAGATGCAATCTTTGGGTAATTCTAACCATGTTGACTCCTCAGTCTGTTTATCCTCACACTTTGTTGGAAGATTCCCCGTAAAACCTGAATGCAGTGCTCTCAGGGTTCCCATGGTCAAGACAGTTGCTATCCATTCAGTGTTAAACAAAGGGTTTCAGGGATTCTGTCCCTTCTCCTTACCACATGAAGGAATGGAACAATCATATTCATTCCATTATTATTTTAAGAGTCATGGATGGGCACAGCAACAAAGACAGGCATAGTCTGTGAATTCACAGCTCAAACAGATACATGAGACTACGGCTGTTAACCCTTCCCTGGAGCATATTGGTTTGGAGTAGGCTAATCAGATTACATAGTTGATAAACTGAGACAAATTGTCCAGTTCTAGCACAGTGGCATGGTAGATGGCCAGTGTACCAGTGGTATCAGTCTCAGGGTGATTTTGAGAATTACATGACGTGATGCACCGCAAACACCTACCACAGGGCCAAGCAGGAGTAAACACTTGATAATTAAATTATAAACTATAATTAATATGTTATTATTTTACTTTGTACATGCTTGATAAATTTTAATAAAGTTAGGAAATTTTAAGTCAGATACATATTAGATGTAATAACCTTGGGAATTGCACTTTAGCTTTCTCATCCTTTATCACTACGTTTGAAAATAGAGATAACTAAAATTGTGGAAACAGCCCAAATTTCTATCAGCTGAAGAATAGATAAAAAAGAAGTGGCATATATGTAAATGGAATATTACTCAGCTGTTAAAAAGAATGAAATCTTACATTTGCAATGACATGGATGAAGCTAGAGAGTATTTTGCTAAGTAAATCATTCAGAGAAAGACATAACCATATGACTTCACTCATATGTGGAATTTAAGAAACAAACAAGCAAGGGGAAAAAAAAAAAAAGAGAGACACACAAACCAAGAAACAGACTCTTGACTAGAGAGAACAAACTGCTGGTTACCAGAGGCATGGAATTGGGGATGTACTACATGGGTGATGGGCATTAAGGAGGGTACCTGTCATGATAAGCCCTGTGTTATAATAAACTGATGAATCACTAAATTCTACTCCTGAAACTAATACTACACTGTATGTTAACTAACTGGAAGTTAAATAAAAACCTGAAAAAAAAAAATACAGGTAACTAACTTTTCTTATGTGAGGATTAGAGATAATATTCATCAAGTACCCAGCATAAAGCGCAGCATGTGGGAGGCGATGAGTAACTAATAGTTATTGTGATGACTAATTTTATCATCCACTTATACATTGCTCTGCAGTCATTTTTAACTATACCTTTTATAACTATGCAAATAGATGTATTACATCTATGTAACACTCTCACAACATGCATGCACAAAATGTACACATTTGTATGTAACATAAGAATTATGCAACACACATAAGTGATGTGTGTGTATATGGACATGCACACATGCCTACATATGCACACACACACACACACACACACACAAATACTGGAGAACAATTTTACCTTAGTTTGATGATACATGTGTTAAGGAAAGAGAGCCCATATAGTAATCCTGTTGCAAAAGACTTTTGTACTCTATTCGTTATGAATGATGTATACAAAGTAAAAAATACATACACGGAAACAAATTCAAACCTAATTTATCCCAGTTAATTTGAAGCATAACTGGAGTGGTGTTTAGGCATACAAGCACTTTGGGTTTATTTTGCTTCCTATTAATAGAATTTAGGTTGGATGACTTGTTTTCTTTCATTTTCCCTTTTGAATTAGATAATTGTTTTAGTTTCATTACACAGAATTTGTTTTCACCATGTTGGCAAGGTTTACAAATGGAAATTGCTTTGTTATAGATCAAATTAAATTGGTATTAAATTGGGATTGTGACTGTAGAATTCTGTCTATAGACATAATAAAGAAATCTTTGCTGAAAGTGTTAGAAATGTATATTTTGAACAAATGGAATAACTGCTGTCACTGTCTAAAACAGAAGAAAGAAACTCAGAAATGTTTGTCATTTTCATCACAGTAAATAGGTCAGAGGTGATTGGCTCTCCTTCTCTAATACCCTCAATCTTGGCATCTCAAAGTTCAGCAATCCAAATGGAGCTCCATCCCTGTCATTTTTGTCCAGAAACCAAAATGCCAACTCATCTTCCAGTAGACTATCTCCTGGAAGGCTCTCACTTGCTCACAGATATGTGCTCCTCCTCCTTGCTCTCTTCAGTTCATTCATCCACTTGTTCATTCAATCATTTCTTTGTTCACCCAGCAAAATGCACAGGGAGCATTTTCTGAGTATGTGGTAGTTTCTCTCCCCCATGGGCCCTGTGGACTAGCAGTGGAAAGAGAGTCATTATGCATGTAACCATGTAGATAAGTATAATGATTATTATTAAAGTTCTGTGAAGAAGAGCTGCCTGGTATGATGAGAGACTGTGATGGACGGTCTTGACCAATCAAGACTTTTTTTGCAGAAAGTGGATATTGAGCTGAAATGTGCAAGATTTTCAAAAAGAGATTTCTAAAGGCAGGTGGCCCGGCATATGTAAAATATCTGTGGTTGGAGGGGCTGCAAGAAGGGTGGTAGGTTTTTATGATGGGGAGTTGAGGGGGGACCATGAGATGAGGCTGGAAAGGTGAGCAGCACACAGACTTTGAGTGGAATCTATCTCTATTTGTCCATTAACGTAGTTGGTCTTTACCTTAACTCTGATAGGAAGCCATTTAATGACGTTCAAGCAGCATAGTGATCAAGTTTACATTTCGAAAACATTGCTCTGTCTATGGTGTACAATATGAATTTCAGGGGGACTAACATGGATTCAGAGCCATCAGTTAGGAAGCTGTTTCATTAGTCAGGGAGAAACATGAATGTCCCTTGAGAAGTGGGTGATTCGAGAAATACTGAAAATAAAATGGGACAGTGTTAGTGGTTGGTCAGATATGGGAAATGAAGAAGCAGGGATCGACGATGACTACTGGATCTCTTCTGAATTCTTTTACCACTACCTGTCTTCCCTATTTGTTCTACCTTTTGTAGTTCATATTCCACTACAAATGTAGTATAGATCTTAGATATTTCAGAGAGCATTTCATTCCTTATATCTACTTTTCCAAACTGGGATTTGGTTCTTCCTTAATTTCAGCATTTCCTCCACAGCCACCTGGAATGAAGAGTGTTCAGTCTTCCATTTGCCATAAACCATGGCGTCCAGAAAACTGTCAACATTCTTGTCCTCAGCCCAGGTTAATACTCATCAGAGGAGCTTTAGCTGTTTTGGATTTCCCCAACTAGAACTGTACTACTTGAATCCTTTCTTTATCCTAGGTAGATGTCCTGGCATGTTATTTTTAAATAAAGCAAACATTTATTTAAATATACATAGTATTATCAAAAATGGGCTGGATTAAAGAAAAATATTTTCTTCTGACATCTGTCTTTAGTTTCTGTTTCCAGAGGAACTGCTAACTTCTTATGTCTCTTTCCAAAGACATTCATTAAACACACCAGCATGAGGGCATCTGGATGGCACAGGCTGTTAAGTGTCCAATTCTTGGTTTCAGCTTGGGTTGTGATTTCAGGGTCATGGAATTGAGCCCCACATTGGGCTCCATGCTCAGTGCAGAATCTGAATAGGTTTCTCTCTCCCTCTTCCTTTGCCCTTCCTGCTTGTGCTCTCTCTCCCTCCAAAATGAATAAATAAATCTTAAAACACACACACACACCAGCATGTGTGTATGTTGTGGGTGTGTGTGTATTCCTCTTTCTCACTTTAAAAATATTCCTTTATTCTGTATGCCAAAGTAAATTTCAAAGGTTTAAAATATTTAAATATTTTTTAAAAATGAAATTATACAGCAATCTTACAGTACTAGGAAAAATATGGGAGAATTTTATTTAATATTGGATTGTCAAAAACCATAAAAGGAAAGATCGACAGATTTGACTGCATAAAAGTACAAAATATAATTTTCCTGAAGTGATTTTGATCCTGAAATTTGTCCCTAGATCATACTTCTAGCTCTAGCTCTCTGTCTCATGGTAGTGGCTTCTTTTGAGATGTCTTAGAACCACTTCTCCATAAATACTCAAAACCTCTATCAAACAAACTGAAAAACAATAAAATATTACTATATTTTACATTTCCTAACAGTAGAAATAATTCCCTGGACTGTCTTCATGTTATTCCTGATAGTTAAATTTGAAACTTCCGAAAATGATGATTTTAAATGATCAAGCTCATTACCTCACCTTCTTAAATGTGATAGACTAGAAACTCAAGATACACAATTTGCTTACCACTAAGATGTCAGCAATTTCCTCCAGGTCAGAATCATGAAGGAATATTTATTTTTAAAAGGTACCTTTGGATTTCTTGTTTGAGTGCTTTTCCACATTGGATTAGAACTATGAATAACTATGAATAATATCATGTAATGTTGGCATAGCATTTCTTTTTTTTTTTTTTTTTTAAAGATTTTATTTATTTGTCTGACAGAGAGAGAGATGATCACAACTAGGCAGAGAGGCAGGCAGAGAGAGAAGGGGAAGCAGGCTCCCTGCTGAGCAGAGAGCCCAATGCGGGGCTCGATCCCAGGACCCTGAGATCATGACCTGGGCCGAAGGCAGAGGCTTTAACCCACTGAGCCACCCAGGTGCCCCTGGCATAGCGTTTCTTAATGGTTATGTATAAAACTAGGTAATTAAAAAACTGAGGAATAAACCATTCTCTCTGGAAATATATTTTTGAATGAACATGAGTTGCAATTCAGCAGAAAATTTTGTCATGCTGATCAAGGCTGTAGGAAATGTTCCTTGTACATTTTGAACATTTGATTGGAATGAAGAGGATGGAAGCTTCCAGAACGGCATTTGAGCCAATTTGAGGTTTGTTCTCAGTTGAGGACTGAGCCCACGGCCCAAGAAGCCTGTAAACAAAGAAACTCCTGGTTTTTGAACAAGAGCCTTGGCCAAACTGCAGTAGTTAGCCACTTGGAACCATGGTGGGCCTTTCTCTCAAAGCCTAGGTGCTTCTATTCCACCTAGACTCCCTTCCATGTTTTCCTTGTTTTCTTAACACAAACCAGAATTCCTGTACCTGTTTTCTTTGTCCATTCCTTAAGGCTCCTGTCATCTATTTTATGGAATTTCTTTCCACGTGTTACCTCCTTTTGTGCTAACAGAAAAGTAGATGGCACAGCACCTTCACGTTTTCAAGTCTTTGCTGCAAATTACTAAGGGGAAAGATCAGGAGGCGTAAAAAAATAACAGATATGAAGGACTTTCAAAATGTTTTGGGGTCTCTCAAAGCAACTGGTCTACCTTTTTTTTTTTTTTTTTTTAAACTTACTACAAAAACCCAAGAAGAACCATAAAGGTTTTCTTTTCTATCCTTATATTCCTTAGAAGGGTTGGCTGCTCCACTGAACTCTCTTGCCACATAAATAGAATTGCAAAGTGAGAGAGAGAAAAGCAGCCCATGGCATCTGGGACCTGGCCTGGCACTATATCATTTAGGCTTTGGTGTTGCTTTGACCTGGTGGTTCTCCTGTTGAACATAAACAATTTCAGAGTGTCAACATCTGACAAAGCCACTCTGGAACCACGGATCAAGGTAAAAACAAGATCACTTTGTAATCATGACTGAACACAGGCAAAACATGACCATTGTCTTGGCCAAGAAAAATGACCAAACATCCCCATATCTTGAGTCATAGGAGTGTTTCCAACCTGTTATAACTCTAGCCTATTCTAATCTTCCCTTTGTTAGGTAAGAATCATTAAGATAGGCAATCACATAATTATTCCTCCTTCCTGAGAGCACACAATCTGGATCAAAATTCCACTTTCTTTGACCCTCCCCAAAATAACCTACCCAAAGCCTTAATCTTATTTTTTTTTAAGATTTTATTTATTTATTTGAGGGAGAGAGCACAAGCTGGGGGAGACGCAAAGGGAGAGAGAGAAGCAGACTCCCACTGAACCTGATGTGAGGCTCGACCCCAAGACCCTGGGATCATGACCTGAGCCGAAGGCAGACGCTTAATTGACTGAGCTACCCAGTTCCCCACATACTAGTAATTTTTAATTTGATGCTGGAATTGTGAATTCGTGTTGCTAAGTGTTGAAGCTTGGTATATTCCTTTAAAAAGCATTGAACTTTGTTCTAGAGGCACTTAAGTGGCTAACAGTTCTGTTTGGTCCTTTTGAGGTTTATTTTTAAGTTTTTTAAAAGATTTAAGATAGAAGTCTGCAACTTTTTGATATTAATTTTTTGAAGTATAGTTAAACATACAATATTATATTATTTTCAGGTGACAAGAGTGATTTAACTATTCTATACATCACAAAATGCTCAGCACAATAACTGTAGTTACCATCTGTCATCATATAAAGTTATTACAGTGTTGCTGATTATATTCCCTATGCTGTACTTTCCATCCCTGTGACTTATGTATTTTGTAGCTGGAAGTTTGTATTTCTTTATCACTTTCCTCTTTGCAAATTTTCCTTTGTTGTTTTTTTTTTTTTTTTTTGAACTCAAGAAACTTTTAGTTTTTCTAGTGTAAAAACAAGTTGAGGTTAAAAGAATATGTTCAGTGAGTGAGTATGTTCAGCTTTGCAGGCCATATGGTCTTGATTGCAACTACTTAACTGCCATTTTAGTGTGAAAGTAACCATAGATAATGTGTAAACAAGTGGGCATGGCTAAGTCCCAATAAAACATTATTTACTTAAACAGGTGGTAGGCCAGATTTGGTCCTAAGATTGTAGGTTGCCAATCCAATCCATGGTCTAGAGTCTGTTTCCTTCTAGAGTTACTTTGCCCCATACTAAATTGTACCCTTCTGGAGTTCCTACTGAATGCCCTATGTATTCACCAAGGACTCTGCATTCTGGCTGATAGAAACTCAAAGATAATGTGGCTCTCTGTGAGCTCTGGTAATTTTTCAGCATATAGCTCCTAGTTATTATTCTCTTAGGAGCTGTTTTTAGTCTCTCTTTTTGGGTTTTATCCTACATATATAAAAACTAGAATTCAAACAAAGACTTCAGCCTATCTCTGGATCTCCTTCTCTGTCTAGCACCCTTTCCTCCACCACCCAGCCTTGGAAATTCTCGCTGTCCCCTCCTGTTTCCTCTACTGTGTGTGACTCCATTTTCTGCTGGGCTGACCCTATTGGAGTTATTTTCCAGAAAGTGCCTCCATGCAGAAATCTAGGGGTGATCATAGGGTGTGCCTTTTTTCATTTCTCTAAGGGATCACAAGCCTGTATTTCCTGATGTTCAATGTCTACAAACACTTGTTGTATATACTTTGCACACGTTTCTCGTTTTTTATTGCTGAAGGATAATTTCATACTTTATTACTGTTTCTTACTGTGTATATGTTGGGAGCAAAAGTCTTTCTATTACTTATTTTGATACTCAAATTGTCTCTTATTTGGCCAGTAAGTTTCTCTAAAAGCTGCCTCCTTAAGCCTTTCATCCTAATGCTATAATTTTTTGAGCACTTTATTATTTTCTGGTACAAAAAAAAATTAGGTTCATCTTGAATTTTTTCATTCTTAGCTCCAAACAGACTATTTTCTCAAAGGGACCTGGCTCCTTTTAATGGGGCATAGTATTTAAATAGAGTTTGAGATAGAGGAGTCACATTCAATTATGTTAAAATATCCCATGGTTTTATTTTGTTTAATGGACCATAAGGGGTCAAGGCTAAGGCACAGAAATCAGAAAGGAAAGCATTGTAATAAAATCATAAAAATGATAGTCGCTTAGACCAAAATAGTAACAGTGAAAAATTATATATGCTATGAAATAAAAAGTTTTACACACACACACACACATATGTGCCCACCTTATAATTGAGGATTGGCCCACCTTGGGCCAAAATTTGTTTTGGATGTTAAGACTGACAATATCGATTGTACACTCAAAGGGTTGAAAATGTCCATTACTCACATAATGAGGCCTTCTGGGACAATAGGATAGTTTCAAGGCATGTCCAAAAGTAGTTTTAGAGAACAAGGAAAGGAAACTGATTTAGAGTTTTCTGGTGGTTGGACAGTGGGACTGGGGTGAGAATTTCTGTGGACAGATAAGGACACACATGGTTTGAACCGCCTACCGATAAGGGGAGCACCTGGGCTATCATACTAGGTTTCCAGATGTGGGACACAAAGGAAGTGCTATCAGCAGTCAGGTCAGACATCAAAACATGGAGTTAGACCCTACCACACAGAGCTCCTTACAAGATTTGTTTTTCCTCTGAGTAACTGGAGTTATAGAATTGCCATAAACATGGTTGAGGAAGGCTGTTCACTGGAAAAGTTTGGAGGGAAAGAATCAGTTTTCATTCCAACAAGTTAAGCTTCAGATGTCTCTAAGATTTATTTACATTGGAGGTTTTTTACTTTCATAATTTGTTCCTTTTTGCAAAAATAAACTGCCCACTAAGAAGGTCTCTGCCTAATTTGAATAATATATTTTTACTAAAAATTGAAGTTATATAATGTCATAAAAGCTTTAATATCAGAATCACCTAAAGATATCCACTCTCCCCCTTAGTAGCTGGTTTCTTTAGACAAAACAACAGACATAGGAAATAATTTGGAAATAGGTAAATAACACTATCAACACTGTTGATAATTTTCCTTGATATTTAGCAAAAAAGTGTTTTATGGGTAGGACACATGATAGCAATGAAATTGTCTTTATTAATGTGAAGGGCTTTGTTCAAAATAATCTTATATAATATTTAAATTGTGTTTTTTTAAATTATAGCTACGTATGTTTTAGAAATTTTTAAAAATTATGATTACTCTGAAATATTGGCTATATCTGTTGTGTAACATATTGGAATCTGTGATGTGTTTCCATTTAGAAACATGTTCAAATTACTTTCTTGTTTATTTTGAAAGAATTAAATTTTAGTTTGATTCAGTCTCTTTGGAGAAAAGCATCTTAAAAGCAGTTTTGTTTTTACTCCCCAAACAAATTGGAATTGACAGAATCAATAAAAGTGCCAACTTGTGTAAAATTAAATGATCTAGTAATTTTGCAGGTTCTCAACAGTCCCATGAGAAATGATGCATCTGGTAGTCAACACTACCATTTTTGTTCCTTGGTGGTCTGGTCTTATGGTAGTTGACCTGGATCACTGCTCTTCTTTTCAAGTCAATAGATTAAAAAAAAAAAAAAAAAAAGTTCAGAAGACAATAGACCTGGGTCCAAAATGCATCTGTGTTCTTAAAAAATCATCAAGTCATTTAACATCTATAATCATTTATTTTTTCATCTATAAATGAAGGTTAACGTACATGCTCTCCATTTCTGTGTAGCTCAGGAATACTTTAATATGATTCTGAGTCAAGCTCTGTGATTGAAACATTAAAGGCCTTTTGTCTTACCCCTAATCTGCTAAAACTGAACTGGGCAGAAATAAAAATAGCTTAATCCCACGCTACAAGAAAGGAAAATGTTAGCAATTAACCCAGACAAGAAAGTTTTGTTAGAGGCAGAATGCGTGGTTGAAACTTATTTTCAAAGCCTTTGCAAGTGTAAAGGGCATTTAATTAGGCAATTTTGAACAAACAGTCCAGAAACACACAAATGGCTAGAAGCCTTCAGAACACTAGTCTTCTCCCCAGTGGTTTCTACATAGCATCCCATCCATGTCCTCTCACTTCTTCCCTCTTAGCCATCTATTTTCTAAAATTTGAGACTGATCCAGGACATAAAAGCTTTTTTATGAGATTTTGGTCAGCAGTTTTCAGCTCCCAGAACACCTTCTAGTGAATCCGTGTATCACCCTGACCCTGTACCTGTCCTCAACTACCAGACAACCCCAGGCCATAGAAGCTACCATGTAGAAATAAAATAGGGAGGCATTATCAGTTTCTATACATACCAGATAGGGAAGACAGGAAGGGAGAAAATTTCTGATACTGTGGTGTCACAGAGCAACTGGGGAGTGGATATCCTAAATTGGGTCTTTGAATGACTTCTTCTACTAAAATATTGTTACCCTGGTGTTACACCCTATTGTAATATTGTAGCAGGATAATTATACCTTAAATGTACATAATGAACTGATTTATCATTTCCAGAGCACTGTATTTCACTCATGCATTTGACTAATATTTTCTGATCACCTACTAATGGCCAGGCTCTATTCTAGGCACTGGGGATATCAACAATAGTCTCTTTAATTAGCTTAACTTCTGTAGGTTGTACTATTCTTTTTTCTCTTTTTAGATAGAGAAACTAAACTCATTAAGGATAGGATGATCCAAGTCTCCATAGCTGAGAAGGATCAATACCAGAGTTCAAACTCAGGTCTTCGGAAACATTGCTCTTTATTTTAAGCTTTCTAGGGGAAAAAAAAAAAAATCGGCAAAAAATAAAACTTTATTGTTGACATTTCTTTGTAGGAAAATTATTTCTAAAATTCTAAACAATTGACAGATATATATATGCTTTTGGAAGAAAAATCTGTTATAAAGTTGAATATCACTTATATATTCATACCCCTGCTTCTCTGGAAGTATCATATATATATGTATTTGGTTTCTGGTAAATATTGAAATGCATGGGTGGTAATGGAACGTACTTCCAAATACACCATAATACATAAGCTCTTAGTACCCTAAAGATTTTGTTTCAGGCTAAAAAATTGAAAGCCTCACTGGCTTTCAGATCTAATTTATATCCTTGAACTTAGTTAGCTTGCAGGAAATGCTGTATTTGAGGAGATTTGGGGTACTTTCCTAGATCAATAAAATGATACTTGATTTTTTTTTCCATTTTGAATAATTCTAGTGAGTGATCTATTGGCCAGAACCCTGGACAGGTTCAGGAGAGAGAAATGGGGGTGAAGATAACTCATACTCCTAAGAACACCATGTTTCTTTATATGTTAAAGTAAATCCATTCTTACTAGCTTTTAAGCTCAGTGATGTGTTAGTAGTGTTTCCACATCTTCGTTTATTTTCTGTTTTCTAGGTTCCTGCCCCCCTGGCTATCGGGAATGTCAGAATGGCAAATGTTATAAAGCAGAGCAAAGCTGTGATTTTGTAGATGACTGTGGAGATGCTACGGATGAAAATGAATGTGGTACCTCCTGTACTTTTGAGAAAGGCTGGTGTGGCTGGCAAAACTCCCTGGCTGAAAACTTTGATTGGGCTTTGGGAGTTGGCTCTCATCAGAGCCGAAGACCTCCCGAGGACCACACACTTGGAAACGAAAGTGGTAGGTTGTGAGGCTTTCCTCATCATATTCACAGTGAGGATCTTGTCGTCTTCCCGGATAGCTAGTGGAGAGCTCCGGAGAGACTACCGTGGGGCCATGGCAAGGGAGTCCAACCTTTGGCGAGTGTATTTGTCTCCTGGGGCTGCCATCACACAGTTCCAGAGATGTAAACCACAGACATTTTCTCACAGTTCTGGAACATAGATGGACAAAATCAAGGTGTCAGCAGAACTGGTTCCTTTTGAGGGCTGTCAGGGAGAATCACCTATAACGTGCCTCTCCCCGAGCTTCTGGTGGTCTCACACATTACTTGGTTTATAGATGGCATTCTCCTGTGTCTTTACATTGTCTTCCATCTATGCACGTCTCTCTCTGTGTCCAAATTTACCCTTTTCATTACCACGCAGTCTTAGTGTGGACGAGGGCCCACCCTGATGATTTCGTTTTAATTTGGTCATCCACAGAGGCCCAAATAAGGTCACTTACGCAGGGACTGGAATTAGGGCTTCACCATCTTTGTGGGGTTGGGCGGGGAGACACAATTCAACACATAACAGGGAGTAACCGAATTTTAATGTTGTTTCGATCACTGTAGATAGCTGATAATGTATGCTGCCATTGGGCACCTTGCCTCAATGACCCATCTTTATAATTAATAACCCTGAATTCTGCCCCTCATTGCATCATTCGCACATCATGTAGCTTTTCAGATTCTCAGATTTCTCATCCACAAATGGAGAACATCCAGTTTTCCCTGCGTCCCAAGCAGGGAATAGAAAAACAAGATGATATGTATGAAGGGAAAGCAGGTTTGGAAGCTGCAGAGGGTAACATGCAGGTTAACTGTAAGGTCACACCTGTCAAATGTGTTGCGAATGCCTCATTTTTGCAGCGGGTAGATGAGGTCTAGTCTCAGACTCATTAGTCACAGGAAAAGGATGTCAGCGGAATAAAGAAATGACCCTGAATTCCTGAAAGTTCCATAAGAGGAACGAAGGTGTCTAAGAGTAGCAACTCCTCAGGCCTATGATACAACAAGACCCTCCAAGCCAAACTGACCACACCAGAGAAAGGAAGGTCTGAGGTCCATGCAAACACTCAGCTGTACATGCAAAAAGTGTTTCGAGTATTTGGATACATAAATATAAAACTCAGTATCTTCCATGTTACATATTAAGATTCTCAGCATTTTATTTATGCACTCAGTAGATGACTGCATTTTTGGAAGTATGTCATAATTCCTTTATTTTTTATAGATGATATCTTTGCATTGTTTTACAAGAACTGGAAAGTATAGGGAAGTCCGTTAAGTGATATCTGTAACTATCTGTTGATTCGGCAGCATAAATATCCTGTCACATCAGTTAATCTGCATACTGTGAAGTACTTTGCTCAAAGCACAGACAGTTGGAAATTGTTCTGTCAGTGAGCTAGAAGCAAGGCTATTTGATTTTCTTTCTGTTTCAGATGGAAATGCCTTTGGCAGCTCATATCTTATGAAATAGAATTAAAAACCCTAAGACGGAAAAGCTAAAAGGATCCCCTCATTGTTGTTTCTGTCCTGTCTGAATGCTGTCCTTCTTCCTAGGGCACTTCTTGTATCTGGAGGCCACTCCAATGGGCCTTCGGGGTGAAGAAGCGCACCTCAAAAGTGCTGTGTGGCAAGAATCCAGCACTGCCTGCACCCTAAGCTTCTGGTATTTCATATCTGCAAAAGCTACGGGCTCCATTCAGATCGTCATTAAGGTAGGATCCTTGTCTGTGATGCCTCTCAGCTTAGCCAAGGTTCCTACAGGCAGCCTATGGCCAAAGGGAATGTTCACAATTAGGCTAACTTGACCAGAGGAAGCTTCCTTTCATCATGGGGAACTTCTACTTGGGGTTCAAATGCTCTAGGGGGTTCGATAAGTGGAGCGTGGGAACTAGCTTTGAGCTCAACATCAGACCCTGTGGTTATGACTGAATCCCAGAGATTCCTTTTATGATAACATTTAGTTGAAGACTCAAATTTCTTCTTGCCGTCTCGGCATTTCCTTCCCTCTCTTTCTCAGTAAAAGAGAATAGATTATTTGTACATCTTAAGGGAGAGCGACTATCCATTTTAACTCCTGTATGAGCAATCATGAAGGAACTAATATTAGACATTTGGGTTCTAACCATACCATGCCAAGGACCGAACCGGTCAGAAGAATGATCAAGGTGTGATTACATTGAACTGCTTATTAACTATGACACAATAATGCATTTTCTTAGTGAGGATTAATTGGATGTTTCTGTCAGGGCTTTAATTTAGTATAACAAAGTGACAGTGTTCAGGGAGCAAAATAACAAAGTATATATTAATATTAATAAGACTTGGTTCATATACCTCTACACTTTGGCAAGTTAAAACAGCAGCAAAAAGGAGATGAGTGTGCATGTGTGTGTGTGTGTGTGTGTGTGTGTGTGTTCATTTAGAGAATTTAGTTAGAATTCTGAGAAAGCTGAGTTTAAAAATATGCTCCAGAGGCTACTGCTGTTCTATCACACATGAGCTTGGCTGGAGTGGCCTAGCGCCATTGGAGAATGCCTGACTAGAGTGCCAGAGGGCTCCGATGTCTGACGAGATGATGGCTGCATAGTCCGTGTTTTATCTGAAACCTGAGGTAACTTCGTAATTTCGGGTTCTTCTATAATCTGGAATGCCTGCCTAGTGAAATACATGCAGCAAATACCGCAGTGAGTTATGCTTATATTTAAATAGAGAAGCTGAATATAGTGAACATAGAGCTGAAAGTTCTCGCAAGACTCTCTTGCTCGTACATTACTGAGCATCATACTTGGTGACACAGTGAAGGATTTCACACGTGAAGGATTTCACACCACTTTGTGGGTTTTGTGGTTAGTATTTGCTTCCCTCATGTTCACCTTTAATCTTACATCAGAGTAACAAACTTTTTATTACCATGAAATGTAAAATTAAGCTATCTTGCAATATAAGTCTTTCTGTGAAGCGAGGTTGAATTCCTGTGGTTCCTCCAATGGACTCCTATGGGCATTTCATAGCATTTGTAAGGAACTATCTTCCTACCATATTTTTAAAAACACAGTAACACTTGTTAAAAAAAAAAATGCTTATCCTCCTTTAGTGACATTTATTGCAAAAGGGAAGTCTTTCATCGCATATATTGATTTTACATTCAGGAATTTTAGGGCAATCATTTTATTGTGGTAATTAATATGATATGTATTTTTGATCATCATTACAAAGTACTTTTTAGGCTGGTCTCTGTGTGGAACCATGCTGGATTTTAACCTGCTCATTAAGTTGAAAGCATCCTAGCCAGATGGCAGACACAATAGGAGCAGAGATTCTGCCTTTTAGTTCTTTCTTTACTTCTCTCTTTTGAAATGGTCTCAATTTATGCATGTGTTGCCTCTGGCTCAGTCTCCCCTGTCTGTTCTCAGGAATGTCTCCTTCTATGTTTCCCTCTTTTGCCTCCTACCAAAGCTAACACAATCTGGCAGATTCAGCTTTTCACAAAACTTTCCTTGACCACTTTTGCCCACCATGATTACTCCTTCTCAGACAGAGTGTCCCTCACAGCTCCAAAAATTCTTCGTTCTCACTAAAGGTTCAATTATATGTATTCTATTTCAACAGGTATGTCGTAAAATCTTGAGAGCAAGACCTTGAAGTTTTAGTCTTTTTTGTCTCTCTGAGCTCTTCAGAGAAGGGACTGTAGGAAAGGAGAGGTGTCCTCCTAGAGCTCATGGCCAGGCTCAAGGCACCCGTTTTTTGGGACAGTCCTTATGAAGGAATGACTGTTACAGGTTACATGCACGACAAGAAATTCTAGTCTCAGAAGGGGGTGTGGTGGTTCAGGCTTAGGAAAAGCCTAAACACAACTCCTTCCACGGGCACAACACATTTAGAGCTTCATATGTAATTTTCCTTGGTAAAAAAGCAAACAAACAAAAAAAAACTCCTTAGAACTAGATGACTAGCATTTCTACAACAAAAGACAAAAGAGACACTTTGAGAAAGACAGGAGAGGCAGAGACACATTCTCCCTGGGACCCTACCTCAGATGCAGTGACCCCACAATTGGGAGGGATCCCCAAATTTTGGAATTCTCTCTCAAGGAGTAAAGGGCTTATTCCCCACATCAGGCACTCTGACTCTGAGAGCTAGCACCAGAAAGATGAGCCTGCCAAATGTCTGATTTTAAAAATAAATGGGATTGAAGACCAGGAGAATCACTGAACGATAAGGAACATATACCCCACTCGAAGAGGCTCACATGCAATCCCACTCACACTGGGATCTAGCACAGGAGGACAGACTGAAAAATACCTAGACCATAAGCAAGGGAGATCCGCTTACTAATTTTAAAGTGACTGCCAGGGAGGCAGGAACCTGCAAGGGTTTTATCCAGGGCTGGAAGTGCTGGTGCATGCCATTTTTGCCGCTCATCCTGACTTCCTGGTGATGGAACACATGGGTGCCATTTTTGGTGCCCTCCCTCTAGCTAACCTGTGGAGGTTAGGGGCAGACCATGCTCTCCCCGTCACATAACCAGCTTGGGGGAAGTACCCCCCGTTCCATTCACCCGGTACGTTGTCGGAGCTGCGACAAGGCCACTCATGTGCCAGGAGCCCATCCTCCCCGTGCAGCAGCCAAGCCACAACCAGGACAGATGAATGCCCTGAACCCCAGCCACCTGTGCACAACTGGGATGGATCAGCGATGTGAGCCCTGATCTCCCTGCACAGCAGCTGTGGCCCTGTGAGAGCCAGCGTACTCATGCAGCCCCGGGAGTACCTGGTCCTCGTGACCAAGGGAGGCGGTGCTTCTGGGTCCCACGGAACAATTCCTCCACAAGAGCACCTTTTCAAGACTGAGGGGGGTAGCCATTTCGCCCAATTTATAGAGAGAAATAGAGGCAAAATGAGGAGACAGAGGAATGTATTCCAAACCAAACAACAAGGAAAATTCTCAGAGAAAGATCTTAATGAAGCTGAGATAAGCAACACACTTAATAAAGAATTCATAGTAATGGCCATAAAGACGCTCACTGATCTCGGGAGAAGAATGGATGAACACAAAGAACTTCAACAAAGAGATAGAAAATAGAAGAAAATAACCAAGCAGAAGTTAAAATGGCCCTGAGAAATACACTGTAGGGGTTCAACAGCAGAACGGATGGAAGAGAAGCATGACTCAGTGAACCAGAAGGAGAGCAATGGAAAACACCCAATCACAGCAGGAAAATGAAAGCAAAAAGAATTTTTAAAAAGACAGGCTGCCTTAAGGGACCTCCAGGACAGTATCAAGCAGAATAACATTTTCATAATAGGAGTCCCAGAAGGAGGAGAGAGAGAGAGAAAGGGTCAGAAAAATGCGCGAAGAAATGTTGGCAGAAAACTTTTCCTAATTCTGGGAAGGAAGCAAATATCCAAGTCCAGAAAACCCAGAGAGTTCCAAACAAGATGAACCTGAACCCAGGGATGCCTGGGTGGCTCAGTCAGTTGAGCGACCAGCTCTTGGTCTGGGTTCAGGTCATGATCTCATGGGTTGTGGGATCGAGCCCCATATCAGGCTCCACACTCAGCGGGAAGTCTGCTCGAAGATTCTCTCCCTCTGTCCCTCCCTCTGCTCTCTCTCTCTCTCAAATAGATAGATAAATAAATAAATAAATCTTTTAAAAAAAGAGAAAAGATGAACCCAAAGGGAAACACACTGAGACACATTATAATTAAAATGGTAAAAATTAATAATAAAGAGAAGATATTAAAACCAAGAGAAAAGCGACACACTGTATAAAAGAGGGAACCATTGTAAGGCTCGGCAGGAATGTTTCAGGTCAGAAGGTCAAGCACGGCATGATAGATGCAAAGTGCTGAAGGGGAAGAACCCCTAACCCATTCAGAATTGAAGAAGAGATTAAGAGTTTTCCAGGAAGCAGAAGCTAAAGTAGTTCATCACCACTGAACCCAACCATATATACAAGGAATGTTAAAGGAGGTTTTCTAAGCTAAAAAGAAAAAGGCACAAATACTACGAAAGTTAAAAATCGAACTGGAAAAGACAAGTAATCAAGGTAGCGGATCGACAGTTTACAAAGCAAGTGTGAAGGGTTAGAGACCAAAGTAGTAAAATTAATTAAAACTACAATAATTAGGGGTGCCTGGGTGGCTCAGTGGGTTAAGCCTCTGCCTTCGGCTCAGGTCATGATCTCAGGATCCTGGGATCGAGCCCCGCATCGGGCTCTCTGCTCAGCAGGGAGCCTGCTTCCCCCTCTCTCTCTGCCTGCCTCTCTGCCTACTTGTGATCTCTCTCTCTCTCTGTCAAATAAATAAATAAATAAATAAATAAATAAATAAATAAATAAAACTACAATAATTAGGTAAGGGATAAATAAAATAAAAAAGATGTAAAATGTGTCATCAAAAATATAAAATGCACAGAAGGGGAGTAAAAATATAAAGCTTTGGAATATGTTCAAAATTAACTTACTATCAACTTAAAGGAGACTGTTATATATTTATGTGAAGCTCACACAGTAACCACAAAGAAAAAAACTTACAGTTAAGAAAACAAAAGTAAAAGACAAAGGAATCTAAATGTAAAGAAAACAAACACAAAGGAACAAACTAAGAAAAGAACAGAGATGAGCAACAAAAACAGCCAGAAAACAATTAACAAGATGACAATAAGTCCATACTTATCAATAATTATTTGAAGTGTAAATGAATGATGCTTCAATCTAAAGACATAGTGTGGCTAAATGGATAAGAAAAACAAGCTTCTTCTATAAGCTGCCTTATCGAAATCTCAGTGAGCTATCACCTCACACCTGGCAGAATGGCTTTTATCAAAAACACAAGAAATAATCAGTGTGGGTGAGGATGTGGGGGCCCTCGTGCACTGTTGGTGGGAATGCAAACTGGTGCAGCCACTAGAAAACAGTATGAAGTTTTCCTCAGAAAATTAAAAATAGAGCTACCATCTGATCCAGCAATTCCACTTCTGGGTATTTATACAAAGAAAGCAAAAACAGTGATTGGAAAAATATATATGCATGCCTATATTTATTGGAACATTATTTACAACAGCCAAGATCGGGAAGTAACCTAAGTGTCGAGAGATAAATATCAAAGATGTGGTATATTTATATAACAGAATGTTGTTCAGCCATAAAAAGAATGAAATTTTGCCATTTGCAACAACACAGATGCACCTTGAGGGCATTGTGCTAAGTGAGTAAGTCAGAGAAAGACACGTAGCATATGATTTCACTTATGTGTAGAATCTAAAAAAGCAAACGAACAATACCAAACAGAAAGACAGACTCATAGATACAGACAACAAACCAGCGGTTGCCAGAGGGGAGGGGGTCGGGGACAGTTGAAATAGGCAAAGGGGATTAAGAGATACAAGCTTCCAATTATAAAATAAATAACTCATAGGCATGTAATGCACAGCATAGGGAATACAGTCAATAATATTGTAGAAAGTTTGTATACTAACAGATGGTAACTAGACCTCTCCAGGTGATCCTTTCATAATATATAAAAATATTGCATCACTATGCTATACACCCGAAACTAATATAATATTGTATGTCAATTTTAATTCAATAAAAAGTCGGATCTGGAAAATTTGTAATCTTAACTCTGAAATATACACATGCAGTCAGATGCAAAAGGCACACAACCATTGAGCAATAATTTAAGGACAACGTAGTTTTAAGGGGTAGTATTGATTACACCATCACAACCACAATAGTAGATACATCAACTCTTAATACAATTTCATGTAATTCTTAGCACAACTCTCTGAGTTAAAGAATGCGAGCCCCAATTTTCTGAAGGTGGATAAAGTGGTCTCATAAAGTGAGATCCATTTTCATGGGATGAAATCATGGAATATTTTCTTTTTTAGGAAAACAAAATGGGT
The DNA here is from genome assembly GCA_028534135.1 of Potos flavus. Taxonomy (NCBI): domain Eukaryota; kingdom Metazoa; phylum Chordata; class Mammalia; order Carnivora; family Procyonidae; genus Potos; species Potos flavus. The sequence continues at coordinate 105,658,066 of CM052897.1, forward strand.
AATAGTTCCTAGCGTGGATATGTGTGATCCTTAAACTACTCCTGTAATAAAGGAGTGAATTTAGGGAAATACCAGGAAAGCAACACTACTTGTTTACGAAGCATTTAGTAAAGAATAGTACAATTTTACATACTCTATATGTTATATTTTCCTTCTGTATTTCTTGCTTACAGTCACATGAGAACTAATTTTCACTAAAGTGATGTATTTGGAACAAATATATTCTTTGTGTCTTGAAGTGGTGGGTGAACTACAAGAAGATGGAAAAAGTATTTTATTGAGAGATTAACTTATTTTTTCTTTCCTTTGAGTTTGCTTTAGTTATATGTGTAAAACACATACACATACACACGCAATTCATTAAAATGAATTTTTAAGAGAAATAACGTTTTTAGAATACAACTAAATTTTTAAAAATAAAATTGAATAATTTAAAAAAATTGAATAATTTACCACATAGAAGGATATAACTGTCACTCGTCTCTTGGGCCAAACCACTTTGTTAATAGGATTTAGTCCATGGGAACTAATTGTGATCTCTGTGATTTGATTCCTTTGCTTATGGTAAGTCAATCAAAACTCAGAGGGACTTAAGTATTAAGTTAAACGTTATAAGTAAGTGCAGGAGCTAGGACTTGAACTCAAATGATTAAAAAATTAAGATTAGAATGTTACATAATCAGTTTTGTTTCTGTCTTTCTATGGAGGAAAATTGGACATTGATAATTTAAATTAAAATGCATTGCCTGAGTCTTTTTCTGAATTTCGCAATTCCCTTTTTTTTAAATAGTATACTCATTCTTGATAACATTTATCATTTTTACTTACCTTTTACTTTTACTCATTTACATTCAGTATTAAATTTCTCATTAAATTTAAATGTATTGCTTTTCAGACCATCTAAGATTTAAAACAAACAAACAAAAAACGAAACAAGTGCTCAGGGGTGGAACAAAGTTGTATTACATAAAAGTCAACTTGGTTTTACAAATATATTCAATTTTGCCTATTTCCCTAGTGCCTCGTTTTGTGATGGGGTTAATTAACGAGGAGTAATATGTAGATTTTAATACGTGATGAAGAATTTTAGAGGGATTTTTAAATTTACCGGTGTCTGACAATTGGTTTTCGTGGGTAAAAGTCTGTCTAGCCTCATCAGGAAACAAAGGACTTTTACATCTTTTCAGCTAGCCCTTTGAATAAAATTCAGGAACACCTGCTACCGGAAGAGCATTATCATGTTTTGGAACTACTCCATCTGTAATAAACTGTTGATATTTTAATCAAGATGACTGTGTGCTGTAGGGAATTGTAATATATTTGACTAAAAGGCATTCAGGGCTGTTATACTGTTATGATAGAAAAAAAATAATATATTCAAACCAGAAGTGGAGAAAAATAATGTATTTCAGGAGAGTCCTGATTAAAGCAACCTAGTTATGCTGAAAGACCATTACTAAATTAGTTCATTGTTTTATCTTGCTTAGTGGTTCAGAGAATTTGAGAGCAGATGGGGTCGCCTGTAATTTATTTCATCTAAACTATTCATTTACAGATGAAGGGGCTAAGATCAGGAGGTTATATTTCTTGCCCCAGCTCACATGATATTTAAGAAAAAGAATATGAATCCATTTTTTTTCTGATTTCTCATTTGGAGCTCTGATATTTGTCTACCTGGAATTTCTATCTGAAGATCCTATTCAGTATGGAAATACAGATTTTGTTCACTAGGCAGTGAAAAAGGTCAAATCAACAAATGAAAGGACAGATTCCTTTCCCTCCTTAGAAGACTGTGGTAGTTCTGACTCTGCTTTTATCTTCAACCTAGTGAATAACAAACCTCAGTTGTGTGTAAGGGTTAACCACCAAGAGTGAAGATTCCCTATCCTTCCTGAGTCACCACTACTCCCTCCCCTCCACACTTGCTCATTACAGCCCTCATCTGAGGAGATTCACAACTAATCGCTAACACTCCAAGTGTCCTACGCTTGCAGTGTGTCAGATACATTTTCGGGTTTAGGCGTATTTTGATCTCCTCAGCCTACTGAACATCTGATACTATTTTAGTCATCTTGGCATTTTATTCATTATTTCAGAGGAAAGAATGTAGGGAACATGTATGGAGAGGATATGTAGAATCTGGGTATAGAAAATTGGTTTCTCAAAGACTGTCTAATAGATTTTAGACCATAAATCCAATAAACTAAATCTTTAGTGCCAGAACTTCACTTGCTTTTCCAGAATAGTTTCAGCATGTTAGCAATTCAATCTACATAGTTTTGGCTATATTCTATTATTGACCTGGAGTAGACAGAGAGAGAAAACAGTTTGATTTTTGCATTTTAAGCTCTAGCACACAAGATATCAACACCTCCAGAGCTTTATTAAATTAATTGCCATAAGCTCACACTGCCCTGATTTATATAAAATCAATGTTCCTTTTTATCATCTTGGAGAACGTGGCAATATTTGTTCTGGGCTTATTTCTGATTGAGATTTTTCTAAAGTTCTTGCTTTTTCCCCCCACATCACTTAACCTCTTTCAGATGCCTCAAATGCTGAAGAGAGGGTTTCTGTTAAGATGCTAACAGTTTCGTTTAATTGCTTCCATTAGTTTTGCTTTCAAGAGAATCCTATGGCCAATTCTAAAGAATAGTATTTTCGTACCCTTTCTGCTATTTCCCTTCCATTTCTCCTCCCACTACTGCTGCCGCTCTCGTGATTGGTTCCCAGTTATGAACTGATTCCCTTTTTCCGTATGATGTGCTAATTCTTTTACACTTGTTAACTCACTTAATCTTCAGAATGAATTTGCGAGGTAGATATTTTGTCCTAATTTTTCAGGCCACAAAATTGAGACCCAGGTCACGTAAATGGTAAATGGTATAATCAGCATTAAAAGCCAGTTCTAACTCCAAAATCCATCCTCTAAGCCACTGCATTCAACTTGTACTATTAGAATTTAGAACATTCTCATATCCAGGAACCAGTGATATTACTGACTATCAGTGTTTTCCAGTGGCTCTGATCCACATATGTTAGAGAGGGGAAGTGATTACTTAGTGTTTAGCAACTATTATAGTTTTGTTTTCTAACTTAGCTTGTCAACAGCTTGTAACAGTAATTATATTTATCTGAAACATTCTGCCTCACATCTAACATAATTCAAAAATTTCAAAATCAAATTTAATAGCTGCATTTTAATTTTAGTGAGGAAAGACTGAATTAGAAACAATGTAATTAGATTTTTATAAGAGTAAAGCTAACTAGATAAAACCTCTTAATTGTATTAATTTTTGTTCAAACGTGAAATCCTTAAAACCGTTGCAAACATCTATTCTTTGGGAATCTTCCTCTTTCTTGGCTTTTTAGTATGATCAGACTTGGTTAGTAACAATTTTTCCCTCTGAAAATAGAGAGCAATGAGCCACCCAGGTGCCCCATGACAGGTGCTTCTTTTTTTTCCCCCCCCCCAAATACTTTTATTTTATTTTTTGTGTTACAAGATTCATTGTTCATGTACCACACCCAGTGCTCCGTGCAATACGTGCCCTCCTCAATACCCACCACCAGGCTTGCCCAACCCCCCACCCCCACCCCTCCAAAATCCTCAGTCTGTTGCTCAGAGTTCACAGTCTGTCGTAGTTCATCGCCCCTCCGATTTCCTCCAATTCACCCCTCCCTTCCCCCTCACAATGACCCGTGCTTCTTAATCATGTGTGTCACAGATCTCTTTGGCAATCTGATGAATGTATTAATTCTCATAATACTGTTTTAAATGTCTGAAACAAAATGCTGGAATTACAAAGGAAACACTACCAATTATTAAAATATTTTAAAATCCCAAATTTTGACTTAGGGAATGTATGTTAAGTGATAAGATCTGAAGGAGGATGGAATAAGTATTATAACTTTAAAGGACTAATAAGCATAAATGGTATTTTTGAGATATCCCCAACATTGTAATGTGATATTAAAATATTTAGTATTATTATTGGTGAGAGAGTCATATATACTAATACCATGATTTGTTGCTTGCTTTCATGATTCAAGAAAACACCAAATTTTAGTTGAAGGTAGTGAAAATAAAGATGTATTTCTCTCATCCATGTTACAGTCTCTTGAACACCAATATTTTATATATAAGGAGCCTCGAATTTTTTTAATTGTATAAGGGTAACTGTCTTGTGTTCAGCGTTCACATTTATTTGTTAAGAAAGATCAGTGTGCCTTCAGTTCCCAATAATTGAGGCACACAGACACCAAAGATAACATTCTCTCTGAACCAAGTTGAGAACAGGCTAATCGCACATAACGTGTTGGTGATGCCACAGCAAGGAGCTGGTTTAGCAGGCTTGATATCAGCCTTACAGCCAGTCAGCGATTTACAGACTGGCTGCTAGTGGATGAATTTATTGAGATTTGTCACCCGGATTATGGCTTGTTTTTTCGCATGTCATAAGTAGCCATAGCTATCGATTTTCTGTGTAATATAAGATAGGGGAGAAGGCAGAGAAGAAGAACATACTGTAATTTACCTAGTTTAAGATGTAAGTAGCTAGTTGCTTCACAGATTGACCATTCATTTGTCCACAGAAAAGTCATAGGTGCAATTGTGTCCAGAATTGGTCTCTTGTAGGAATCCCATGTGCCAGTTAATTTCCCTTATTTGTTTCCTGATGATGTTTTTATTTGCACTGTTTCAAACAAATTTACCATGGGAAAACAGTCCTTTGTTCTCTCACTACATTTCATTTTTTTTTTTTTAAGGACATTGCCTGAAAAATCATAATAGTCTTCAGCAAGTTCTCATCAGTTAATTTTTAACGCCTGCTCTGTTAATTTTCCATGCAGTTTGTGATATAGGCTTCTACCAAAATAAGTTAAAATTGCTTATCCGTTGGCTGATTATTCTAACTGAAATCACATCACTAACTCAGAGGCTGCTACAAGATTGGCAATCTGTGTTTACTAATTATAGATCACAGAATCAAAGTAGAGAAAACCCCTGTGATTCACCTCATATGCATTATCCAAATAAACAAAATTCTAATAACATTAGCAATCTTTGCTTTGTAAGAGATGAATATATCACATATTCCTATTTGTAATCTCTGGTGAATTTCAGTTAAAACAAATATTTAGGACGCCTGGGTGGCTCAGTTGGTTAAGCGACTGCCTTCGGCTCAGGTCATGATCCCGGAGTCCCAGGATCGAGTCCCGCATCGGGCTCCCGACTCCATGGGGAGTCTGCTTCTCCCTCTGACCTTCTGCCCTCTCAGGTTCTCTCTCTCACTCTCTCTCTCAAGTAAATAAATAAAATCTTTTAAAAATAAGTAAATAATAAAACAAATCTTTAAAACAAAATCTTCAAAATTTCTTTAACAGTGAAGAAATATTTAGGCTTAAATTCACATTTTCCAGATCAGTTCCTCTCTTCACATCTTCTAAAGAAGTCAGAAATATTTTCTATTTATGTGTAAGTTGTTTCAGTGAAGGCTTTCTGCACATCCTGATGTGATTCCACTTCTGTAGATAGCATTACGTGACACGTAAAGAAAATCTGGGCACTTTGGGATATACTATGCACTAACTTATACAGTCTATTGCTAACTAACAATCTCTTTATTTGAGGACTACAGCTTTCCTTTGCAAATGCTGAGTTCTGGCTCAGTCCCCACTCTGTCCACCTCTTGCTTCCAGTTCATGCATTCAAACAGATCTTGACTGAGCTTCTATTAAATACACTTCTGGCTGTCATGGAGCTTCTGAGTTTAGAGTGGAATTAACTGTTTGCAAAAAGCAGCAGTATGCCATTCAGTCTTTCTGCCACAAACAGCCAGAGCTCTCCCATTAGTCCCTGGGTGTTCTTCAATATTTGATTGTCCTCTTTCTGAAATTATCCTCTTTCCAAGAAGGTGAGTTAAAACTTCCTGTGCTGTGTTCTTGGAACCACTACCTCTCCGAGGTTGCGTCCTCATTGAGTGGCATTGTATTCCCATACCACCGGCTCTTTTTTCTATGATCTTATTACACTGCAGGATGATTCTGTGTTTGGAGTTCTATTCTGCAATGACTGGGGAGCTTTAGTGACACCGAGACTGCATCTGTCTTGTTTACTGTCCTATTTCTAGCTGTAGCAGTGTGCCTAGCATATAGCAGGTACTTTGAATGAGTGAGTGAAAGTACAAGCAGTGCGTAATTAAATGGCAGTTACATACAAAACACATTTAATAATCTAGGAATGGAATTCAAAAGCTATTAACATGTTTATGAACTGAAAGTGTTTAGAGGAAATACGAAAAAATTGAACTGGATTTTGACAGTGAAGAAGGATTTAGATAGAGGATAGAAGGAAGGGCATTTCAGATGAAAGAACACATAAATGTAGGAAGCATAAGATGTATTCAGCAGACCTGGAGTTTACCAATTATCAGTAACTAAAGAGAGAATATTAATAAAAGTAATAAAGTAAGAATTTAACTCTTCAGTACGTAATCTGATACTGTGAGGTTACTGTTATTTAACACAATTTTGCTTACATTTATTTTTATAATTTTCAGTTGTTTCTGATGTATTATCTTTACCTTTTGTCCATTTTGGAGGAAATACTATATTTTATGAATGTCATTTTTATTGAAGTATAATTGATATACAAGATAATATTAGTTTCAGGTATATATCATAGTGATTTGATATTTTTACATGTTACAGAATGATCCCTGTGGTAAGTCTGATTATCATCTGTCACTATGCGAAGTTACTACAATATTATCGACTATATTCCCTGCACGGTACATTACATACTCATGACTTACTTCTTTTATAACTGAAAGTTTATACCTATTATTCCACTTTACCAAATATATCTGTTGTCCCCAACTCATACCCCCTCTGGTAACCTATAGTTTGTTTCTTGTACTTGTGATTCTGTTTTGTTTTGTTTTTTTAGATTTCACATATAAGTGAAATAATACAGTTTTTTTCTTTTTCTATCTGACTTATTTCGCTTAGCATAATAGTCTCTAAGTCCATCCGTGTTGTTACAAATGGCAAGATGTCATTCATTTTTATGGTTGAGTAGTATTCCATTGTATATATCTACCACATCTTCTTTATGCATTTATCTGTTGCTGGACATTTAGGTTGCTTCCAGATCTTGGCCGTCGTAAATAATGCTGCAGTAATCATAGGGTGCGTATATCTTCAAATCAGTGTGTTCCTTTTCTTTGGATAAATAAACAGAAGTGAAATTGCTGGACCATAGGTAGTCTATTTTTAATTTTTTGAAGAACCTTTGTAATGTTTTCCATAGTGGCTTCACCAATTTACATTCCCACCAACAGTGCTTTGGAGTTCCCTTTTCTCCACACACTCCCCAAAATTTGTTATTTTTTGTCTTTTTGATAATAACCAGTCTGACTGGTGTGATTTGCATATTTCCCTGATATTTAGTGATGTTGAGCATCTTTTCACATGCCTGTTAGATATCTGTATGTCTTCTTTGGAAAAATGTCTATTGAACTTCTCTACCCATTTTTAATCAGATTGCTTTTTTTTTTTAGTATTAAGTTGTATAAATTCTTTATGTATTTTGGATGTTAACCCCTTATTGAATGTATGATTTGCAAATAGTGTCCCCCATTTAGTAGGTTGCCTTTTTTTGTTGACAGTTTCCTTCACTGTGCAAAAGATTTTTACTTTGATATAATTTCATTTGTTTATTTTAGCCTTTAGCTGCCCTTACCTTAGGAGATTGGTCCAAAAAAAACTGTTGCTAAGACCAATATCAAAAATTTACTGTCTGTGTTTTCTTCTAGGAGTTTTATGGTTTCAGGTCTTACATTCAAATCTTTATTCCATTTTGAATTTTTTTTTGTATATACTGTAAGGTAGCAGTTAAATTTCATTGTTCTACATGTAGCTGTCCAATTTTCTCAAAATCATTTATTGAAGAGAATTTCTTTTCTTCATTGTTTATTCTTGCCTCCTTTGTCATAGATTAATTGACCCTATATGTGCAGATTTATTTCTGGGGTCTCTATTTCATTGATCTATGTGTCTTTTTGTGCCAGTACCATGCTGTTTCGATTACTATAGCTTTGTAGTATAGCTTGAAATTAGGGGCCATTATACCTCCACCTTTGTTCTTTCTCAAGATTACTTTGGCTTTTTTGAGTCTTTCATGGTTTCATACAAATTTTAAGGATTCTTTGTTCTAGTAATGTGAGGAATGTCACTGGTATGTTGATGGGAATTGTATTGAATCTGTAGATTGCTTTGAGTAGTATGGACATTTTTATGGTATTTTTCTGATCTATGAGCACACTTTATCTTTCCATTTGTTTGTGTTGTCTTTAGTTTTTTCCATCAGTGTTTTATAGTTTTCAGAATACAAGTCTTTCACCTCCTTGGTTAAATTTAATCCTAGGCTTTTTATTTATTTTGATGCAGTTGTGAATGAGATTGCTTCATTAATATCTTTTCTCATAGTTATTAGTGTACAGAAGCACAGTGAATTTCTCTAAGTTAATTTTGTATCCTACAACTTTGCTGAATTCATTTATTAATTCTAATAGTTTTTTGTTGGAGTCATTACGGTTTTCTACATATAGTGTAATACCATCTGCAAATTGTGACAATTTTACTTCTTCCTTTCCAATCTGGCTGTTATTAATTTTTTTTTTTATTATCTAATTGCTTTGGCTAGAACTTCTAATACTATATTGAATAAAAGTGACAAGGTTGGGCATCCTTGTTTTGTTTCTGAACTTCAAGGAGAAGCTTTGAGTTTTTCACCATTGACTATGATGTTGGCTTTGGGTTTGACATGTATATCCTTTATTATGTTGAGTTCCTTCCATACACACTTTGTTGAGAGTTTTTATCATAAATGGAAGTTGAATTTTGTGATATGCTTTTTCTACATCTGTTGAGAAAATTGTATAATTTTTATTCTTCATTTTGTTGATGTGGTGTATCGTGTTGATTTGTGAGTGTAGAACCATTCTTCCATCCCTGAAATAAATCCCATTTTATCATAATATATGCTCCTTATAATGTGTGTTGAATTAGGTTTGCTAATACTTTGCTGAGGGGTTTGTGTCTATGTTCATCAGAGACACTGGCTTGTGATTTTCTTTTTGTGTTCTGTCTTTGGATTTGCTATCAATGTAGTACTGGCCTTGTAAAATGAATTTGGAAGCATTCCTTCCTCTTCAATTTTTTGGAATAATTTGAGAAGTATGGGTACGAACCCTTCTTTAAATGTTTGGTAGAACCATCTGTGAAGCTGTCCGGTCCTGGACTTTGGTTTTGGGGGATTTTTTATTCTAATTGGCCTACTGACATCTTCTCTATCTTTGGGATCATTTTGTTTGGGATGCTCTGTGCTTCCTGGACTTGGATGTCCTTTCCCTTTCATAGGTTAGAGAAGTTTTCAGCCATTATTTCTTCAAATAAGTTTTCTGGCACTTCCTCTCTTTCTTCCTCTTTCTCTCTCTCTTCTCCTTCTGGGACTCCTGTGATATGAATTCTAGTATGCTTAATGTTGTCCCGGAACTCTCTTAAACTATCCTTATTTTTGAAATTATTTTTTCTATTTGCTGTTCTGACTGGGTAATGTCCACTATCCTATCTTCCAGATCACTGATCTTTTTTTTTTTTTTTTTTTTGCATCATTTAAATTGCTGTTGATTCCCTCTAGTATATTTCCATTTTAGTTGTTGTATTTTTCAGCTTTGATGGGTTCTTTCGTAAACTTTCTAACTCTGTTCAAATTCTCACTGTCTTTCCTCTATTCTTCTCTTGAGTTTGGTGAGCATTCTTATGACCATTACTTTGAACTCTTTGTCAGGAACATTACTTATTTCTTTTTCATTATGTCTTTTTTCCTGGGTTTTATTTTGTCCTTTTGTTTGAGACTTAGTTTTCTTTCTCCTCATTTTGTTTGACTTTCTGTTTTTGCTTCTACAAATTAGGTGGAGTAGCTATCTCTCCCAGACTTGAAGGAGTGGCCTCAGGTAGGAGCATCCCCTGGGTAAATTGTGTGTCCCTGGTGGCTTTGACAGGCAAGCTGTGTTGACACCTGGAACTGGACAAAGTGTAGGCTCTGGGGTTCTTGGGTATGCTCTGCCAGGACCACTTTAGTAAGAGGGGTAGAGCTGCCCAAAACACACTCTGCTGGGTCTGCCTTGGCACCCCAGCTGGAGCTGATACAGATGTGGTCTGGCAGGAGAGTCTCATGCTGTACTGGGGCCACTTTTGTAAGGTAGTTAGAGATGGTGTGGGTACTATCCCAGGGTATCCTTGGTCACTTCACATGAGGATCACATTGGTCAGATGACTGGCTTGGATGAAGGCAGGGGTGGAGGATTTTAGAGCACATAGTGCCTGGGTCAACTGTAGCTTTAACTTAACTTTATAGCCACATTTATTAACTTGTAATGTATTTACAGTAAATAAATGGTAATACATCAAATTATAATTGGAAATTAGTTAACTGTGTAACTACTAGTAATAGCAGTGTAATAAAATTTAAAATAATTCAAATTGCTTTTTGAAAAGCAAAAGGAAAACACTTGAAAATTAAATTCTTCAAGATTATTTTTAATGAATTTAACTTTAAAATTTTGCTTAATATGGGGAAATAAATATCAACTGAGCTGTTATATATTCATTCAGGCATTGTTGATATTTTGTTTTCAGTAACTGACATGCTAGTTTATGTAACAAACCATCGTGATATCTAAAATATTACTTCCCAAGAACCAGTTTTTGTTGCCATTAAAAGTATCCGTTATGGTCTTTTACTTGCCTCTCTGCAAGTCCCAGCTATATGATTTCTAGGCATCCTCCTCCTCTTCTGAGGACATCATTCTTCATCTTTTCTCAGGACAAGCTTACTAACTTAACACCATTCCTAAATTTAGTTTTGCCCTTAAAATATTTCTCATCAATAAGAGACTCCTAAGCTCATGAAACAAACCGAGGGTGGCTGGGGGGGTAGGGGCGGGTAGGGATAGGGTGGCTGGGTTATGGACATTGAGGAGGGTATGTGCTATGGTAAGTGCTGTGAAATGTGTAAGCCTGAGGATCCACAGACATGTACCCTGGGGCAAATAATACATTATGCTTTAATTAAAAAATTAAAAAATTAAAAAAATATTTCTCATCAAGCAAATATAAATGCATGTTATCATGCACATTTATCTTTTCTGCTCTTATCCATGGCTTTTTATTATTCATATTTTTAAAAAATCAATGTCTTTTTCTACATTTCTTCTGGTACTTGTCACTTTTTACAACTACCTTGAAGGTAGGCTACAACTACAATTTATTTTGTGTCCTCCATAATGAATGACTCATTGTAGGCACATAAAATATCTGTTAGAGAAAAGATATATGCATGTTATGATTATTGTAGCATTATTTACAATAGCCAAGATATGGAAGCAACCCCCATCCCCATCAATAGATGAATGGATAAAGAAGATGTGGGTTGTGTGTGTGTGTGTGTGCGTGTGTGTGTGTGTGTGTTTGTGCGTGCGTATATGTCTATATGTGTGTGTGTGTACATAGATAGATAGATAGATAGATGTATGCATAGCCACAGAAAAGAAATAAGATTTTCCCATTTGCAACAAAATAGATGGACCAAGAATGTATTATACTAAGTGAATAGGTCAGAAAAAGCCAAAAACCATATGATTTCACTTACAAATTGAATCTAAAAAAACAAACAAAGAAAACCCAGATTCTTTAGTATAGAGAACAAATTGGTGATTTCCAGAGGGGAGGTGGGCAGGGGAATAAATGATATAGATGAAGAGGATTAAGAGGTACAACTTTCCAGTTATAAAATAAATAAATCATGGAGATTAAAAGTACAGCATAGGGAATATAGTCAATAATATTGTAATAATATTGTATGGTGACAGGTGGTAACTACACTTACCATGGTGAGCTTTGTGTAAGGTATAGAGTTGTTGAGTCAATATGTTTTAAACCTGAAACTAATATGTGGTATGTCATTAGCCTTTAAGTGAGATAAGGGAGAGGAGAAAGGCCTTGGTCTGTTAGATTTCTGGAAGATTCAGTGATGGGCTAACTATCACAGATACCACCCTTGCATCAGGATTCAGTGCCCACACTCACCCTTTCTCAAACAGATACTCTAAAATTTGTTTAACCCATCCTTGTGGGTTTTATAGCAACCTTTAACATAATTGTTAACCTGTGTTCTTGCCTGCCCAAATTCCTGTCTTCCTGTCTTCATTTTTAAAATTTCAGTTCTAGGATGGCATTTTGTTGTTTTGGATAGGACCATTGCCATAGAGAAGACTTAGATCAGTCTCTAACCATAGAAGTCTAATGTATATTTGGAGTGTGATGATAGTACTACTTTGGAGAGATCTGCCCAGATTTGTGATAGACATAGGATGATGGAAATCTGTTTTGCATGGGGTAGTCCTTGTATAACCTGGCCCAAAGTAATTAATAGTAACTCTCCTTTCACTTTCAAAAGTATACCAGTTTGGATGATAAAGCATATGGTTACCCTAAGTATATTATTACATAGTAAATCAGTGAAATGTTTAAATTAAAAAAAAAAACTTGTTAAAAAAAGACAGATTATCAGTATCTCAAGAAGCTTAAAGATAAATAAGGGGAGCAATATATTATTACATAACAGGAATTTGCAGAGTGGAAGATTTGGGGTAAATGTTGAGTGGGAGCTGAAAATAGAATTACCTATGCAATCTAGACAGATTGTTCATTCTGTATAAAACCACTACTTTTTGGCCCTAAATCAAAACCCTCTATCATGTTGTGGTTGATATCATTCCCTTAAGAATTGAAAAAAAAATTAAAAAGTAGAAAGATGTTGAAAGTGGATTTGGCTGAAACACTGTTCTTTTTATCAACTAAACCATCTATTTATGGACTTACTTTATGGATCAGGCCATATATATCAAATTTCCATGAATTACTCATTGAAGACTTTAATATAGGTTCAAATACTGGTAGATTTTATTTTTCACTAACTGCTTGCTGTTTACTATGTTCCGTAGATGATCACTGTGCGTTGCCTTGTCCTCTTTTGTGCTAACCCACCAGTGGCAAGAAAGTGTACTTAGTTCTTTAGTTTTATGAGCTGAGGGATTATTATTCTGAGTGCTAGCATGGAAGTAACATAGAGACTTGAGGTTAAAAAGAAGGGTAAAATAGCATTTTTTGTGAATTCATGGATTTCTTTTCATCAGCATTCAGGAGCCCTAAGGATTTTAGGGGTCATAGTTTTAATGAGTTATCTTGACTCTTTTTAACTTCACTGGGGGTCATTCAGCAAATAAAACCTCACCTGTGGTTCCCGAATGACAGAATGGTGAGAAAATTCTTCAAGTTACAGGAGGAGGACTTAATTTGTGGGCAGGGGGCTGGGTTCATTGAAATTACTTTTGATAAAAGCTCTAAATTATAAGGTAGAATATTGAAGTTAATAACTGTCTTAGCTTTGTTAGAACTGGACCTGATTTTTCTTTGTAAACCTGTACATACACAAACACATACATTGAAAAATAGAAAATAAAACTTCAAATAGTGTTAAAAAAGCTAAGCCTTTTCAGAGCAATTTTGTTCCTTTTGAGAGTATTTTTTTTAATTTCAAGAAATATCTAAAGAGAAGGTACATTAAGAAAATAAAATAGTCACAATTATGGGAAATTTTTTTCTTTTTCATTTTCTTCCCACGTTTGAGCACAAGATATGATAGGACCATAGAAATGAACTTTTTTGCAGTGCGCTTTGTTTACTTAGATGTGGCGAGATTGTGAACAATTTTTTCTCTAAAGATACGCAATTAGTAGTGAGTTTAGAGTACATTTATGCTTTTTTATTACTATTCTACTCATGCAGTAATAAACATCATTTAGGAAAAACTCATACTTTTAAACAGATATTTAAGTACTTGAAAAATGTTTTTATAGTTTGTAAAACAATTAAAGGCATATTATTGACCTAGAGCTCCAGATAATTTATCTGTAGCTAAGATGTAGTACTTTTTATTTCATATGAAAAGTTTCTTATGTATCTTGTATTCTTGAAAATCTCTCATTTTTTTCCTTCACACTCTCTAATCCCATATATATGGTCTGTTTTTGTCTATCTTAGACACTATTAAATTTCTAAGAAAATTTTATGAATTGAAACATAGGCAGTGAACTAGAGACAAATAAATTGCAGAATATTATTCTGATAGACAGATCCTGTAGATTCACTTTGTTTTCCTAGCTCTCTGGGGAAATGATAGCTCCATATTATATTTTATCTTGCGCACACAAAATGTAAATTACTTATACTTTCTTTTAAGTTAGCACTTAGAAAAGTTCCGTTCAATTTATAACTTCAAGGTGAATTGCTAAGATCAGAGTCATTAATACAAGGCAGAGTACTCAGTCATTTGTGCCTTCTCATGTATGATCACCAATCTGAATATATATGAAATTTTATACACAGAGAAAAGAAAGCAAACTTACTAATTTTCTCCTTATAATTGCCCATGAATATATTCATGTAAATAAAAGGTCTATGTGCGTATTCATGAAGACAATTAGCATTTAATTCAATAGGTTTTACATAATGACAACAAAAATTCACTCCTTTGAATGGCAAAATTTGTGAAAATGAGATTTAAAATGAGGCAGTTGTGATGTTTTGTATATATTCACCTTATTCTAATTTTCTTTATATTTGAGAATTTGGTAAGATATTTGAAATGCCTTCCTTGTCCTTTTTAATGAAAGAAGTGGGTACTACTAGTATCACATGTAGGCAGCTGTATGACAAATTCATTAGTTTTATGGAAATTTATATTGGACAAGAAGGGCTACCCCTTTAAAGGGTCACTATTTTCTAGTATTGTTGGTCTTGTTTTTATATCTACCACTGAGTTATTTACCAGGAAGCTGCTTCTCAGCATTTTACATTTCTCCTTGCAACTCTCAACAATATTTTTGGTCATTGATTATTCTGTTCTGGTTGCTGGCTGGGTCAGACCCCTGGCTTGATACCCTCCTGCTGTCACCTTGCTGTTTTCAACAAAGGAAGAGAACTGTGTTCCCCCTTGATCCCACCCACTAGTTCAAAACAAAACCACTAAGACAAGTCTTTCGTGTATGTCATAGATTTTACAGAAGGTTTGACTCTAATTTGAAGTTTAGAACATAGGAAGGGAAACAAAATTAGTTCCCAGGCTTATTTTTTGCTTCACTTTTGACATTTCTTTGAGTCAATTAAGGAATCTCATGGTCTATCCTTTGATGCATAGATGGATTCCAGTCTCAAATAACACCATCCCCTAAATATAGCAATTGATCTTGACTTTGGATGCACTTTCCTCCCTTTTGCCAAAGCAATCAAAAAAATGCCATGACTTATATCAGCTCATTTCCCAAAGTGTGAGGTATTTAGGTGACAGAACATCACAGTGGGCTTCTTGATGTGACAAAAGATCATTGGACATGTAGCCAGAGAGAGAAACTTAGATTTAAATCCTAGCTCTGCCACTTATTACTCATGACCTTGGATAAATCATTTAGCATCTATGAGCCACCATCTGTCTATATAAAATGATAGTTATAACATGAATTAAATAGTTTTAGGATCATCAGATGCTATAAGTGAGAGTGTACTGCAGATACACTAATGCACTTAGCAAATTTTAGGTCATTTTTTTCCTGTTTCTAAAGGTAAGCATAGGAAAGGGAGAAAAAGAATAATTCAGAATATTTATTTTTGTTCTTTTGTTAAAAATAAATTAAGTACTACTATATGTATCATCCAAAAAATGAGAGTTTTCATATTGCTTCCATTTAAGTGGAGCCTTTTTTTTTTTTTTGATGCCATAACTCATTATCTGTGTTTATTCTCACACATTGTCGGCTTGGATGGGTGTGCATAGAACTTTGTCCCTGTGTTCCCTCATCACTGAGCCATGATGAGATTCTGTCAGGTGTTAAGCTTAGAGTACAAGCTGTTATTGTTTGCTTCTCATAACCTGGCTAAGGATGTTTGTCATTTAGGAGATAATGTTAAAAAAGCAGAATGTTGTCATGAGGTGGGTTATTCATGACAAATAAATATCCAGGTGAAACTAGGATGTTTGTTTTTAAAGTAAAGGAAGGGCATTGAGATATGTCAATGTTTCCTATTAAAAGAACATGATTTTCCTCTTCCTACATGATAAATGTTCAAATAATCAGCATATCTCACAGGTTAGAAGAGCACTAACATGACATAGTGCTTCAGACAACTCATTTAGTAGCTCTCTGCTCAGAAAAAAATGCAATGTCCACACTTTATCAGAATGTCAGTTCTCTAGAAAAGCACTGAGTAGGAGAAGGATAATCTAATGATCAATTTTATTTTAGATACTTTTTGTTTGTTTTCTATATATAGCACTGTGTCCTTCTTCCACCTCTAAAGACATGTACAGCTTTGATTCCTGTCTTAAGTGATGATAGGATCTCTCTTCCTGACGTAGGCTAAGTCTTCCACCTTTGTCTTGATTGTACCCTCATCTTAGAATCTGGCTTGACATGAGCCTGGTTTAAATCTCAAAATTTAAGCTCAGGAATCTGTAACTTTAAACTACCATACCCTGGGGCGCCTGGGTGGCTCAGTGGGTTAAAGCCTCTGTCTCCGCTCAGCAGGGAGCCTGCTTCTGCCTGCCTCTCTGCCTACTTGTGATCTCTCTCTCTTTGTCAAATAAATAAATAAAATCTTAAAAAAAAAAAAATAAATAAAAAATAAATAAATAAATAAACTACCATACCCTATTTCGTCTGTAAATAAATAAAGAATTCCTGCAAATTGTTAAAACATAACCAGATGAGCAAAAGATGTTAAGTAGGTATTCTATCTAAGACAAAGTACAAAATGGCCACTGAACATACGTAGAGACGCTCTACCACTGTAGGAATCAGAATGAGGCAAGTCAGAACATAGGCAGATCTTGTTGCATACTCAGTTGTTGAGAAAAGTTTTAAAAGGCATTTTGGTACCAAAACAACAACAACCACCACCACCACCACCAAACCAAAACAAAACAACAAAAACAAATTTAAAAGACACTCCTGAATATTGCCAAGAGTACAGAACAAGCAATGAAAGATTTTGAACATTCATGGTAGGAGTGTAAATTGGTATAGCAATTTTGGAAAATAACTTGGTATTACTAAGTAAAATTGACGCCACACATTTTCTGTTAGTTGTGTTTCTCCTTTGTACATTTTCAAAAAAATACTTGTGTATCCAGGAGTCATGAAAAAAATGTTCAAAGCATAGAGTTTATAAATGTTCTAATGTTCTAAGCTAGGACCAACCCAAATATTAATCAAGAAGAGAATTACTAAAAAAAAAAAAAAAAAAAAAAAAAAAAAAAAAAGAAAGAAAAAAAGAGAATCACTGACTGTTACTATTTCCTTAGCGTAAAAGAAGAAATAAATATCAAACTTTCACACATGAATTCCCTTCTCAAGCACGTTCTGGTTTCCAGCCTTGCTCTTTTACTGAAGTTTTGACCCTTCTTTGAGTATTTTCAAGGAATTACCTATCCTGTCCTCCTAATGCATTAATAGACTCCATTAAATAATGTGTGGTGTGAAGAAGAGCAAGATAAAAAGTGCTGGAGAGATTCAAAGGCATGAGCAATCTCCCTGGGAGTGAGATGGGATGGAGAAGTTTCCAGAAGAGGTACTCAGTCAAGGAGGCCTTCTAGGAGTGCCCTGAGCGAAGGCAGGGAATGGGGAGGCACCTGGGCAGGTGGAGTTGTGAGCAGACTGATGGGTCCAGTGAGCTATCTGTAGTCCACATTAGTGGACTACATTAACATACAAAAGTTTGAACTATCCAATTAGGTAAGAGACAAAAGACATGAAGAGATGTTTCACTGTAGAACGTATAGAGATGGCATACACACATACACACACACACACAAAAGCATGAGTAGGTTTTCAGTATTATTAACCATTAGGGAAATACAAGTTAAATCTACAGGGCAGTATCACTACACCCATCAGAATGGCTAAAATAAAAATAAATAAATAATCTCTGCACCAAATGCGGGAAGCATGCAGGGATACTGGGGCACTCGTGTGGTGCTGAGAATATGAAATGGTACAGCCACTCTGGAAAACGGTTTGGCAGTTTCTTAAAACCAATCAACAAAAAGATACAAATATACAATGACCGTATGATCTAGTCATTGAACTTTCAGGTGTTCACCCCAGAAAAAGGAAGACTTGATGTTTACACAAGAGGTTGTGCACAGATGTTTATAGCAGGGTTATTGGTGATAGCCACAGCGTAGAAATAACCCGTATATCTTTCAGTGGGTGAATGATTAACTGAGCTGTGGCGTATCTGTGGAACACTAACTCTGCCCTCAAAAGGAGCAAATTATAGATACTATAGATTCCTGGTATTATCACAAAACGGGTACCATAATGAGCTCACGATATTCCAGATTTTAGTTAATCGGAACGTTGCTCTTGTCTGTTGCAAGCCGTGTCTTGAAATTAATACGCAGATAGTATCCCTGCCTACTTATAGTTTCTTTTCAATTTTACCCTTATTTCAGCAATTCCTATTTCCAAATGCATTATTTTCACACTCTCTGCTTTTCATGTTGTCTATATTATCCCATGTCAAGTTTTAGATTTTAACTGATAGTATGCTAAATGGTTTTTGGTATTTTGTGCCCAAGTTCAGTTTGGATTCTTTGTTAATGGCATTACAAATTACTCTAAGTGAACCTCGAAGCAGTCCTCACAAATGTGAAGCCTAGAGAACAGATACTTTTCTCACTACTTTGAAATTTTAGCTGAAGTAATTCTCACTTTGTGATGAAGCTGTAGTCAGGTATTTCAAATCAGAAGAATTGCATAGTAAAGCTTAGCTCTCGACCTCTGGAAATCTAAATTAAATCTCTCAGCTAAGTGTGAACATTGTGCACTTCAGGAAAATAACCTCGGAATAGATGTGGGAGAGTGGAAACAGACAGAAGCTGGTGAACTGCTCACCCGCCCTTCCTTCCTCCCTTTCTTCCTCACTCCCTTTCTTCCTTCCTCCAGCCCTTCCTTCCCTCCCTCCCTTTCTTCCTCCCTCCTTTTCTTCCTCCCTCCCACCCTTCCTTCTTTCCTTCCTCCCTTCCTTCCTCCCTCCTGCTCTTCCTTCTACACTTCCTTCTTCCAACCCTCCCTCCCTCCTTTCCTTCCTTTCTTCTTCCCTCCCTCCCATCCTCACTTCCTTCCTTCCTCCCATCCTTACTTCCTTCCTTCTTTCCAGTGTTTAATGAGGACCTACTTTAAGCTAGGCAGAGATGGGAATAAACATTGCCCAGTAGCAGTGAATAGATGATTGATTTAATATTCTTTTTTTAAAAAAGATTTTATTTATTTATTTGACAGAGAGAGAGAGAGAGATCCCAAGTTGGCAGAGAGGCAGGCAGAGAGAGAAGGGAAAGCAGGCTCCCCGCAGAGCAGAGAGCCCGATGCGGGGCTCGATCCCAGGACCCTGAGATCATGACCTGAGCCGAAGGCAGAGGCTTTAACCCACTGAGTCAACCCGGCGCCCCTGATTTAATATTCTAAGATTTCTTTTTAACTTATGGGATACTTCAGAGGTTTCAGACTTGGACACCACTCCATCGGCAATTGAATTCGTGTAAAAGAACATTAAAAAAAGGATCTTCTTAGTGTCATTGTTTCTTAGCAACATAGTCTCTCTTAAGTTATTTGACCATAAGGATTTTTTCTTCCAGGTTAGTTTTATTGACTCTCTCACCTGAACTTTTTTTGATAAATATGCTACAATTTCATTTTCAGAAAAGTTTTGTCAATGAGTACATGATTTAATAGGATATCAAATTGGACACTTTTTTGATGAAGAAGCTAAATATTGGGTCACTGCCTTAGTCAACAGCAAGTGGGGAAGAAGGACATTTCAAAGTATGTTGTAGCAATTGTCTACAGTGATGTGTGGGCCAACCCTAAATATATAAAATTTGGGCTTATAAGAAGATATTGTTTACACTCCATCCTCTTACCATTTTAAGCTCAGGAAAGGTACAGAGACCATAGCTTAAAATATTTGGGTTTGTGAATGGATTAGCCTAGTTCTAGAAACTAGTAGCAGCAGCAGCTAGCATTTATGCAGTATGGTCTAATACCAATAATATCCAAAGACTACCTAACACTTAATAAGCAAATTGTTAAATGTGTGCTTAATGGAACAAAGGGTAGCTAAGTCTTATTCATCTGTTCTTACTGAGCTCTCTTTTAACTCAATACATTGCCTCATTTAATCCTTATAAAACTCTACGAAAAGGCCATTATCATTATACTCTTACTCAGAGGCGACAACTTACAGAATACTCATTAACTTGTTAAAGTTGGTGGCTGAGCTGGAGTATAAATCCAGATAGTCCACCTTGAGGATTCAAGCTCCCAAGCATCAGCTCATCAAGCCTGTCATCAGCCTGTCAACTTGTAGGACTTAGAGGTTTGCGAATTCCACATAGAGCCTCCACTCAACATCTAGCAGGCAAACAACCAAAGGACACTGAGTACTTTACTAGAATTCTTTGAGCATAACAGTGATTTGTAGTTTGGTAAGAGGACATTTCACTACTTAATTATAGAACTCTATTAAAGAATTTTAAAGAAAATCTGAGCTGTGTGGGAGATATACACACATTTTTCTGATATATTTCTGTCACCTTTATTTCACACTGATTATTGTGTAAGTAAATTTCATAGCACACACTGTATTAAAAAGTTTAGAATGGAATCCATGCTTTTAAGGAAGGAAAAATGGGTCTGGGTTCATATAATTAACCCACGTAAATTGTATTAACCAATAATCAATAAAAATGGTGGTAGCAAAACCCCATAAGTCAGCAAGGAAAGGCACCAAAGAAGTATGCCACCTCTCGGAGTCTTGTGTGAGCCTAGAAAATCTCTGAAATATTTGAAAACACAGATTTGTAAAATGCTTTAGTGGGAGATCCCAATGTACGCTGTCTGCAGGTGGAGACACACTGAGCCGAAAGGTTAGTGTTTACATGAATGTAGGGCAGCTAGAACCTGTAGGGCTGAACTTGAAGTCCTGTGGAGACACAGCCACAACATAAACACACAACCTCCTGCAAAGAATGGATTCACAATGAAAAATGACAAACCAAGATAGTAAATGAGCCACCTCAAGTCTGTATCAGCCACCATAAAGCCAAAGAACTACAACGTCATTTCTCTTCCCGAGATTATATATTGCCATGTTTCTCTTACACATTTACCCATCACCATGGGGAATTATGTGATTGATGTGTCACTGTTCTCTCTCATAGTCATGGTAAGTGTTGGATGCTTAAAACATTGAGTAAACTAAAATTTTACAGAGAAGGGGAAAAAAGTCACTCCTGAATGATGAATTTTAGAAGATAATTTTATATGTTGAAACTACTCCATATACCTAGATTGAAATCTTTGAAAAGAAAGAGTAAATACCCGCATCTTCTATGTGCAGGCACACCGTATACACATAATATGTTGTAATTCCCTTAAAAAGCATTATGAGGGGCGCCAGTTGGTTAAATGTCTGACTTCCACTCAGGTTGTGATTCCAGAGTCCTGGGATTGAGCCCCATGAGTGTCGTGTCAGGTTCCCTGCTCAGCAGGAAGTCTGCTTCTCCCTCTCCCTCTGCCTGCTGCTCCCCTTGCTCATGCTTACTCTCTCTCTCTGTCATATAAATAGATAAAATCTTTTTTTTAAAAAAAAAGCATTATGAAACCGTTATCTGTTACATGTTACAAAATGAGGAACGAAGACACAAAGATTTTAAATCTGACTTCATAGCTTTTGATAACAATAAACTACTACTAAACAGTTTTGAAATTTGGGAGCTATTCATAATTTTATGCTGGCATTTTATAAAATGCCTTTAGGGGCTCCTGGGTGGCTCAGTCTGTTAAGCATCTGCCTTTGGCTCAGGTCATGATCCCCGGGGTCGGGCTCCCTGCTCAGCTGGGAGCTTGTTTCTTCCTCTCCCTCTGCCCCTCCCCCTGCTTATGCTTTCTCTGTCTCTCTCTTAAATAGATAAATAAAATCTAATAAAATAAAATAAATTGCCTTTAAAGTTTTTATCATTTTACAGCACTACTTCAATTTAGGACTGAGGCATTGATTAAAGCTCTCAGAAAAAGCACAATAATACTTTAATATTAATACTCCATTTACTCTGCTTTCCCTCTGCTTCTTTCTCCAATTTCCTACTATTAGATTGATTTTAAAAGATTCTCTTTACTTACAAATTTTGATTCATGCTTAGAAAAATGTGTGCTAAATTTCTATTTGGTGTGCACAATTCAATTGGACTATATCTCTTTTAATTGTGAAAAATGTGAGAATTTTAGAAAACATTTATTTGCATTCCCAACTATCTCCATCCATCTATGGGGTTACTGTTCTCCAGGTTCTCCTTGTTTTCCTACTCTAGTCCACAGCCAGTGAGTTGGGGATTCTTTTATTTTGTTTTGTTTGATTTTTTAATAGTGTGTTTACCAGTTTCTTTCCTCATCACTGCTTCGCACTCCTTCCTCTTAATTTCCTTTTAAATGTAGTACATTATTCAGTAAATTTTTTTTTTTTTTCAGTTCTCCTAGTTCCAGATGCTGTAGCCTTTATATGATAACATACTGTGTCCAGGAATTAGTCCTCTGGATAAGTAATCTCTACTCTTCTAGATGGTGGTTCTAATGGTAGCACATGAGATGCACGAGAAGGGGAGAAAGAACAAAGTCTGTTCAGGTATAATTTAAAACGCATATAGTAGTTATTGATAAACCATTTTGCCACAAATAGGACAGACACTATATGATAAGGTTTTAAAACACATTGTTAAATAAGTGATTTGTGACTTGGAATTGGGAAGCCAGGTAAAGAGAAGGACAAATTTCCCAAGTTTGGAATTTGAGTGGTCGGGGTGAAAATTCCAAGTGGGAAGAATCGGGAAGTCCAAGGAGGATCAAACTAATTTTGGAAGGAAGGTGATGAGGTAGTTTTAGGTTGTGTTTTAGTGCTTATGTGACATGGGGCATGTAATTCGAATTGTGCAGCTATGGCCAGGAAGATGCTGGAGGAGGAGATGAAGATTTGGTAGTTACTCTCAGAAATGTACTAAAGTTGAGGAAAAGGATGTAAAGAATAAGTTTCAGTGTGCAAGGGAAGTGTAAAGAGGTAATGACAGCTGCGGACAATGAGTACTGTAATCAGCATCTTCTGAGCCACCTATTTCCCTAAGAGCTCTATATTTTAGCAATTTTCTGGACTGTTGTGGGACTTAGGAAATTTCTTAAAAAATTTATAAATGGCATAACCTTTACACTGTAAGTCTTTACTACAAACCAAACCTTCCTCACATCGATGCTGGACAGCCCCAGATGCGTGGATGTTTTATTTTCCAAAAGATCATCAATAAATCAGCTGGCTGGAACTTGCAACACATTTTTTCTATAGAAAGAATATTGTAAATCATGTTTTGTTTCAGAAACCAGTCCATAAAATCCTATTGAAACTATAATGCAGCTCTATATCTAAAGTTAAAATCATAGGTATATAAAACATCTTTTTTTTTGTAAACACCAGAAACATAATTAAGCACATGGACAGACAAAATAGTCTTCAGTAGAGGCAATAATTTTCAAATGTGTTGAATTAGAGATAACTAAACCAAATGGAAAACATGTCTTGAGTAAAATGGGTTTTTAGATTTACTTTTGGATGTTAGCAATTGAGAAAAATTAAATTTATTTTGGGAGTGACAAAATAAATGGAGACCAATGGGAATTCATGGACAATCTCAGAGTCCTTGAACAGTTATTGTACTTTTCTGTTCATTTAATTTTATTTTAATACTTTTTACTTTTTTCCTTGGTATTTGTAGATTGCCAGCACTAACAATTAAGTTCGTTTTATTTATTTGAATTATAATTAAAGCAAATGTTTTTATTTGAAAGCACCAAATTTTCTAACTGACTGCCTCTCCTAATCTTTCATGGTTAAAAGTTCTTCTAATTCTCCTTTGGATTAATTTTCTTTATTTTATTTTGTTATATTTTCCTTATTATTATTATTCGCTTACTTCCTTAGTGGAAGAGCCTTTCTGACTCATCAGTCTTCTTTTTTCTATTACATACTTGTTCGTTTTACTTTGGATCTCCGACTGGACCTCAGTCTTTAACCGGAAAGTATCTGAGCTCAGGGTCCCAGGTCTTCCCACTGAGTTACTGCCCCTTTAATGGACAGGTGTCCTCCCTGAGAAACTCATATCCTGACACTTCCCACGTCCACGTTTAAATTGTTCTACACCAGAGGTATCGACTAAACCATAGGACATAAGATGTTACAAAGGTTCAGTTGAACTGCTTTAAGCAATTGGTTGTAGAGCACTATGGCCTATTACCAAAAATAACATTATATCCTCAGAACTAAAGCAGTAAGATTGGAACGGGAAGAAGGCCTCTGAATCAGGTACCGTGGGCATGGGAAGGTAGCTCAGGCTGCTGAGTCAAACAGCTAAACTTAAAGGATGCCTAACGGACATGGACAGGGTATGCGGGACTTGGGTGGGAATGATAAGTGCCTTAGTAATAAGTGCCTAAATAAGTGCCTTAAAATAAGTGGTTGGCCTTTAGATGGCCAACCAGCTAAATCACACATACTAGGGACGTAACACTTTTATGTGTTATAAAGTGACAATGATTACAGCGCTCATTGTCCACAGCTGTCATAAAGTGACATGTCACATTTATGACAAAAGCCATAAAAGGATTTTTCTACTTGGGAATTGATCATACCTTCAAATCAGTATAAGATCTGTATTCATTTAAATGAAGGTTGTTTGCATAAACGTCTCAAAAAATAGTAAATAATATTACGATTCCCCTTCTGAGTTATTAGACAAAATCAATAATTTAAAGCCATAATCCCTCTAATTTTTGAGAATCTATTAGTTAAGATATTTTGTATTATCATAAATAATGTATTATTACACAGTCTTCAGGCTAATGGAGTTGATTTGCATATTTAAGCATGATAAATGGCAATCAACATGCCATTTCTATATGTTGACTGGAAGTCAGGATTTTTTTAATAGGACATATGCAAATTACCAGGCTATCTTAATGGCTGTTTGTTTGTATGTTTTTTGTTATTTTAATTCATTGAATGTGCTCTTTTAAGAAATAGATCCTAGGGAGTAGACGATTTCTGTAGACTTCCACATGATAACTATTTTTTAAAAGATCCTAGGATAGTTTTCATATTTAATGGACATACTAAAAGAATTTTAAGAAGTGAAAAACCCTGTGATACTGCCAGTGGGAAAGGGTATGCTTATGGTCTTTATGATCTCTAACAGTCAACCTGTTTCGAAGTGGTCAGGGATTTTTGTCTGTTTTGTTCATAGGTGAATTCCAAGCATTAGGAATTGGGCTTGGTAAAGAGAGACATGCAGCTACTCATTTACTAAGTGAATTAGACTTTTAAGGAAAAAATAATCTAAGGGGAGTCTTGTGGCTTGTTTTTGGCTGTAAACAAATTGTTTGTAAGAAAGCACTGGTTGCCTGACAACTAATTTGGCCAAGGGAGCAAGGCAGAAGTCACAGCGTCTTTTACCAGCTATGTGGGGACTGGGGACCACCTGGGAGGCTGGCTGCCTGATAACCACTACAGGATTAATCTGCATTGAGGTACATTCTAACACTCCTTTGCTCATACATATTCAGCAATGCCTCATGCCCAGGTGAATAAAAAGAAAATTGGAACCTGTAATCCTTGCTAAATTGCTCTCACCAGTTTGGCAGTAACCAACGTTCACGTCTTGTCCCATAGGGGACCTCTCATTACCATCTATGCATGTTCTGGATTGTAATCTCCCTCCCCTTCCCTCCTCCCCCTCCCTCCTCCCCCTCCCCTTCTCTCCCTCCTCCCCCTCCCCTTCCCCCTCCCCTTCCCCCTCCCCCTCTTCCTCCTTCTTAAGATATTTATTTATTTATGAGAGAATGAGAGAGAGAGAGGGAGAGTGCATGACCAGGGGGAGCAGCAGAAGGAGAGTGAGAAGCTGACTCCCCTCTGACCAGGGAGCCCAATGAGGAGCTGGATCCCAGGACCCCAGGATCATGACCTGAGCTGAAGGCAGATGCTTATCCTATTGAGCTGCCCAGGCGCTCTCTCTCCTTCTGTGTTTGCTTCCTTGACCCTGTCCTTTCTCCTGTGTTTTCAGTCTCACCATCTCACTGCATCAAGTCAGTGTGCAAACATCTTCTAAAAATCCTTTACCTCTCTCATTCCTTACTTCAATTACCATGTCTTTATTCAGCTTCCCTACTCTCACTTCTTCAACTTGTGTTCACCTCTCAAAACTTCACTAATCTTCTCTTGGAAAGGTTACCAGCTTTATCTCACCAAAGCCAATTAACACCTTTCTGTGCCCAAATTGCTTGGCTGCTTGGCAGTATTCGACTTCTGTGTCCATCCGTGCTTAGAAACACTTTCTTTTTCTTTTCTTAGCTTATGGGATGCTCTACCTTAATGGCTTTACTCTAACTCCTCCATCTTTTCCTTTCACATTCTTTTCCAGACTCTTCTGTTTCTGCTCAACTTGTAAAATACTGGCTGGCCTCAGGACAGAACCCTTGCTTCCTTATTTTTTTCTCTTCGCGTCTCCTTGTTATTTTGTCCTTTGATATAGGTTAAGTGTCCACTGTTTTATTCCTTGTCTCACATCAAAGTGTCCAGTGAATTCGAGTTTAATTTATGCAGTAAGTTTAATATACCCAAATTAAACTTTGATTTTGCTGCATGCTTTAATGCTCCCTTATATTTATAATAGCTTCATGTATGCATGATTTATCTTCCCCAGAGTGGTTGTTAAGTACTCAGTTTTGAAATTGTATTTCACACCTTCATATTTGTCATGACATATAACACAAGAAGAAGGAGTTATTTGGTGCTTAATACTCATTGAATTCAATTAATGTATCAATATGGCAGGGGGAATAAACTCTGTAAAATAAATTCAGTCTTTGTTCTAGGCAATGAAACAAATTTACTTCTAAGTACAGTTGTTAATTAACCTTTCTGTAATAATTTACATAAAAATATCTAAGTCTATGTCTTAAGTACATGTAACATTTTCAGATGC
This sequence comes from Potos flavus, assembly GCA_028534135.1. Classification (NCBI taxonomy): domain Eukaryota; kingdom Metazoa; phylum Chordata; class Mammalia; order Carnivora; family Procyonidae; genus Potos; species Potos flavus. Next base: position 105,685,328 of record CM052897.1, read on the forward strand.
ATAGACTATGCTTCCATGAATGGGCTTAAATGAATACAAATATGCTTTTCCTAGATTGACACCATTCCTTTTCATTTATGCCCAGTGCAGTTATTTTTACTGCTATTTTTATTCATTTCTTCACCACAGTGTAGAGTGCAGCATTCTCAATTTGAAGTTATAGATGGATAGATATGATAGATAGACAGATGTATATATTTACATTACATATCACATCATATAAATATGTAGTGTCATGTTAATATCATTTCCTTGTCTTTCAACAAATGTTTACCAAGTACCGATAGCATGCCTGGCCCTGGGGTTACAATAGCAAACACATACACGCATAGACCCCTGCCCTCTGGATTAATTTCTCTTAAGGCAAATAGATCCACCTAAGAGAGGTCTTAACAATTGTAGATTCATGAACCCATGAGTATCATCATCACAAGCAATGCAAAGATTTAGGATAAATGTAGATCTTCATCGATAACTGTGTGCTGATAAACTATTTTAATATAGTTTAATATATTTATTATATTAATATATTAACATAATATATTAATATATAATAATAAATTAATATAGTTTAACATAAGAGATAGATACATTCCGCTAGCTAGATAATATAGACAGATGGATAAAATACACACTACCACCCCTAGACACATATATGTAGTGCTTTCAAACATTAATGTCATAGTTTAGAAGATTCCACGCTAAAAATAAAATAAAACAAAGTTTATAATTTTCAACATAATTCACTATTTTTTAGGTATGTTTTATATTTTCTTTGGAATTTTAGCATAAGCATTTTGGAGGTTGGGGTTAAGGTTTTATTTTTTGAATACACTCCCAACACCCACTGTAGTGTCTTACATGTGGTAAAATTATAATAAATGTGGGCTTCTAGTGCCTTCCATGATGTCCAAGTTGTTTACTATCACTGAGAATAATTCTAGAGTAGGATGGTGGCTACACTGGTATGGTCATATGGCTTTCCTTAGGTACATTTCTGATTACTGAAATTGCTGCAAAATGAAGACTTGTCATTTTCTATATGTTAAGCATGATGAAAAGCTTCTTTTCAGAGTCATATAGAGAATGTCTTCTTATCCATAAATGTAAGAAAAATATATATATATTTCCTTTCTCAAAATGAATTGATCATGATTTTCTAGTAGTTTAACCCGTAAACGTTTCCTCCTTTCTTAATGGCCAACATCTTAGTCCAGGCTCTCATCACGCAGAAACTGTGGGATTGGCCTAACTTTCGATCTTCACATGTCCTTTACTAGCTAGGATAGTGGTCTCTGTCTCTTTTGCCTCCTTTATCAATCCACAAAAAGTAGGATTCTGAAACACATATGTGATCATTTCACTTCATTATTCAAGATCATTTGTCAGACTCCTGTTACCCTTGAGGATGAACTCAAATGGTTTCAATATGCACAACCTTCTCCAGCTAACTGCTTTGTTTTCCCACCTCCCTCCACTGCCAGCTGAGTCCCACACGGTCTACACTCTAGCCATTCCAGTCTATTAATACTTACATTTCTCTCAGTAATGCATGTTCCTTTGTGGTTTTCATCGTTTCATGCGTGGTCCTTTCAGAATGATCTTCCTCATTTCAAGTGAGGAAAAAAAAAATCCCTCTTACTCTTCAAAACCAATTCCGCATCACTACTACCATGAAATATTGCAGCCAAAAACAGGTGGCCTTTACATTTTTCTCATACTTCAATTGTAGCAGTTTGTAGTATTTTATATTATATATTATATTTATATCTTCTCTTGTAGTCTCTGAGCTCCTTAGGACAATGAGCTTTCCTTATTCATAGGTTTAGAGCCAGGCATGATGAATGTTTACTGAATGAATCAATGGACTAAATACAATGCTGTTATTAGGAAGGGAAAAACAGGACCTAAAGTGAGGTGTTACTTTCCTTGCCCTCTATTAAATGTAAAGATAAAAGTTATCTGCAGAAAGAAGAACTATCACATATTTGTTTCCATCATATCTTACTTGTGGAATCACTGTTTTCCTTATCAGATATGAAAAAGAGAAGAATAAGTTTCCTTTAAAGTCACCTCTATATTTAACTAATGCTCACCCATGAACCATGGTCTGGGTTACAGGTCATTTCATCAAGTTTCAGCTAGTAATGGAGCGTATTGTTTTTTAAAGCCCTATTATTATTGTGTCTCTAACAGTCTTCTCTGCATTTATTCTCTTTGCCTGGATCGGATCCTTGCCATCCATGTTGGATAGCAATATTATGGAACAAAAGAACACATTTTCTTTGCGGAAATTTTCAGAGATGAAGATTTAAACAACAAATGTGCAAAGGGGGCAGTGATGTCACCAAAGGAGCTCACAACATCCCTCCTGTGAGAAACTACAAAGTGTACAGGGGTGTGAAATCATCTTTACTACCAGTGTCAAATGTGTACATTCAACTTTCTTAAAAAAGTAGGGGGGCTACTTTTCTTTCATTTTTCATTCATTTTTGTTTTGCTCACATAAGTCATCTGAGAACCCTCTGTTATACTTAGAGAAGGGCTCTATCTATTGGTCCACTATGCATTCTCAAAGATGAAAGTACATCTTACCAAAGATAGGTGGGACACGTAGGTAAGCTAATGGGAAAGATCTTGTGCTTTTGTCATCTGTCTCAAAGGGATTCCTTTCCAAATCTGTCAAAACAATAATAACTCTTATCTTTTTCTGTCACTATAGATGTTTCTGGTGTGTGCGTGTGTGTGTACACGCACGTGTATTTTAAAGCAACACACTACATTGCAGAAATTCTGCTAATGAGAACCAGGATTTGAACCCTGGCTCTCTAATGCACTTTGATTCGGAGCACTGACATTATAATGCTGGCTTTGCAGATATGCAAAGAAACTCGCTAACTTAAATAAGGAATAACAAGTAATACCTAATTCACTTGTGGTCATTGTGGGACAAGACAGTCTTAAAAGAACGCACTTTTAATTCTTGGTTAGAGGCCACAGTGAAATAAGTACAAGACATTACAGACACCAAAGTCATATAATTACTATGTCCCTGGATAATTACTCCATGGTTAGAGAAAGTGTAAAAGCTTTACACACTGAAGAGTATAAGAAAGAAACACATTTTATCATTGCAAATTTGACCACATGCAGCAGTGATTAATTGCTGCTCTAGTTAACCTATACTATATATCCCTCTCAAGTTAATATGGTTAGAAATATCATTTATTTTTTTTTCCCCACTCTCAGAGCGTTGGCTTGTCAGTAATACATAAAGAAGATTTTTATAATTCATCATATCCCTCCCGGTCTTCAAAGGCAGACTGTTACTGCATCTTTTCTTTCTTTTAAAACAGGACAGGGTTAAAACCCTCAACTTGAAAGACATGTAGAAAGTTTGGCTTAGTTACAGGGATTTCAAAGACCCGAGCCAAAGTTAGTATGTCTGTGCCAAGATGAAGGATGGAAGGAGCATATGACTGGACCCATCTGTAGCAAATTGCCTTTGATGATGCAACAACAAATAATTAAAACACAACAAAGAACAGCAAATGATCCCAGTAGTGCACAAAATCCTCTGGAAGGCTGATAAAAGTACTGGTGCGGAAAAACAGCGTTTCTTCCAGGAAGAGATTTTGAGAAGGGAAATCCATTTCTCTAACCTTTAAAGAAGTCTTACTGTTTCTATGTGGGCTCTGCCCCATTTACATTCTTTTCTAACCTCATGTTGGCACTAATAATATTCAGTAAAATTGACTCTGAAGCCCTGAGATGGAATGCCACTATGCAATATCTTTGCAATTTTATGATCAATAAAATACCCTCATGCCAGAACATAGTAATCAATGCATGAGAAATGAATTTCAGACAAAACAATAATAAAAGTATTAGCAAGATAAATATCTTGTAGATATTAACAATGTCATATACAGAAAATAAGCATACCAACACGTAGACTATAACAAGAAGACCTACAATATTTAGAGAAGTCATGAATTAAAACCTGAAGGCTTATGAGATAACACATTAGAATTTAAGAATGATGAAGATAATCATTACCCCATAATATTTGTGCATAGAGTGGTAATTGCTTTCTGGCTCCAAAGACACAGATTTAGACTGAAATTTAATAAATGAGAATTGCATTTTTATACCTAATGATAAGATGTAGAATACTCTGGATCTATGGTTTATGGGAACAATGTAGAATAATTACTACATTATATAATCTCCTAAACCAGATTTCAGTTCCTGTCTAGAATTCTTTCCTAAAGTTTATTTGTCTGAGTTTTCGTTTTCCCTCCAATGTGGGAAGTTTATGAAGCCTCACTAATTGGGCTGGAAATTTCTATGAGAAATGCAAAGTGTAGAATAATGATAGCATTCTCATTCTTCACTCTTGTGCTTCAACTATAGCCCCAAGAGAAGTAGTTTGGGTCTGCACTCTTCTTTCTGGTTCCACTTTAGGGCAATTCCATCATTAACCAGGCTCTTCCCTCACTTGTCATGATCATAACTAATCTTCTCCTAAGCAGTGCAGTCCCAGATGAGCTTCTCAAGCCCTTGCAGCACTCACTCTGTATTCAATGGCTGTTGGGTTATGCTGGGTTATGCTGTCAGGTTGGAAGAGGCCCCTTAGGATGGAAAGAATGAGAGAATTCAGCCAGAAAATAATGTGCTCATTCCAATTGAAGAAGTTTTGCGAAGCCTAGTGATTGCTGTATGAGGTTCAGCTAAATCTGGCTTAGTAGATTTTATAAGGTGGTAATTGTTTATATTGTTCCAACAAAGCATAGGTCCACATATTTTATACTCTTGCCATTCTGTGGTAAAATGCAATCCTACTTACAGAGTTTTACTCTAAATCTTTTGTTGGAGACAGAACTTTACTACAACTCTCTGAACAGATATCCTAATAATTATTTCTACTATCTTTAAGGTAGTCTATTTTGACTTAAATGACCATGATTAAGGAATAGTAGGCTTCAGAGTTAATATAAAACAAAAATGGCCAAAAACAAACACCCTACAATGAAATACTCTATGCAAATGATATCAGGGTTTAGACTAAATGCTTTAAATCACAAGTATCCTGCTAGCATGAAATGTAGGACAGGTGGCACTTTGAGTACCCACAGAAGAATAGCAGAGTATTGAGAGACCCCAATGGCAGGTCGTCATCTGTATAAAGACATGAGACAACCAACTGACTCTGCTGCCAAGAAGGAAGAGAGGAGAAATGAAAGGATTGGGGCCATGGAAGGAAAGTTGTGCATTCCTTCCCCATGTGAAGCCCAGAATCTAACTATTGACAAAGCCAAAAGGAGACTTGTGTCATTGGCAGCTGCACGTCACCCTGAGGCACTTGCTCTGCTGTTCACGAAGGCCAGGACGCGGCAGGGAATCTGATTTCAATCAGCATAAGGACAGCCATCCTACCAATGAACACAGTGTGACATAGGAAGAGGCTGACCTGAAGAATGAAAGGAGATGATTATGTCATGTGAATGATTTATGGAAAGGATTGATCTAATTAGGGATGACATGTAAAAATATAAATGAAGCCAGTCAAAGAAGAGATTAATGTAACATGTAGAGTCTAAAATACAGGAAAGAAAAAAAAAAACAAAACAAAACATTTGTTTGGGATATATATTTGATGAAATGAATTGAATCGAGAGTATGGAAATCCAGCTCATATTTCTGGAATTAGGCCAGTTGTTCCTTAAATCTTAACTTATTTCAGCTCAAGTGGTACGAGAGAGACATTACTGATTGTCTTTCACACAAACATACATTACCCTGAGATCTGCTTCTTTACAGGGGCATTTCAAAAATCAAAGCTAAAGTCATGATGAGTATATGATTAAAGTATTATAGAAATTGATTTGTTGCTTTTGTGAAATGAAAAATTCACTCTTACCTGCTCTTGTATTCAGAAACTCCTCCAGTAGTGTTTGGTGTTAAGTATTAACATTTGCCATAAAAATCATGAGTTCGTGCTCTCTAAGACTTGAAATGGCTGTTGTCCAAAAGCGATAAAAACCTGAGCTGAGTTTACTTGGCAGCAGATGCCAGCAACCAGATTAACATCAGATACCAGGAAATTTGGAGGCTGTAGGTGAAAATGGGTGGCTCTTTAAAACTGGATATGAAGAGATTCCACGAGTGGAAAAAAAAAAAGAAAAATACAACAAAGGAGAAGAAAGTGAGGTTGGAACAGCGGGACCACTTCCCAAAAAGATATCAATGGTTGACATGAATTACTTTGGGGTTTGTCTTTTTAAATATTGTAGTTGTATATTTAATCACATCCCTAAAAGTTGATTAGGGGTCATGTCTTCTGTTTCTTCATCTGCCAGAGTGGTTTTCCAAGACAATAGTGATCTGCCCTAAGACAGCTATCAAAGGACAATGTAAACTCCCACTCTTTTTATTGGTCCTTAAAAAAGAAAAAAACAGTCTTGGGGCGCCTGGGTGGCTGAGTGGGTTAAAGCCTCTGCCTTCGACTCAGGTCATGATCTCAGGGTCCTGGGATCGAGCCCCGCATGAGGCTCTCTTCTCAGCAGGGAGCCTGCTTCCTCCTCTCTCTCTGCTTGCCTCTCTGCCTACTTGTGATCTCTCTCCTCTCTGTCAAATAAATAAATAAAATCTTTAAAAAACAAACAAACAAACAAAAAACAGTCTTAGCCTCCATAATGGAATCTTGGCAGCTTATTTTGATTTTGCCTCAGTTTGGTCTTCACTTATTATTCATGATCTCTCCTTTAAAGAGAATGGCTCTCAGGGAGCAGTAGCGTGGAAAGTGTTCCGGTGGATATACATGTGTGTGTGCGCACACACAGAAGCATAAGTCTGGCCATGGAGGCATATACACAGGTGTATATACACACGGCCTAGTAGCTATACATACACGTGTTTGTGTGTACAGGTATGTGTATACATGCCTGCACATATACATGTTTTCACTGGATCCCCATGTATGTGCCATCAGAGGGAGGTTGTGACGTTCTTAGCCGGCTGTAGTGAACCGCAGGCCTGGAGCAGAAGCAAAGGACCCCGAGCCTCTTCTGTCTGCTGTACTAAAAGAGCTGCATGCATGCTCCCGAGATGATTAGAACTGCAGAAGGAAGTAAGGGGGAAAAGATCTCCAGCAGACATTTGGCACTGCTTGTTGACAGGACAAATGTGCAGACCTCTGTGGTCCAGGGCATTGTGCGGGAGGATGATTGCAGGGTAACCGTTTTGTCCTTAGAGTGTCCTTCGAGTGCCAGGTACCAGCTCGTTCCTGAGTCTCCCCTCCCCCAGGAATGCTAGGGCACTAATCTAGTCCTGGAGACCGAAGAGATCTATGGATCTCATATCTATATATTTGTATTTGTTTTTCTCATTTTTATTTTTCTTTCTCTCTCCCAAAACCTCTCACTGGAAAGAAAATTGGAGGAGAGGGGCGCCTGGGTGGCTCAGTGGGTTAAAGCCTCTGCCTTCGGCTCAGGTCATGATCTCAGGGTCCTGGGATTAAGTCCCGCATCGGGTTCTCTGCTCAGTGGGGAGCCTGCTTCCCTCTCTCTCTGCCTGCCTCTCTGCCTACTTGTGATCTCTCTCTCTCTGTGTCAAATAAGTAAATAAAATCTTAAAAAAAAAAAAAAAAAAGAAATTGGAGGAGAGATGACCTTGTTTAAATAACTTTTTATTTTAGAAATATATTTTTAATGTACTACTAATAATGTTCAATATTCATGCATGAAGATACTGGTAAAATGTTTGTGTGTCCTACATGCTAGGCATTGTGTTAGCAGCTTTAAATCCTGAATCTCTAATTGTCACAAAAGACAGGGTAAATATGACAGTTTTCATCTTTCACATAAAGAAAGAGAGGTTCATGATGTTTAAAAACATGTCTAATTAGTAAAAAACTGGGTTACTTCTGTTAAACTCCACTGAGCTCAAAATAAATATACTTGAGTCAGATTTGAAAGTAGTGAGAGATCGTAGTTTCTCTGTCACTGACCGTGTGGTTGAAGGGGTGGGAAATACTGAGAAAAAGCATCATTGCCCTCCCATATAAGTCTCATGGAAGACATCACTCATTTTTCTGCTAAGCCCATGGGCAGTTTTGAAATTTTCAGTCTTTGATAACTGAGAAGAAACTTTGGCATCTCAAATTTATGGATAAAACTTTCTACCATATTTATTCTTTTAATATAGTCACATAATACTTTTCTAATTACCTTCCTCTTTTCTGTGTGTGTGTGTGTGTATGTGTGTGTGTGTCTGTCTATATGCAGCTTCTTTTCACTAATGAATGTGGCCATGAGGAATGTCAGTGGTTGACATCTAGGTCAGTGTACTAGGATCTGTTTAATTTTTACCACAAGTTTTTTCTTAACCACCTTGTTATCACTTAGTTTTATCTTGTTATACTCTAGCATCACCATTTCTAATCCCTGGAACAAAAACAGGAGTAAATAACTGCAATAATTATGCTTTACATGTAGTGTTCTTGTCCCTAGTAAATTTCTTGACATTTATTGCTGAGTAATTAACCCACCACTAATGGGCATTCAGGTCTCAGTGATGTTGCCCAAGACTTTAAGAGATGCATACAGCTCTTTTATGGTATTAAACCTTACTATAGTTCTCATACTTTGTTTGCATGTGTGTATATGTGTGTATGTATATATATATATTCAATTTTATATATATATATATATATATATATATTTTGAATTAAAGGCTAAACCAAATCAAACTTTCATTTATAGTTCTTATTCTAGCATTTCAGTAGTTTAATGTCCAGATAATAAATTATAGAATGAGCATTTTTTTTTTTCTCCAAGCATTGTTTTGTTTTTAAAGAGAAATAATACATTTGGCTTGGCAGGGGCATAAACCGTATCTTCCAGATGACCTCTTGTTAGCAGAGCCCTCCAGTTTCACACAGAAGGCAGCAGCATGGCCATTAGATTCAGACAGATCTGGGTTCAGTCTTTGGTCTGCCCTTAAATTGCTTGCTGTGTATTCTCAGCTTCAAGTTTCCCACCTACTGAGACTCAGTGTTCTTATTTATAAAGTGAATTAATAATAGGTAATTTCAGGGTTGTTTTTAGCATTATAAAACTGTATCTAAGACCCCTGAATAGTTATAGCTATTACTATGTTAATATTATTATAATTCATATATAGTATATACATATAAGAAAGCAGATAAAAGGTTCAATTATTTTATAATTTATTATAAAATTTAGTATCTTCTGTATAGGAGATATTTTATATGGCATCTTTGATAGAGGAACACAGAAATAAGACATGGAATTTCCCATGAAGGAATTCATCCCAATAAGATACACACACACACACACACACACACACACACACAC
>CM052897.1:105695207-105714539 GCA_028534135.1 Potos flavus
CAGCTTCCAATGGCAGGCCACTCTTTTCCTTGACACCACTGGTTGTCTGTCCTCTCAGTTATATCTCTTCAGCAGGGAACCAAGAGAGTAATTAAGTTATGAACGTGTATTCAAGATGCTAATTTCATCAAAATTTTCAAAATAATGTCACAAAAGATTATACTTCTAAAATGCTTATAGGTTGAATTTTTGTTTGTGTTAGTTTGTATTTCTCTTAAAAGTTGCTTGAAACAACCACTGTTTGCCAAACAATGCCCATTATTCAAGGCAGTGTAATAATAACATAAAAAGACAAAAGAATAAATATTAGCAAGGATCAAATAAAACCCATGTAATAAGACAATATGGGGGTTCCTGGCTGGCTTAGCCAGAAGAGCATACAACTTCTTGGTCTTGGAGTCATGGATTTGATCCCCACATTTGGTGTAGAGACTACTTAAAAATAAAATCTGAAATAAATAAATAAATATATATTTATATAATATATATAATATAAAATATTATATATATTATATATATAATTGTCTAATTATAGATCCTGATACCATGCATTGAAAATTTAGTAAAACTATTTAGAGTCTAGCACATTGGCCAAGGACAATACAGGTTTAACAATTTTTAATTTATTTTATGTGTGCTGTTGTTTTGAGTGTGTCCTTTCATTTTGTATGGTATCTATTTTAATTAATTTTTTACCTTCATTTCTATCTCATTTCTCTTTCCCTCCACAAACGACCGTTCTAATACATATGCTTGGTTGTATGTATTTTGTACTATATGTGCTATTCCTTTTGAGTATGCTATAATTTTCATTATATTTATTACTTTTTTCCCTTTTTTGCCTAAAGATCCATCTTTGTTTTAAAATATGCATCCAATTGATCATTTCCTATCGTTGCAAAACACTCTGTGAGGTGTACTTATCATATTTTGCTTTTCACCCTCTCATTGCCTGACTTCCACAGAGTCTGAGCATCTTCTTACAGGTCATTTGATCTTTAAAGTTTCTTCTTATATAAATTGTTTGTAAATCTCTCTTACATATTTTTCTGCCTTGTCATTTTCCTATTGACTTTTTGGATTTATTTTTATAATTTAGCTTTTAGTCTTTAACGTATTTGTATTTCTGTTGTTATGGTGAGACTTACTGCTATTTTTCTCTCATTTTTTTTAAGTTTACATTTGATTTTTTTTTAGGCTGGTTTTGGTCTTTGACTTAAAACACATACTTGTGCTCGTTTACCCCTGTTAATTTCTACCTCTTAACTAGATAAGCCATTTATCATGCTCTTATGACAATATTATCTCTGTCCTTTGCTTTCTCCTATACTTCTTTCCGCTGCCCTAAGAACTGATAATGTGAATATTTTCTTTAATTTTCTCTCTGGATTATTTCTGATAACTTTTTTGTTCTTTGGTCACAACTTTTATATTTTAAGATTTTATTTAGTTATTTTAGAGAGGGAGAGAATACGAGTCAGGGGAGAAACGGGGAGGGAAAGGAAAGGGGAGAGAATCTCAGGCAGACTCCACACTGAGCACAAAAGCCTGACATGGGGCTCGTTCTCATGACCCTGAGATCGTGACCTGAGCTTAGACCAAGACTCGGATGCTTAACTGACTGAGCCACCCAGATGCCCCCGACTTTTATATTTTAAGACTACCCTCACTTTCTATATCTTCTGTAAGATTCTCTTGGATTTCTTTTATTTTAGCATATGCTCCAATATTTGTGATGGGGTCTTTTTTATGTCAAATTTGAGGTCCTGTATCTTGGATGATAATTTTTTTATGCCTTAATATTTGACAGTGTGGCTAGATATAAAACTCAAGGTTCAAGGTCATTTCCTTTAATACATATAGTTATTAATTTACTGTCTTCTTGTATCCAAGGTTGTTATGAAGAAGTCTGATTTCCATCTAATTATTGACCTTTACTTTTTCTGGAAATTTTTAACATTTTTTTTTTCTTTGCTAGTCTTAAATTTTACCATAGCACTTAAGTGCATTTGTCTTTCTTTTCTATCTTGTTTGATACTTCATACTGAAATATTATCTCTAATATTTTTATGTGTCCATTTCTTATTAATCTTTGTAGAACTCCTTTTATCCATAAATAGGCCTTTCTATTTTTATCCTTAAAATATCCTTCAGATTTTTAAAATTTCCTATTCCTCCTTTTCCTGCTGACTCCTTTGAAAGTTTAGGAATCAGATCTTTCTACTCATTAATTAATTTTTCAGTTATAACCATCCTGCTGTCTTTATACTTATTTTGTTCTTTATGGACATATTATATTTTTCTATATTTTCCCTCTCTGGCTGTCTCTCTCTCTGTCAAATAAATAAAATCTTAAAAAAAAAAAAAAAGTATGAGGTCAAATACATTGCCAAAACAAATATGCAATATATAAGGTAAAGGGTCAATATGCATAATACATAGAAATCAGTTCAAAGTTGGGTAAATGGTTAAATTATAAGAGGAGAGCATTTCTTCAATTTCTATAATTTAATTATTATCATACTAATGTCTATGTTTACTATTATTAGTGTGGCCTGTCACTTTTCATACGTTTATTGCCTTGGGTTTTTGGGATGGCTTAACATCCATATGAATGAATGCGAGAGAGATGTCCTTGGCCAATGGCAGAGTCATGAGGTTTTTCCTTTTTTCAATTTAGAGAGAATCGAAAATCAGAATATTAAGTAAATAAAGCAGCAGTGTATGTGGAACAAAAATTAGATTGACATATAACTACGTTTTGAAAAATTGTTCTGATGTATATTGATATATATCAGAAAAATAAATAAAATCTATATTTATATAACTTTTCTAGTAATTTATTTTTATGACTTTCTCATTTTAGAGTATTACCTCCACAGTGAGACTCTTATTTTTTTTTTTTTTCACCTTTTTATTCCTGGTATCTAACATAGTACATGTGAACATCAAATGTTTGCAGAATAAATAAATGAATGGACAGATAAGCCAATAAGTAAATAAATCTCCATTTTACATTTGAATGTATAATTTTGAAAATTATGGGGATAAGATTTGATATGTTATATTTAAAGAGGAATGATAGTAAATATATTAAAATTGTATTCTACAGTCACCCACCATTAGGTTGATCCATGATTAGTTTTCAAAAGAATTCACCCTCGTTTTCTTTTCTTACTACATAAAATGATAAGGGATATATTATTCAAATCTCTTTTTCACTAGAAGTTCAGTTGTAAGATTGAAGAAATGGTTTTTATGTGATTGGTTAAAGTGATCACACAACCTTCTGTGATGATTTTGTTGAAAACCCATCGGGGGCTTGTCATAGTTAATGAGTGGTTCTAGAAACTTCAGAAGTAGATTAATAGAAAATATTAGCAAAGTGAGTTAAGTTTGTAAATTAAGACAGACTTTATCAATATCCATGTCTGTTATGTGTCAGACAGGCCCCCTCTACTTTAATCTTTAATTTAACTAATCATTCCTTTGATTCCATATCACTACAACATCACTGACAGTCGAGGATTAACCTTGAAAAAGGCTTCTCTTCTTTAGTCATCAGAAAGATATGAAATTCCATTAATTAGGTGTGAATTTCCCATCTCCTTCAAGGCAAAAGTTACGTGAGTCTCTGGGTGTAAAGATTTATCATTTTTTTTTTTTTTTTTTTGGAGGGGGAGGGCTGTTCAGAAATCTATCTAGACACCATTAGTTGTTTTGCAAAGTTAATTTTGGATTAACTAATATGTGGCTCCACTTTCTCTATAATTCAACCAAGGAGGAACTGCTTGATTGTGTCTCCCTCAGCAGAGCAAGGTGTCAGCCATATTTATCAACATGAGTGCCCTAAAAGCTCGAACCTATGGAAATGTAATTCCTTTGGATCCTTTCTCCAATATTTCTCTTTTTCTTCAGTTTATATTAATAAAAATACCTGTAAATTATGTGTTTCACAGTTGCAAGTTATAAATCTGTTGGAACAGCTTGCTTGATTTTCTGGCTGCCATTCCACTCAGTACTCCCCTCAATTCCACAGTTTTGACTACAAGCTTCAGACACAAAGGTTTTGTTGTTATCAGTGTTAATTTGTTATGAAAACAAAATAGTGGACCCTGAGATATTAGTTATTTGGGGCTAACCATAAACAAACATATATGTACATATATATATATATAATAACATACATAGCAAGTATATTTATTTATAATGCCATATATAGCAAATATGTAGCTTATTTCTCTTTCTTTGCAATGTGTCCATCATCATGATTTATTAAAACATCTAATTCTCAGGAGGAGCTAGGTCCAGAAGAGAAAGAACAATGAAAACCAACCTTACACATTCAGAGGAGATACATAAGTGTTTTAGGAAATTATTTTTTCCTTTATAACTGAAGAATGTGGTAAAGAAAAGTTGTAGCTGATGCTCATATATCAATCATATTATAATAGAATTTTTTAGGTAACCAAAATAATATATTAATATAATTTTTGAAATCCTCCTGAACTTAGAAATCATCACTTTGCCACCATAGCTCACTTCATTCTCCCTTCGTTATATCCATCAGGGATAGTGATTTCTCCCACATATTCCTCCTTCCATCTCATTTCTTCTCTTTCCCTAGGTAAATTATTTCCACTCTTTGAAGGAAGGTACCATCTAAATAATTACGGAATATGAAGAGAAGGTTGGGGGAGCATCCCGAGCTATAACCCAGGGTTTCTGTAAAATGTTCAGATCCCATGAAATATCTAGGATTTCGTGTGCATGCAAAGGAGAGGTGGAATGAACTGCTCCTAAATAGTGTCTCTGAAGACACTGAAATGGATTTATCAGTACTTCTAGGAAACATTGTAGTCGATAAATATGCCTCTGTTTTGATGAGGTCAAGTATATCACGGATATTATCAAAATTCCAGTATTTATTTTTTAATCAGTTTTCCCTAATCCAGTGCTTTCGTTCTAAATGATTGGCTTTTTTACTTCTTTTGTGTTTATTTCTCTAATGCAGACAGAGAAAGGACTATCGAAAGTATGGCAAGAAAGTGAGCAGAACTCTCATGATCATTGGCAAAAGGCTGTCATCCTGCTAGGAAAGCTAAGGAATTTTGAAGTCATATTCCAAGGTATCAGAACAAGGGATCTAGGAGGAGGAGCTGCGATTGACGACATTGAATTTAAAAACTGCCTGACTGGTAAGTTTCTGGAAATCACTGCTTTTTGGAACAACTTTTATAATCTAGCTTTTATAATTTTATCTTTACTTCTCATTTACAAAATGTTCTGCTGACATATATTTGGTACATCCATACAAATCAGCTGAAAGAGATCATTTCTTACTTGTTGAACTTAACATGTTAAGGGAAGATAGCTTCTCCTTCCCACAAGTACACAAGTATTTAGTTCCTTTCTTCCTTCAGACCATCCCCTAACATGCAAAAGTATTTTCCTTTGCGTTAATTTTTCAACATGGTTTACGTATATGCCTGTATTTACGTACATTTATCTAAATTAATTTAAATTGAACCAGTAAAAAAAAAATTGTTAGAAAGCCATCACTTAGTGGAACTAGGACAAATAAATTCAACGAGGTGCAATTCACGTAGAACTTAAATTGAAAGCCAGGCTTTGGGTATTTAAAATGCTACTGCAGCAAGTGAGCAGCAACTTGAAAAATTTTGCTCTCATTTATCTCACTTCCAAATGTGTGAAGTATAACTGTACTTAGATTTTCTTTACAAAACTACCCAGAAAATGTCAAAAATAATTATAAATATACTGGCAAAGTTCTTTCTGAGGCACTATTCCATCTGATTTCCAAAACATGCCATGTGATAGACACTGCCAACAAATTCTACACTGATTCTTTTGGAGGAAAGCTCCTGGGACTGAGAGCTAAACTTGAGTGCTGTTTAATTTTATTTTTGCTCTCACATTAAAGTATCTTTACTTTACATAAAGTAAAGGCAGTTCATAAATGTGATTCGGTATTTGGTGATGTTGTAGCATCTGCTCTTTTTATGAGCAAAGCAGCTTCAGAGATCCCAGATGATGTAGGGAGCACAGAGCTCTGGTTCTTCATGTCAAGAAAGGGACAGGATTTGGGCTTGGAGATGTTTGGGAGGGAGTTCTGGACAACAGAAAATGACGTTCTGAACATATAATCATGAAAATGTATCTTTAGAAGATACACGTTTATTCTAGAAGAATTGCTTCTTCAATTCTTCTCTAGTTACCTTCCTAGTAATATGCTCAATTTCCATTATAGTTAGTTCTTCAATCTATAAATGATTCTGGAACTTAAAAAAAAAATCTCCAGAACTTTTTTTCTAAGATTTTTTAAAGAAAGAAGCTTTTATTAAACAAGAGAGATTCCTTTCCTCTTTAGGGAGACAGAATGATTATTAGATAGGTTGATTCAGGACAGAAGAAATCTGAGCGTTGTTATTCCAACTTTGCCAGTTTTGTGGAGGAGTTTACACTGGTTTTTTTTTTCCCCATTCTTGTAAAGTCCTGTGAGAATTTACATGATTATAATTAATGCTCAGCTTACTGGGAAATACTTTTAATATCTTATGTTTAGTGATGAAGTACTTTTTAGGTCTATAGTTCTTTCTATGTCCTTGAAATAAAGAGGCAAATTGTGACTAGT
The DNA here is from genome assembly GCA_028534135.1 of Potos flavus. Lineage (NCBI taxonomy): Eukaryota > Metazoa > Chordata > Mammalia > Carnivora > Procyonidae > Potos > Potos flavus. The sequence goes on from CM052897.1 coordinate 105,701,863, forward strand.
TGTACTTGAATATGGTCATTTGTGTATCAAATATATTTTAGGACAAAGTAGCCATTGCTTTATTAAAAAGCAGTTAAAGTCCAATCTGCTACAGATAATGAAGGTTTTCAAATTATGTTTTAGTTAAGATAGAAGAAAAAAAATATGAGAAAGTGTGAAAGAATATCTGTGAAAATAAAAGAGTGATTATTTTGTCTCCTTAGGATTTTTTTTTTAAGATTTTTTTGTTTAGGGGCACCTGGGTGGCTCAGTGGGTTAAAGCCTCTGCCTTCGGCTCAGGTCGTGATCTCAGGGTCCTGGGATCAAGCCCCGCATTGGGCTCTCTGCTCAGCAGGGAGCGTGCTTCTCCCTCTCCCTCTGCCTGCCTCTCTGCCTACTTGTGATCTCTCTCTCTCTGTCAAATAAATAAATAAAATCTTTAAAAAAAAAAAGATTCTTTTGTTTATTTGACAGAGACGGTGGGAGAGGGAACACAAGCAGGGTGAGAGGCAGAAGGAAAGGGAGAAGCAAGCTCCCTGCAGGGAGCCTGATGTGGGGTTTGATCCCAGGACTTTGGTTTCATGACCTGAGCCAAAGGCAGACACTTAAGGACCGAACCACCCAGGCGCCGCTTGTCTCCTTCGTTTTAACCTACATGCCAGTAAAATGTTAGTATTGCTCAGAATTTGTTACCCTAAGTTGTTTGGCACTATCACCAAGTTAGAAGAGAATGGCATTTAACTAAACATCCCCAAATCAGAAAGGCACTATAGAACAGTTGTTAAGAACAAGGAGTCTTGTGGCTCCTGGATGGCTCAGTCAATTAAGCATCTGACTCTTGGTTTCAGCTCAGGTCATGATCTCAGGGTGGTGAGATGGAGCCCCTGACCCCCTCAGTGTCCTCACTCAGTGGGGAGTCTGCTTCTCTTCCTCTTCCTCTCGCTCTGCTCCCCCCCCACCTCGAGCTCTCTCTTTGTCTCTCTAAGATAAAATGAATCTTAAAAAAAAAAAAAAAGAACAAGGACACCTGGGTGGCTCAGTTGGTTAAGCATCTGACTCTTGATTTCGGCCCAGGTCATGATCTCAGTGTTGTGAGATTGTGCTCTGTGCTCAGCCGGGGTCTGCCTGAGATTCTCTCTCTTCCCCTTCCTCATGCCCCTCCCGTCTCGCTCACCCACTCTCTCTCTCTCAAAAAGAAAAAAAATGAGAAAAAGAAAGAACAACGAGACTGGAGTCTTAACTATCTGGGTGTGGAATCAGCTTTTCCACTTAGTAGTTTGGGTGGCTTTATTTTACTTTGCCTCAGTTTCCTTATCAATAGAATGGGGACGATAATGATAGTACTTCCATCATAACTTTCTGTAAGTATTAAGTATGTTAATATACGTGAAGTACTTAGAAGAGTCTTGTCACATAGTAAAATTTGTACATCACATTTTATTGTTATAGTTGTCACCATTCCTATTGACCATGACCATGTCCTCAGTTGGCGTTTTATTGCCCTGCACTAGGTAGCCAACTTCAAATCATATGCAAACACATTGCCATAAAGTCTATCATGGAATTGTTGCTGTTTGCCATTTGAGGTGAAGTACTTAAAACATTACTTCATATTTATTTTCCTGTCACATACTACTCATAACAAAAGACCATATATTATATACCATTTGTATGAAATATCCATTAACAGGCAGATGCGTAGAGACAGAAGGTAGATTAGTGGTTCCTTAGGGCTGAAGGAAAAAAGGGCTGAGGAGTAACTGCTAAGGAATACGGCATTTCTGTGTAGGATGATGAAAATATTCTACATTTTTTTGTGGCAGTTGCACAACTTCATAAATATATGAAAGACATTAAATTATAAACATAGGTGACCTTAATGGTATGTAAATTCCAAATTATAAAGCAACGAAGTTGTTTAAAATATATATAAAAGCAGGAGAATTATGGAAACATGGTAGTGGGGTTTGTGGCAGAGTGGTTTTTGGGTTTTCCCAAGTTCTCACATCAAAACAGAGCACCTAGTTAGCGAAGTCAGTAAATCACAGAAAACATAGACAAAATTAAGTGAAAAGGCATCCCTACAAAAGCCAGTATATAAGAAAATAGGGATAAACCACCAACAACCACAAGACCTATGTGTTATTTATTTGTAAAGGAGAAGACAGGCGAATCGTGAAAGAGCTAGCAGATATTCACTGGGAAATTCAGGCAGGTGGTTTGAGAAGGGCAGATAAAACTGGAGGGCTTTCACTCACTTACAGAATGAGTGGGTCCAGGGCTCCGTGGGGAGTTCTGTGGGGTTGGAGCCCTTGACACCATGAACTCTCAAGCTAGATCCACCATGATCCTCTTCCATTTCAGGAGTTCACATTCCTAAACCCAGCGAAACAAAGCATTAACAGACAGCACTGGGAGTGGAATCAAAATTGAGTAGACTAGGGACAGACGAAGGAAAGAGAAGACCCACATCAAAGTAGGGGGTGGGAACAGAGCCAGAAAAATCTCAAAAAACAAGGTACCATATGTTTTTATAGATTTATATAGATTCTATAGAGTTATAACCTTTTTCAGGGGTTTAACACAAATCCTTTAACTTTTGCTATGTCATTATAGAGCTTCAGTTTTCACATTTGCAGAATGACAGGATCATAATGGACTCTGAGATTTTCCTAGGACTATCTGACAACTCTGGAATCTATGCATATTTTTAAAAGTTTGGAATAATTGTGAACGAAGTTTAAAATTGATGAAAAGTGAATGTGGAAGAAGGTGGAGGATATATATGATTTCTGTGTATTTATATTTCTATTTGGTGGTTATCTACTTTACCTGCAAATAAGGAAGCAATTTGAGCTTCATGGTTGCTTTTTATTTTCCATTCAAAAACTTACAACTCAATTTATTAGATAATATTTAGTACATGACTAACATAAAGCTATATGTATTATTTTTTTATTTCTTTGCATTCTGAATATATCACAGTACTATCTTCAATTTACTATCAAGTCTGTTGTATTTTTGTAAAAAGAAAAATAAGGCAAAGGCATAGGCATAGTCTTCAGTCTATCCAGGGACACATTAAGAAGCCTATCTCCTTTTTGGATAAGTTAACAAGGAAGCAAATAGCTTATTCATGGAAAAATAAGTGATATATTAGGAACTTGTTATCTCTTCTTTTTGAATTTATGTTGATTTAAATTTTTTTTTTTTATAAAAATCCTATGAAGTGCAATTACCATCCTATAGAAGAGAGAAGTAGGACTGGAATTTATATAGACAGAAATAAAATATTCCACCATTGTAATTATCAAAGTGTCAATTCTAAATTTAAATGGTCACTCATTTTTCAAAGAGAGTATTATTTATTAAGGACAGCCATTCAGCTGGTACTTAATGCATTTTACTATGAATACTAAGTAGCATTTATGTCAGTTGTTGGGAGCCCAGTTCTGCAAAACCATTAGGTGCAAATCCTAGGTTACCCTCTTGCTGTCTGCTCTGTGGTTTTAGGCAAGTCACATGATCATTCTTTGTCTCATTTTCCTCGGCTCTGAAATAATAATACTGCCTCCATCTCAGAGAGCTCTTAGAACTAAATCATTTCCTTCATGCAAAGTGCTTCGAAGAATGCATGAGATATGGCAAACCCTGAATATTTGTTAGCTAAAAGTATAAAGAAACAGCAAGAGCAAAAAGACTTGATATTGTTTTAAGCACAACACTTTTTCTGTCATTGTTTAAGATCTGGTTCTGTTCTGTTCACCTGTTCAGCAAACATGTATCGATTGCCTGGGCTGCAGAAAACTCTGTGCAATGTACTGTGCACATCTCTTCAGAACAGGGCTAAGATGCACGTGTTATGCAGTATTCGGCTTTATTGATTCTCCATTTCCCCTTTCAGTACCCCTGCCTTGACTCCCGGCACTTCCTCCCCTTCCCCACATGCCCCCTGTGCCTTATATTTCCTGGACTGCTCTGTGAACTGTTTCCAAGAAACTCCTAAGCCTGGTCCCTTAGCCTGGTCCCTTAGGGTGGGAGCCAATAACAGTGTAAGATGTTGCCTTTTCCACTAAAACATCTAGAAGATTCAACTGAAGGATGACCAGATTTGAGTTCAGGGAAAAGGAAGGAATAATTTAGGGAATAGAAAATGCTTCCAGAAGTCAATAAAATCTTCTAAGTAGACAGTAGCACAGTAGCTACTCTGTTTTTCTCTAAATTCATACAGAACAAAACAATCACGCTTCCCAAATAATCCTAAATGTGAAGGGAAGGAAACAGTGTGGGGATAAAGTAAGGGAAGCCAGCTAATTTTAGCTGTCTGGTGCATTGTCTTCACACTTAAACTGAAAAGGCTTACTCTTTTATTATAACCGCTTTCACTTTTCTCCTCAAAAACTGTATGTATGACTCCTAAGTGTCCTTTAAACAGTAATTGATCTGGAGTGAAAAATAGTGGCTTGATGATAATGATTTCAGTGCAGCATTACTCTGGATTCAAATTGAACTGGGGAGATCACAAAACAGTGATTGCTCTGTATCAAGTTCACGAATACATAAATCCATAAACAGAAGTCTGTGGAGTTTGCCTTCAAAATTTAACCTTCGTCACTTAGTTTAGATGAAAAGCTATACTTCTGCTCAATATATGAGTGCTTCAAGTGTTGCTTTTAGATCTTACATAATATTCTTTTAAAGCGTATGTTGGAGAAAAGAAGAGAAAAGAAAAAAGAAAGGATGGCAATGAGTAAAAAAAAAATAGTAATTGAACATCTCACCCTAGTGAAATAATTTAAAGCCACTTATTTTTAATAACTAATGTTTAGATGATTTGTAGCTCTGTATAATGTAAGGATGGATAGAGAATGAATCCGGATGGATGGATGGATGGATGGATGGAAGGAAGGAAGGAAGGAAGGAAGGAAGGAAAGAAGGAAAGAAGGAAAGAAGGAAAGAAGGAAGGAAGGAAGGAATGACAGATTAGAAATAGAAACCATTTATTCAAATCTTGGTATGTGTGTGAAAATTCAGATCAGAATAAGTTTCTGCCTTCATTGAGTTACATTCTGGTGGCAGACACAGATAATAAACAAAGTAATCTGTAATATTGTGTCATGGGGTAATAGATGCCATGAATGGTATAGAGAAAAAGCGATGGAGAATTATTACCTTGGTTAGAGTGGTAAGAAACAATCTCTTTGAAGGTTACAGTTGAGCAGAGCCGTAAATGAAAGGAGAGGTGACCATACAAACATCTCAGTGAAGAGTTCCTCTGGACCAGCCAGGCAGATTTATCAGAAGGAAAGCACGTTGATGAATGAAGGGTAGGGGGATAGCAGTGGGTCTCATCGTTCAGAACTTTGTCATCAGAAATGCCTGCTCTGTACTGGGGATGTCCTCACAGTGCAGGAATTAAACAGGCTGACTGGAGTCAGTCTCCCTAGGTTTAAATTTTGTCGCTGCCACTTACTTGCCATGGGACCTTGAATACATGCTTATCAACTCTGTTGCCTCCATTTCTTCATGGCAGTAAAAGTCAGACCTACTTTTATCAATTTAACAAATTAACACATACTAAGAGGACTAAACAGAAGCTAACTACTCAATAAATGCTAAACATACGATTATCATCATAATCATCACCATCATATTTAATTTAATCCTTAAAACTCCAGGAAATTGAGGTACCCAGAGGTTGCAATAACTAATACCAGCTAGGTTGATTTCCTAACTGATGCTTAACAGCATAGAACCTTAGTCATAAAAACATGGAATAGTACTAAAATCATGATAAATACTCTTTAGTTTTTTAGTCAAAGAGAGGTAACTGATTTTTATTGATTCAAAAATTTTGATTCTTCATCAGTAGAAAAGAGTGGTGATATCAGTTCACGGACTTAGAAAAAAATACTACAATTTTTTTAAACCTTTCATTGTTTGTTGTAGAGATTATTTACTATTTGTAAAATATCCATTTTCTTTTGTTTTATTTGTGTTCATTTAGCCAACTTACAGTACGTCATTAGTTTTTGATGTAGTGTTCAACAGTTCGTTAGTTGTGTATAACACGCAGTGGTCATCACTTCTTTCCATGTTTCCCAGACCCTTTTGGGTAAGTAGATCCATGTGAAAAGATGTGGTCAGCATGCTCTGAGAAAGTAAAGTGTCTCTTGAAGGTTGAAGCATTTGCATGCTGGAAGACAACCCTCCAGGTCTCCCTTCTGATGCCGTGGTAGAGGAGGCCTTATTTTCCAAATGTTGCATCTCTACCTGCCTGGTCTTTTCTGAATTGGTAGAGAAAAGTCCCGCTGCCAATTTCTTTTAGATGTGTATAGCAAGTGACCCTCCAGAAATGGTGTTTTGAGATTTTGGGTTTATTTGTTATGTGTCATATATATATATATATATATATATATATATATATATATATATATATATATAATTGGTCTTACCTAACACACCATGCAATTTTCTATATTACAGAGGGAATATTTTTACAGCCAGAGCTATTACAGAATTGTAGTATACATATATAAGGTTGTATTTGACCTTGAGTTGTCAAATGTATCGAAGCAGGTACATTTGTTGTCTTTGAGGTTACCTCATGAGGATTGTTGTTGCTTAATTAATGAACAAAAAGAAATCACAACCCAAGCGATCAATCCTTTTCAGGTTTTTTCCAAACTGAAGATGTAAGAGAGAAGGATACCTCTCTTTCAGATTCTAATACTCTTAAGTATGTTAAGAAAGAGCTTTTAGCCCCTGCTCTAGCCTTGTGGGGAAAGCGGTCAGGAGAAAAAAGTTGACATTACACAAAATTCAGAGCCAGGGAGTGGAGAGTCCTTGTGGCATCAACCCTCTACTTTCAGTTATTGCCAGCTATAGTTTTCACTTTGTTTTATTGCTTGAATTGATTTGAGAGAGGCCTCAGGAGAGAGGCTTCATTGTCACGGTCAACCAACAACATTGTTCTTTAATAAGCCTTAGAGCCACATTATTTGCTTCTTGTAAAATCAGGGCATAGATTCTTGTTCTTGGTCCCATGCCCATAATTTTAGAAACAGGACTATGCAGTTGATGTTATTATATCCATAAGCAGCTATTTCAAATTAAAAAATTAAAGCCATGGATAGATCTAATTACTTTAACGTTGTATTGAAATCATTTGTTACATACCTGGGAAATATCAGGTATTACTTTATCTTTCAATATAGTCGATAAGATTAGTGTTCCAGTGTAAAAAAGGTCCATATATAAAGCCATAATTATAATCATATCACAGTGACAAACTAAATATTATAATTAATGTGATTATTCTTGATTATAATCCAAGCACAATGATATAACTTCATTCATTCGTAATATTAAGGTAAAGTAATTGCTCACGCATACATTTCAATAAGGATTAAATGCCTTTGAAATACTCCTAAGTTCAAATGAAGGCTACTGTAAATCTGAATACTAACATTATCCTCAGTTCATTTAGTTTCTAATTAGAATTTTTGCTTTAATTACAGTGAACATTTCTACACTTAATACCTTGGTCAGTAAGACCATTGCACAGACTATTTGTGACAATATGGCACCTCAGTTTTTACTGAATTATGTTTTAATAATTATTTCCTATTCAAAATTAATATTCATATCAACAAGACTTCCATTTTACATTAATGTTATTTTTTTGTTAAAATTTTCCATTACACAGTTGAAAGATATATTCTTCAGTCCTGAAACATTAGTACAAATATATATAACATATATAATCTACGGGTATACTTTACTAAAGAAATTTATATCAATTGGATCAAACATAAAGAAGTAGATTTTAATAAAATTTGCATATATGTACATGTAAAAATATTAAACCAAGGCTAGAAACAGACTTTCTTATCTATTATATTTGATGGAACACACATACACATATACACAGAGGCATATATGAGTTTCTGAAAAATCTCATATTTTGAATAATCACACAAGGAAAGGGCTTGTGGGAAAATAGGGTTGGGGCAAGCCACGTCAAGCATAGGTAACTAACTCAAATGCTACTAGTATAAACAATAATAATCATAATAAAAAATACTAGCACAGTATAAAACATTTTAAAATCCTGAAAGAACTTTTCAGTAAATGTATTACTTTACCTAAAAAGCGGGTGAGTTGGGAAGCCAGAAATCTTGGTGGAACGGTGGTTTAAGAAATGTGTAAGGCTGTTTAATAATGGAGACACGGGGAGAGTGCCCAAAGACTGGAATAAATGTATGATAAATAAGTACTTGCAAAAGAGAGCTTGTGGAGAAACAGAGTGAACACTAGGTAACACATACTGTACGGCCCTGCGTTTTCTTGGCTTTCTGGCTCAACTGTGTTGGTTTTCTTACTTGGTGGCACAAGACATTATTTTGTGAAGAGCATCATCCAGGAATCAGCACTACTTCTGTGTTGTATTGGCCAAATCCCCCCACCCCCATCAGTTGCATACAATCTTCATTGTTCTACAGAAACATGGATGACCTATGAAATAATCAAGACAACAGAAGGAAACTAGTACCTATTAGACATTAGTGGGTACCAAGGTCAAACTAGACCTAGCACATGCATGATTTCTTTTAAGGAGGGAGTAAAGATATTTAATACAGAATGGGTTATTGAAGGATTTGAGGAAAATAAGTCACACGAATTGTCTGGAAAGTTGCCTCGGCAGATTTGGGAAATAGAAAGTTTTAAATTGTTGACTCAAAGGTCAGGAAAGAGCTCAGCAAAAGAAACCAAGTGTGGTTTGGATTTCTTTCCACTTAGTTTATTTTTTGGTCTTTTGGTCTTTATACATTCTCACGATAATTTCTGGGAAGTCTCTAGGTTAATTAGGTCTAGTTTAATTGCCAATAGCATTAAACACAAAGTGAGTTTATTTAAGGATAAGGAGGCAACTCAGGAAACCCAAGATCAGGAACACAGTCCAGCTTCAAGAAGATTCTAAAACCAAGATTGAAGAGGGAACTTGAGCCGAGCTTTTTCTGTGCCTCTTGTCTCTTAACTGCATCTCTGCACATCTGTTTCACTCCCTCACCCTGTGGAACCAGCTTTCTCTGCTTCCCCATGCACAGGCAGAAAACATGACGATAGCTCATGATTTAAGAGCCTGAACAACACTGCTGCAGAAATTCATTGGTTATATTTCTAAATTCTCTGGTAGAGGACTCTGATTGATCTTGGGTCAAATGACCTTCATCAGAACTGTAGTCTGACGGCAGGGACGTATTGTACCCCTAAGCCTACTGGGCCCCAAGCTTGGTGACCATATGGATGAGAGAGAATCATCAGATGAAGGGATTGAGGTAAACAAGTCCACTGCGGGTTCATTGACAATGTATTCTTAGGATGTTATTCATTAAACAAATATTAATGTAATAGTTCCTACAAATACTGAAGTATAGTACACAAATGAATTGACTATTTCAGTAGATGGCTAGTCTAATGGCATAGGTAAAAAGCAATGAACTGACCTAGAATATGCAGTAGGAATAGAGAAGGGGGGAGGGTGTATAAAAAATTGTGGGGGAGATGACAGTTCAGGATGGGTGCTTTATTTAGCTCTTGTCATGATGTCTACCTTCCAGCTGGCAGGAAAAAAATAAGGTGGAGAAAGAGGCAAAGAGCATATACTAACTATCCTTTAAAAGATTTGCTTAAAACTGTTGCACAGCAATTTCACTTATAACTAATTAGCCAAATTTTTAATCCATATTCAAACTATAAAGAAATCCAGACCATGTGTTTATTCAAAACTAAGGAAGAAAGTAGTGGATATTTGTTTCAAGTTTGTTTAGAGAACTAATAGCCTACCACAATTTCCTGCTAGCAATTTCTCAGCCTAAGAACATACAGAATTATGACTTTAAATGTATATTGTCTGGGCGTCTGGGTGGCTAAGTCGGTTAACCATCCAACTCTTGGTTTCGGATCAGGTCATGATCTCGAGATCCTGGGATCGAACCCAGAGCTCCACGACTGGCTCCGTGTTCAGCAGGGAGTTTGCCTGAGAATTTCTCTCTCTCTCCCTCTGACCTTCCCCCTGCTCATGCTCACACACTCCTGTGCTCTCTCTCTCTCTCAAATAAATAATCTAAAATTAAAAAATAAATAAAGGTATATTGCCACACCCTTCTTCAGGGCACCTTGTTCTTGGCTCTGTTTCTCCATATGCTCTCTGCTAAAGTGCCTACTGCTTAGCTCTCAATCCTGGGGCATATCCTCCCCACCCCCCATCTCCATAACATCCTCTTAACCCTTTCTTAAACCCCCACCTTTTCCATCAAGATTGCTTCCCTTTTCTATAATTTTTTGACAAGTACATTTTTCCTAATTTAGTAGGCAAATTGATGTAGTGTTTTCATTTATATATACAATTACTAACGGGGTTAAATCTTTTTTTAACCAGTGTGCTCCTTATTCACGTTCACATTTCTTCTTTAGAGAATTGCCCATTCGTTTCCTTGCCAAAGATTTCTGTGAAGTCGTTTGCTTTCTGATGTTGATTTGAACATGCTCTTTCTTTAGTAACTATATAAATTTTCTTTTTTAAGATATTTTCTAAATATGGTTTTCTTGCTTTTCTTTGTCTTTTCATATTGTTTATAGTACTTTCACTGAGAACATTTCATTCACTTAATTTAATTCTGTTCAATTTAATTTAATTTAATTTAATTTAATGAAGGTTTTACTTTATAGGTTTGCTTTTGTCTTTAAGAAACACTCTGAGATTAAAAATGTTCATGTTTTTCTGTTTTTCATCTTTAATTTTAGTGCTTATATTTAAATGTCCTTGTGCCATACTTCTCCATCACCATAGAGATTTTGTCTAACTTTAATTATGCTTTATATTTTTTGTTGTTCCTTTTTCCAAAGTGCCCTACCAAGAACAATTCACCATAACATTGTTGTTGTTTTCTTTGCAACATTCTGGTACATTTTACTTTCCTAGTGTTGTGATCTACTATTTTATTTTTTAATTTGTTGTGCTTTGCACTGGGGGAACACCCTAGTTTCATTTTAGTTGTTTATTTCTTAGTGGTTAATTAGAATTCTCTTAATTGTCTTACTCTGGCGGAAACTAAAACGTGGAATTAGGTGATTATCCTGATTATCAAGGACTCATGGGAATTCATTTGGCAGGGTGATGCTTTCATTTTCTTAATTGCTTTAAGTATAAGCATAGTCCAAAGTATTAAAGGTTCTTTTAATCTATACAAAAGCTAAATGTGTTGGTCAAACTATTAAAAAAAAGAAAACCAAAAAGAAATGAAATTAAGCAGTTCATCATTTTATTATTCACTAATTGATCTGTTACTGTTTATATATTTCGAGTTCATCTTTCCAAGACTGTTTTATGCCTAGATATATTTTTATGAGTTCAGTCATTGATTGAATGTTATCTCAGTATATATTAAATATCATGAGCACGTTGAAATGAAGTCAAGTGGAAGACAGCTTTTTAGGGGCATTGGGTACACTTTCCCGAGAAGCTATGGGATCTCTTCCAGAGACCACAAGAACATATGCCCAGTGAAGCATGTGGAGTCTTTCTACAAAAGGTCAGCTGTAGCCTCAGTGATTAGATCTGAAAAATTAAGAAACTCCAGTGTTCCGGGATCCCAGAAAGCCCATTTCCAGAAATCAGCCCACTCCCTGCCTCATGTCACAGCCTTTTTCCTTACTGGTTCTGATCCTAATGTTAGTCATAGTCTACTATGACAAATGTGTTTTCCTTCCTTTCTCTTTCTCTCTTTCTGTCTTTCCCTTCCCCTGCTTGCTTGCTTGCTTGCTTTCTCTCTCATCCTTCCTTTTCCTTCCTCTTTTTGCTAAAACAATCTTACTTCCTTTTGTGAAATGTATCAGTGATCATGGGAGTCAACCCTGGCTACACGCTAAAAATCTCTGGGGGACTTTAAAATAATATCTCTACCCAGGCCTCCTTCCAGACCAATTAAACTGTTATCTCTGGGCGTGGGGTTCAGGCATCCATAATTTTTCAAGCTCTAAGTAATTACAACTTGTAGCCCTTATTATACATATAAAACAGTATCTTAAATTATATTTTCAGTTTAATATTAGAATAAAGTGATTCCCCAAGTTACTGTACACAGATTAAGTGCATTGTCTACACTTTGGAAATTTTTTATGTGCACTTTTCTGCTGGAGGAAATCACTGTCCTGCCTTTTATGATAACCATCCTCTGGAATTTATTTTTATCGTAGCGCAGTTTAACTTGGTCAGTTTTTGTACTTGATATAAATAGAGTTACACTATAAAATCATGTGCATTTTTGGTGACTTGCTTCTTTTTTAACTATATGGTTGTGAGGTTCTTCACTATGCGTAGAACCGTGACTCATTAATTTCATCAATTATTTTATGTAGTCCTGAATCATTATTCCTTGGCTCAAAGATGATTTGATTCAGGGGCACCTGGGTGGCTCAGTCAGTTAAGTTTCTGCCTTTGCCTCAGGTCATGATCTTTAGGTCCTGGGATAGAGCCCAGTGCAGGCTCTCTGCTCAGCAGGGAGTTTGTTTCTCCCTCTCCCTTTGCCCCTCCCCCTGCTTGTGCCTTCTCATGTGCCTGAGAGCTCTATCTCTCTGCGTCAGATAAAGAAATAAAATCTTAAAAATTTTTTGATTCTATTTCTTTTTTTTTT
>CM052897.1:105715039-105735537 GCA_028534135.1 Potos flavus
TCAGAGTTTCTTTCCTCTGAAGGCCGAGTTATATTCCGTGGTATGTATATACCACCTTTTGTTTGGCTTCTCTGTTAGTGTATGCTTGGGTGGCTTCCAGCTTTTGGCTATGGTGAATAGTGAGAATATGGGTCTATAAATACCTGTTGGAGTCCTTGATTTCAGTTTTCCAAAGTGAACTTGCTGGATCATATGGTAATTATATTTTAGTGTTTTGAGGACCTCCATTCTGTTTGTCATGGTCCCTGTGCCATTTTACATTCTTACCAGTAGTACAGAAGCATTCCAGTTTCTCCATATTCTCATCCAAACTTGTTATTTTCTGGGTATTTGACTTTATTTTTTTTATTTTTTTATTTTTATTTTTTTTTTTAAGATTTTATTTATTATTTGACAGAGAGAGACACAGCGAGAGAGGAAACACAAGCAGGGAGAGTGGGAGAGGGAGAAGCAGGCTCTCCGCTGAGCAGAGAGCCCATGTGAGGCTTGATCCCAGGACCCTGGGATCATGACCTGAGCCGAAGGCAGAAGCTTAACGACTGAGCCACCCAGGCTCCCCTTGACTTTATTTTTTTTAATAGGAGTCATCCTAATGGGTATGAGGTGGTATCTCATTTTGGTTTTGATTTGCATTTCCCTAATTTGCATTTATGATGGTGAGCATCTTTTCATTTGCTTACTGGCCATTTGTCTCTCTTCTTCTCAGTAGTACCACAGTTTTGCTTGCTCTAAGGCATAGATTTTTTTTTTTTTTTTTAGATCTACCATAATTTGTGACACAGTCTGTTGAACAGTGGCTTCAGCCATCATATTTGTTCATCTAGCACAGTGATTTCATTACAGAGAATCAGTTTTCTGAGGCGATGAGCTGAACTTCTAACTTGTAGCTACTAATATGCACTGAGGACTGCCATTTTTCTATGGATGTATATACTTCTCTAGCTTTCACTGTAAGCAGTGCTAATTTGTATCAAACTTCCTAAGACAACTTTGATGGGAGCTTGTAAATATCAAACCTGTTTACATTTGTATTTCACTTTTCCTAATTTCCTTCCTTCCTTCCTTCCTTTCTTCCTTCTTTCTCTTCTCTTCTCTTCTCTTCTCTTCTCTTCTCTTCTCTTCTCTTCTCTTCTTTCTTTTTCTTTTTCTCTTTCTTCCTTCCTTTCTTTCTTTCTTTCAAGATTTTATTTATTCATTTGACAGAGAGAAACAATGACAGCAGGAACACAAGCAAGGGGAGTAGGGGAGGGAGAAGCAGGCTTCATGCTGAGCAGGGAGCTGGATGCCAGGTTTGATTCCAGGACCCTGGGATCATGACCTAAGATGCTTAATGACTGAGCCACCCAGGCGCCCCAGTTTTCCTAATTTTCAAAAAGTAGCTTCAGTTATGTATGTATTTGTAGCAAAGAATATTGTATGACAAGTGGTCTCATGCTTATTTTGTTTTATTTCAGTCTCATGAAACTCCATCTAGATGAGTCATTTTTTTGAAAATAGGAAATAAAAAGTGTGAGGCATTAAATGCACTAGAAATACCACATCTCTCCTGTCACAGCCTGGCCATATATATATTTCTGAATGTCAAATAGAGGAAAGATGAAAAGATCTGTCTTTTATAAAGTGTGGAGTATGCTTGTAAAACAAAGTGCACGAAGAAGAACCAGAATGATCACTGGTGCATTCTCAAGCAGATTAGTTTTAGGAAGCTTCGCATTTAGAAACGGAGTTCTAAAAATCGATTTCCTTAAAACTATATTCCTTTATCTCCATTGTAAAATCTTTATGTACTCTCTGATGTCTCCATAGCTCAGCCTGAAGATTGATGATATATATTTAGTCCATTCTTTTCCTTCCAGTCTGTATGTCAGGTCTGTAAAAAATCAAGTTTCTAAACACATGAGGCTCAGACTAGGTCTTTTATGTTTCGGTGGTCTATTACTCTACCCCTTTCTCCCACACCATCTTGCTATATATAAGGTTTGTTATCTGAAGTATGTAGTCTCTTGATTTTGATCTTTCATGGGAGTACCTTGGCCCTTCATTAGCCTTTTTTATTCCATGTAAATTTTAGATTCTTGTGAATACGAATACACACACACACACACACACACACACACACACTCATCCATATTCGTATCTGTGTATATGGATACATATCCATCTACCGTTGAGGCAGGTTTCTCATTTGCTCTATGCAGCAGGTATGAGCCTGCTGATCCCAGTTTTGTGCTGGAGCCTCCAGTATATCCTCTGTCCTGGGTTGGCCCTAAGCCAATGAAGTTGTTTTCAGATTTCAACAGAAATTTCCAGTTGGCTGAATCCATTCCATCTCTGGCTTTGAAGACTCTTGCATTTAAAAACATTTCAATATTGCTTTACACATGTAGGTATTTACTCTCAGATGGTCTTAATAAGGTGACTAATATCTCATACTGCTCAAAATGCTAATAAAAAATGATTTTTCCATCCATAATATTTAAAAATGTAGAATACAGTAGTAACATAACGGTGTTTTGGAATGTTCTGTGTCATATATTATGAAAAATTGTAATACCATTTTTGAAAGGTTAGCCATTTAAAATGTATATCTTTTCTCAAGATGTCAGTGTTGCTTTATTCTTTAGGAAATGTACTCTTTGGTGAGCTTCTCTTTAAAATAACATGAAACATATTAAGCAATTTAAATACTGTGTTGAGTTTGATAGTGAATCCAGTGAGTGTCCAGGTTTTCGAGTCTAAAATTTTTCTGTTGTGTTCCAGAAAACATTAAATATTTTATTTTTCAAATCTCCTTAAAAGTGTAGACCATAAACTTTAATTATATTATCTCAGTTAATTCTCTCCAAAAAAAGGATTCTCTTCTTTTGACTGGAAAAGCAATTATCTTAGATATTATATAACATGATAGGCTTTCAGATCATTACCTGAGTTTGAATTTTAACTCTACTATTTCTCAACTGTGTGACCTGGGACAAGTTAGTTAGCTACTATGTGCCTCTTCTATATGATTGGATTATTGTGAAAATAAATTGATTTAATCCTTGCAAAGTGATCCTAGCCTAAATCAACAATTATTATTATCTATTAATACTAGTTTCATTTTCTTCTCTGTTTAGAAAGTAAATGATAATATAAAATATTAATAATGTTTCACAAAGCGGTGTTTTGTTGTAGAAAGAATGCTGGCCCAGGATGAATGAATTAGGACTTCCATTATCCATAAATCGAGGACAGTTTTATCAGCTTTATGTATTTTATATTAGCTAAATCTTAAAAGAACACATTTTATACATAAAGGTTTTGAGGGGCAAGCAGTGAAGAACCCAGAAGAAAATGGAAAAACTAACAGTAACAGAACATTTACCAAAATGTCAAGCATATATTGAAAACTTTCCGTACATCATCTCATCTGATGTTCACACACAAGTTCATATCGGACCTACAGTATCTCCATTTGTCAGAGAAAGAACCTGAGCCTCAAAAAGATCCACTGATTTAACCAAATCACACAGTTGTTACAGATTTTACTCAGGGAGATTTTAAGAATTTGTTAAAAAATATTTATTTTTATTTTTGGAAATTATTTGTTTACAATTATAAAGTAGCTCTAAATGGTTTTTTTGAGTCTCAGTTTTAATAATCATCTTCAGTCGATAGTACTCCTCCTAAATTCTGAAGAGCTGATTGAAATAGTGTATTGAGAATACAGTGCAGAATAAAATTTTATACATCTTACAAATGTGTGGGAGTTCAATGGAAAGGGTCAAAGATAATATTTAGTGTGATTAGACTTGTTTGTATTCATTTTGTGCACAAAAGCATAACTTGATCATTGTATGACCCTGAAATTTGCACATAAATTGAAAATTATATAACAGTGTCCTGCAGTAACCTTACTACATAAATAAAAGACAAGATGGGCTAATTAAAAAGTCTGAATTAGATTGTTCAGCGTTTTAGAATCTCTTATTCTTTATTAAAGCCCATGAATGGTACCAAAATCAGAGAGGTTCTAGCACCTTGTATTTTTAGGACAACCATGTATTTTCTTATATGGGATTGTTTTTTATTGTATATGTTATTAGTCATTGCTATAGCCCACCTAATCTACAATAGGACCAAGAGAGATCAATAATAGATGTAATTAACTGCTAACATTCTTTTTTAGTCCATGTCCCAGAAATCACTTTTACCAACCTTGAAAAAATCAAGGTCATTTTTTGCTAATGATTCTGGGATGAGAGCATAGAAACATGAATATAGGCAAGATATAGGTGAAAAGATGTGCATCTGTGGACCATACATGGGTAGGCATTATGAGGTTTATAAGTGATGCAAGGTGGGAGAGAGAAAGTAGCCAAAAGAAGAAAGTGTGTGCATTTTTGTTATATTTAGTGTGTCTGATACGCTGTAGAGAAATCCAACAGAAAAATGTATTGTAGGTTTCTAAATTCAGGAAAAGGTACAGATTGCGATGTAGATATCAGATCATTAGGCCCCAGGGAGCAGATAAAATCATGATGCCCAAGGAGGAACAAAAGGAAATAAAGCAGGTTCACAGTTTGTTCTATTAGCATTTAAAAGCCTTAGCCAGGGGTGCCTGGGTGGCTCAATCAGTTCAGCATCTGACTCTTGACATGAGCTCAGGTCAGGATCTCAGGGTCCAAGATCCAGCCCTGTATCTGGCTCCTTGCTTGGCATGGAGCCTGCTTAAGATTCTCTCTCTCCTTCTGCCCCTCCCCCCACTCACATGCATGCTCTCTCTCTCTCTCTCTCAAAAAAAAATTAATTGATTAATTAATTAAAAGGCTTGGCCAAAAAAGGAGCCAAGATGAGAAGGAAGGTGAAGAAATCGCAGAGTACCAGGAACGTGATTCCTTTAGCCAAGGATCTAAAGGAACAGAGGGCTTCAAAAATAGAGGCATTTTTAGCATATCAGAGGCAACAGTGAAGTCCAGAATGGACTTTTAAAATGGTAATCAGGAACTCATCAGATAGCTTAACAAGGATTCTGTTTGTGTATATAAAGAATAGAAAAGAGGTGGGAATGGGTGAGGACTTCTGAATCACTAAACTACTAAAAGCATTCATGCTTAAAAGTATCACATTCTGAGTTTTGTTGGTGGTGGTGGTGTATTTCCTTATTATTTCTCCTTCCTTCTTCTCAGGCATTCTAATACTTTTTTTCTGCCTTAAACGTTTAAGTCACTGATTTGATATATTGCCTAGGGTTCAGCAGTCTATTGTTCTTAAAGAATATAAAGAATCCATAAAGAACACTGGATATTTAATATATGTCCAGCTCTAAAATAAAATTAAAAATATGAGTCTCATGTCTGAAAAGGCAGGTTGGGATATATAATTTTCTTTCATACAAACCTAGAACAGTTTATAAAGTCACCTTTTTGTGTAAAAACATGAAAATATCAGTCTTCAGGAGATTTTCCATTTAGTGTGCACCTTGATTCTGTATTACCAGTTTAATCTCATTTTTTTTTGTATGTTGCTAAACTCTTGCTGTATGCCAAGACACAGTCCACTAACTCTGATAACACTTCTGATAATTTGGACACAAGCTGAACTTTGCCATCGCGGAGACCAGTGAGGTTACATTTTCAGATGTCTTGCTAAGAATTGCCTGATATGTGCATTGACCTTCTTAAAACCTAGCAGTTTTTCTAACATAAGATAGATTTAAATGCTCCTGCTGAATAGAAACTATGGAAGGTATTGTTAATTTCCAGACTTTTGAAAATACCAGTCATGGGATATTAAGTTGTCAACAGTGTTAAGATGTCTTTTCATTTGCAAACTTGCCACTGATTGCATTTCCAGAGCAAGAGAGGGCTCCAAGTGAAATAAACAGTTCATCTGTGAAGGAAGATCTGAGGTGCATGATCTTCTTCCAAAATATATTTTGGCCTTTTACTTTTTTATACCACATGTTGCTCTTCCTTCAAATAGATCCAAACCTTCCATATTTTCAGTATGTTGCCAAACTTACTTGTTAAGGAAACTGAGAAGAAAGGAGTTTTGTAAAGGAAATTCATAAACGAACCGCTTTGTCTCGGTCAGGTGGTCCCGTCTATCTTTCTAATTGGTTAAATGACTAGCTGAGATGACAGACACTTTGAAAGGCCATCAACTAAAGAACTGTATTAAATATTTATTAATGCAACACTGTAAGCTAGGACTTTTTATTGCTTTCTGATGGCAACACATAAATATCTTTAATTATAGTGCTACCCATACTGTTTTACTAATAAACTTTTATCCCCAGGTTATAAGTTCTTTGAAGGTAAGACCTATGGCAATATCCACCATGTTGTCCAACAGTGGCTTAATACATGTTTCTAGGATGAATGAATACAAGATTCTAAATTGATGACATCACTAGATATAAACATTTAGTACTTTTTATGAGAGACTGAGTTTCAGTATTCTCTTTTAGAGATTGATATTAAATGGCTTACCTAAGGGCACAGACCTTTTATAAGAATGGGGGATTCAAATCATTACCTTGGTTCTCATATTTGGACTGCCCATTAGTAATTGATATTCACTGTTTAGCACTACCAGTTCTCACTAGAGGTAAACTTACTTAGAATGACAAAACTTTTGAAACATAAAAAAGTTACATAAAAACTATCCAAAGATAATCAAGAGGTTAAAACAGACTAATGATCAGGAAAATCCACATATTATCCAGTAAGAAGAAACCATATTTATGGAAAGGTTCCCTCTTCCAGACAGTACAAATGCATCTTAATGTTTCCGTTTCAGTGGATGCCCTCAGACGCTGATATATGTTTACTTTATGTGAACACAAGATACAAAAAAATCATATATACCAATTTCAGGGATTTTTTAAAGCATAGATTTACCATTGGACAATGCTAATTATGCAATTAGCATAATGTTTATATTAAATAAGTATTGGGAGAAAATGTTTTATAGGATGTTCTTGGGGCTGTCTTTAGAATACATGGTCTAAGACATTAACAATTTTTAAATATTAAATTTATATTGAAAATTAGAAGAACTGACAAAATTATATCATGGGATATGCTTCCCACTCACTAAAACATATAAACATATTTTGAAAAGCGCAAATTAGTACTGTAAACTAAGTTAAAAAAAAAAAATCTACCAGTCCTAGGATCATAAGAAGGGATTTAAAACCTAGATTATAGGTGGAAGCTAACTTCCCAGTGGCCTAAAGGATTTGAGGACCTGGCCATAGAATATAGTACCTGGAGACTGGGTTTTTTATTCCTGTAGGAGAATGGGAGAGCTAGACATGAAACCTTTGTGTAAGGCCTGGTCATTTTCAAGAAAGCCTCAAAGATACTTGTCTGTCTAGGGACCTGGAAAAAACAAAACAGGAGCTACCGTCATGAAACCAAAACCATGAAATTGTGCCACACCACGTATAGGATGGAATATGATGTAAGAGTAAGAACTCCAAACAGCAAATTAATATTGAAATTTTTAGAACCACTTAAACTTCAAGGACAATGCAGAAGCCAGTGTAAATTTATGCTGTTGGGGCCATCTGCTAATGGGATTATGATACAGAAAAAAGGAAAGCATGAAAAAAAAGAATAGGCAGGATGCTAAATAAAAAGTTAAACTTCTTGTAATAAAATTACAACTGAACATAAGTATCAATGGAAAAGTGAAACAAAGAGATTAGAGAGACAACTGAGGAGTAAATCATCAAATTACTATGAGTTTGGGGCACCTGGATGGCTCAATCTGTTAAGCCTCTGACTTTTGGGTTTGCTTCAGGGCATGATCCATGAGATCAGCCCCAGCTCTGCCCTCAGTGGGGAGTCTGCTTAAAGATTCTCTCCCTTTGCTCCCCCTACTCGCATGTGTTCTAAATAAATAAATCTTAAAATATATATATATATATATATATATATATATATTTATAAAAATATGTGTGTGTGTATATATATATATTCACCAGAATGTAGCACAGTAAAGAGGGGGAAAAAATAGGACAGAGATTAAGAGACACTGAAGATCAGAGGAGTAAATTCAACACTTTTCTAATAGGAGCTCCAGAGGTAGAAAAGAGAGACTTAGGGAAAGACATTAGTTGAGGAGATAATACTGATCATTTTTTATAACTGAAAAATGGCATGACTTTTTAAGTCATTATAGCTTAGAAACAATGACATTTCAGTGGCAAGGAACAACCTAGTACCCAGAGCTTGGCTTCTGATAACATTTTCCAATAAAAGGAACCAGGGCGAGGAGCTTGAGTGGCTCAGTTGGTTAAGTGTCTGCCTTCCACTCAGGTCATGATCCCAGGGTCCCAGATGGAGCCCTGCTCAGCGGGGGAGTCTGATTCTCCCTCTGCCCCTCCCTCCTGCTCTGTTTTCTCTTGCTATATCTCTCTCAAATAAATAAATAAAATCTAAAAAAATAAAAATAGAAAAAAAGAACTAGGACTTCTTGGAGAAACGGCTGATGGCTGATCCTAGGACTGGGCCATGAAACATACAAGATGAGCCTGATGCAACTTATAGTGCTACAAAATAAGGTAGTGTGCAAAAGAAAAGCCTACATCGATGGGGTATGTCAAAGGGACCTGGGAGCCAAGTGAAAGAGCTCCTCTTGGCCAAAATTGGAACAATTTGAGCAATAAAATAAAATTGCATTGTATTATGACTCAAATTATAAAATATTCTTGAGTCTATACTGATATAAAGATTTACTGAATAAATAAGTAAATGAAAGAGAAGAAACAAATTTCCCATGTATAAGAATTCCAGGTAAATTATGTAGATTCCCTGCCCTGAAAGAGGGGGAGTGTAGATCACCATAGATGTGGCCTACACCCAGTGATTCCCTTCCGAAGAATGGAGTATGGAAAGGGATAGAAAAGGGAATTTACAGGGGCGCCTGGGTGGCTCAGTGGGTTAAAACCTCTGCCTTCGGCTCAGGTCATGATCTCAGGGTCCTGGGATTGAGCCCTGCATCAGGCTCTCTGCTCGGCAGGGAGCCTGCTTCTCCCTCTCTCTCTGCCTGCCTCTCTGCCTACTTGTGATCTCTCTCTCTATCAAATAAATGAATAAAATCTTTAAAAAAAAAAGAAAAGGGAATTTACAGTGGAGAATCATGGCAGGCACTACACCAGCCAGGTGAACAAGGTCAACATGAACACTACCAAGTCCTGTTAATAGTTTATACTCTTGTCACTACCTGATGAAAATAACACTTCTGTAGTCTTTCTTCCCCCAAACCATTAATTCTATCTAATCATGAAGGGAAAACAAATAAAACAGTAGAAAGGCATTCTGCAAAAGACTTGGCCAATACTCTCCAAATAGGAAATGTCATCAAAAACAAGGTAAACCTGAGAAGCTGTCAGAGCACAGAGTCACCTGAGAAGACATGGCATTACCAAGTAAATGGCATTGTCTACAAAGGCAGGGAATATGCCCATTATGTCTTGCATATGATTAGTATATTCTATACGAGAAATGAAGGTGCTTAAAGATGTATGCCCGTGTGAAATTTACTGTCTGCAATTGCAGAGCATATTGAATATTACCACTTAAGATGATAAAATTCATGTTTGCCCTCAAATACAATCTACAGAGTGATTATATCTAGTTCTGTATAATGAACCCTGTATATAAAAGTTTTAATCTAAATAGAAATTTAAAGGGATAAGAGCTTCTTGATTGTCAATTCTGTTTCAAAGCAGAATAAAGCCAGTTTTAAATTGGAGTCACTTTCACGTTGGTGACAGTCTGTTCAAATCCATAGTAGATTAGTCTTACATATGCATCATCCTTTTATTGGATTAAATATTTCAGCTACATTATTTTATAGACCTTTTCTTCATTGTAGGATTTTCAGTTTATTATGCCTTAGTTTTAGGTCTTTAGGATTCTACCAACTTTTTTTTTTTCTTTTTTTGAGGGGGGAGGGAGGTAGGGGCAAAGAGGGAGGAAGAGAGAATATTCAGTAGGCTCCATGCTCAGCACAGAACCTGACATGGGGCTTGATCTCACGAACCTGAAATCATAACCTGGGATGAAATCAAGAGTCAGATGCCTAACCAACTGAGCCACCCAGGTGCCCCGACTTTTTTTTTTTCCTAAAATAAATATTAACTCTAGTTTTTTTTTTTTTTTTATATATGCTCTATTCTGCAAGTCATATTATCTCAACACTCTATTATGAGGACCAGTGTTCTTTCCATTCTTATATCATTAACTGTGGAATATGTGAGATTATCGTTCATCCCACATATTTGTCAACCAGGTTAGGAGGTACTGCTTTTATCATTTTGACTGAATAAAGAAACTGAAAGTAGCTAAATATGTGTAAGACAGTCCCACTAACATAATCCGCCTTTTCTATTTACCGTGATGTTTTTGGTAACAACTGTCCTATCTACATTCTTGTCTTAAAGAAAATCTACTTCTCTTAGAATTGTAGGCTCTTCTCTTTTTTCTTCGGGTGATATCTAAGCTATAGATATTTTAGTCTTTGCTTGCTTTACTGCAATTCAAAGCACTGACTTGATTTCTTTTCATGTCATTGCTATTCTCTATTGTTAAGGAAATGAGCCTCATTTAGAAATGTAGTCTATTCTAGTCATTTTTAAAAACTAAAGAGTGAATTATTTAAAGTCAAAACACATTTCCTCTGTGGAGTAATTATGTAGGGCTCCACAGCCTATTGCATGGAGAAATAAAATAATCCCCAATGCATAGAGTTGCATACTAAATAATGTCCACATACTCTGTGTTAACTATAAATTCTCAGTAGTGTTAATTAAAAATTATATGGCAAAGCTTCTAAACCACTCAATGAACATGACCTTTAATTCTTCTTGCTGATGCCCATAGTTAAACTATTTGTCATTTTCTTAGATACCTTCCTTTCATTCTTCATATTTATACTATATTTTACTGGTAAATTATTTTTGAAAATTATACAAGTTAAAACTTGCATTTTTATCAAATCCATAGAGATTTGCTATTTTTCTTCATAGAAATACTACCTAACTTTGAGTAAATTACCCTCACATCAGGCATATCAGCTCCGTACCTATAATAATTTATGTAACAAAGGAATTGTGAGCTTTATTTAATTTGTTGAACTAGATTAAAAATAGTTTGAGACCTTTAATGCACATCTCTGTGAAGGTGTAAAGTATCGTCATTGGACTTCCTATGATCTAAAATGATATTCAAATATGTAAATCTCTACAGATTGCTTTGGGTAATAGGGACTTTTAGCAATGTTGGTTATTCCAATCCATGAAAATGAAATATCTTTCCAATTTTTTTATATCATCTTCAATTTCTTCCATCAGAGTTTTATAGTTTTCAGAGTACAGGTCTCTCAACTCCTTGTTAAGTTTCTTTCTATTTTATTTTGGGGGTGGTTGTAAATGGGATTGTTTTCTCAATTTCTCTTCCTGCTACTTTATAATTAGTGTATAGAAATGCAGAAATTTTGGTATATTAATTTTGCATCGTGTGACTTTACCGAATTCATTTATTCTAGCAGTTTTTTGGTGGAGTCTTTAGTGTTTTCTATATATAGTATCATGTCATCTGCAAATAGTAAAAGTTTTGCTTCCTTACCAATCTGGATCCCTTTTATTTCCCTTTCTTATCCGATTGCTGTGATTAGGGCTTTGAGTACTACCTTGAATAAAAGTAGTGAGAGTGGACAATCCGTGTCCTGATCTTAGATGAAAATATCTTCCTTTTTCTCCCTTGAAGATATTAGCTGTGGATTTTTCATATATGGCCTTTATTACATTGAGGTATATGTTCCTTCTGAACCTACTTTGTTGGTAGTTTTTGTCATGAATGGATGTTGTACTTCGTCAAATGTTTTTTCTGCATCTCTTGAGATGATAATATGGTTTTTGTCCTTTCACTTGTTAATCTGATGTATCATGTTGATTGATTTATGAATAATGAACCACCCTTGCATCCCAGGAATAAATGCCACTTGATTGCGGTGAATGAATTTTTTAATGTGTTGCTGGATTCAGCTTGCTAATATTTTGTTGAAGATTTTTTCATCTATGCTCATCAGATATAGGCCTATAGTTGTCTTTTTTTGGTATTGCCTTTATCTGGTTTCAGTATTGGTAAATCTGGCCTTATAGAATGAATTTGGAAACTTTTCTTCCTCTTTTATTTTTTGGAATAGTTCGAGAAGAATTGTTACTAATTCTTCAAATGTTTGGTAGAATTTACCTGTGAAAATTGTTAAAGTGGCCATACTACTCAAAGCAATCTATAGATTTAATGCAATCCCTATCAAAATACCAATGATAGTTTTCACAGAACTAGAACAGATATTCCTAAAATTTTATGGAACCCCAAAATACCCTAAGTAGCTGAAGCGGTCTTGGAAAAGACGAACAAATCCAGAGGCATCACAATCCCAGATTTCAAGATGTACTACAAATCTGTAATAATCACAACAGTATGGTAATGGCACAAAAATAGACATAACGATCAATAAAACATAATAGAGAATCTAGAAATAAACCCACACTTATATATTGTCATCTGCTATAGAGGAGGCAAGAATATACAATGAGGAAAAACAGTCTTTTCAACAAATAATTTTGGGAGAACTGGACAACTACATGGAAAAGAAAGAAACTGGACCACTTTCTTACACCATACGTAAAAATAAACTCGAAATGGATTAAAGACCTAAATATGAGACCTGAAACTATAAAACTGCTAGAAGAAAATATAGGCAGTAATTTCTTTGACATCAGCCATAGAAACATTTTTCCAGATATGTCTCCTCATTCAAGAGAAACAAAAGTAAAATTAAACTCTTGGGACTAAACCAAAATAAAAAGCTTTGCACAGCAAAGGAAGCCATAAACAAGACAGAAAAAGCAATCTACGCAATGGTAGAAGATATTTTCAAATGATGTATCTGATAAGGGATTAATATCTGGGGGCGCCTGGGTGACTCAGTTGTTAAAGCGGCTGCCTTGGGCTCAGGTCATGATCCCAGCATCCTGGGATCGAGCCCCGCATCGGGCTCCCTGCTCAGCGGGAAGCCTGCTTCTCCCTCTCCCACCCCTCTGCTTGTGTTCCCTCTCTCACTGTGTCTCTTTCCGTCAAATAAATAAATAAATAAAATCTTTTAAAAAAAGGAATTAATGTCTGGAATATATGAAGAACGTATACAGCCCAATACCAAAAAACCAAATAATCACATTTAAAAAATGCACAGAGGACACAGACATTTTTCTAAAGAAGACATGTATGGCATGAGGACACTTGAAAAGGTGTTCAGCATTACTAACCATCAGGGAAATGCAAATCAAAACAATGAGATACCACTTTATACCTGTCAGAATGGCAAAAAAACAAAAACAAAACACACACACACACACACCAGAAATAGCAAGTGTTGGCAAGAATGTGGAGGAAAAAAACCCTCATGTGCTGTTGGTGGGAATGAAGATTGGTGTAGCCATGGTAGAAAACAGTGTAGAGGTTCCTTAAAAAATTAAAAGTAGAATTATCTTATGATCCAGTAATTCCATTACTGGATATTTATCCAAAGCAAATGAAAACACTAATTCAAAAAGATATATTCACTTTCATGTTTATTGCAGCCTTATTTACAATAGTCAAAATATTGAAGCAATTCAAGTATCCATTCATATCCATATCCATTCATATATATCCATATATATATACACACACACCAAACCCTATATGTAAAGATGTAGTGTGTGTTTATATATATATATACACATACACATACACGCACACACACACCCACAGTGGAATATAATTCAGCCATTTGCAGCAACATGGATGGACTTAGAGGGTATAATGCTAAGTGAAGTAAGTCAGTCAGAGAAAGACAATTATCATATGATTTCACTCATATGTGGGATTTAAGAAACCAAAGAAAAAAGGAGAGGAAAAAAAAAAAAAATAGCAGACTCTTAAATACAGAGAACAAACTAATGGCTACCAGAGAGGAAGGGGAGGGGTGAGTGAAAGAGATAAGTGGGATTAAGAATACACTTAATGACCACCGAGTGATGTATAGAATTGGTGAATCTTTGTATTGTACACCTGAAACTAATATAACAAATTAGTTTGTATGTTTGTAGTTAACTGTATGTTCATTATGCTTCAATTAAAAAGTATTAATTGCTTTGAAAATTCCATGCTCATTCCTAAACTCCCTTTAGATAAAACCAGTATGCCTTCAGTTATTATACCCAGAATTTATTAAGCACAAACTATGGATTAGGAGCTGTGTTTGCCCTAAGAAAATATATCCCAAAATCCTGCTTCTAAGGGGCTTGGAACCTGGAGGGGTGGACAGAGCCATAATGCAGCTCTTCTATGAGGTGGTAAACATTTAACATGGGAATACAAGGGTTCTTTGGTGGCATGAAACATAGAGTACCCAACCTGGGGCTTGGTTGACAAAGAAAGGGCAAAACAAGGGGAGAGGGAAGCTGTTTCCTTGAGTCTTGAGGTTGAGCAGACCGCCAGGAGCCCAAGAGGGTGCAGCCCAGTGTAGGTGAAGGAAGTAGCGGATGTGCACACATGGGAAGATGAAGAGCATGAGATGTGTTCGTGAGCCCTTCCGGAGTAGTGTGTGCTGTCGTTTAACTGCAGGTGCTTACCAGGAGAGTTGCAGAAAATGAGACTAACAAACTAAGCTGGCACCCAAAGCAAAACATTTTTCGTGCCTGGATTAGGATGTTGGATTTAGGCAATGGATGATTTTGAAAGCACAGTCTGTATAAGTTGCTGAAAAATTGGCTGTGAGACCGAGAGCGGGGAGGTGTCTAGAAGTCTGCCTTGGGCAGTTATTAAAATCAATAACTTGTAAAACCACTAAAAGGAATATTCAAATTTTAAAGAAATATTATAAAAATGACTTTGTTTTTATTTTTTTTTTCCCCCAGTGGGAGAGACTTCTGAGAGTTGTCCGGAAGCCACTGATTTTTTGTGCCACGACAAGAAGTGTGTTGCATCCCACCTGGTCTGTGACTATAAGCCAGACTGCCCTGATGGGTCTGATGAGGCTCACTGTGGTAAGTGGATCTGTCTGCTCTCATGCAGCCCATTCAGCACAGATTTCACTTTATTAGGAAAGTAACGTATTGGCATTCATAACAGAGAGGAAGTATTCTTTTCGTGCACTAGACTCGATTTAAAATAGCCAAAACATTTTTCCCAGCTTCTCTATCCACACATCCAAATCGCAGCCCTCTCATCCATTTTACCTCCATACTAAACACCGCAGCAAATCTTGTCCTAAAAATTTCTCAACATGTCACTGTGCAGAACTGCGTGGGGGCGGTCAGAATTTTAATTGTCAAAACTGACCTTCTGTCTACATTTCTTCATTGGTTTTCATTTCCTTTTCTATTCCTTTTCTAGAAGATGGTTGATTTTATAGATAAGGCTAAAAATGAGCACTTCAAAAAAATACTAGTAAATGATTAATTTTATCAGTTACATTGCTCTGTGAAAACAGAACTAGATTGGCCACATTGGTTTTTTTATTCAGACACTGATTCAAGTGATTTTTAAAAATCATGCATAAAACCAAATATGTAGTTTTAAAATATGAGCATGTATTTAAATCCAGAGATTTTTTTTTTTTTTTTTTTTTGTATTCTTACTGATGAACATTCACTGGGAACCTCACTACCATATAGGCTACCTATTGCAGTTAGGGTTTGCTGCATAGCAAACTACCCTAAAGTTTAGTAGACTAAAAAAAATTTCATTTTATACTCAATTTTGTGGATCAGTAATTCAGAAAGGAATCAGCAAGGCAGGTTGTTTCTCATCCACATGGCACCCAGCAGGTATCGCTGGAACTGGAGAGTCACTTTCAAGATGGCCTCCTCCCCTCCGGGTTTGGCACATTGGTACTCTTTTGGCCTCTCTTATCTGTCTTGACATAGCATCTCATTCTCCAGGGCAATCTAATGGGGCTTGGGCTTTCCATAACAGGACTGTCACCAGATAGTCAGATATCTTGCATGGGATTGGCTTTTACCAGAGTAAATGCTCTCAAGAGCAAGCATTCCAAGAGCCACAGGAAAAACAGCAGGAATTCATATGATTTAGCCTTGGAAATTCTAGAAAGTTTCTCTTGACTCTTTCCAGTGGTCATGCAAATTAAAATGTCTAGCTTCAATTCAAAGAGAGAAAGGGGGTAGATTCTACCTTTGGGACAATGTCATGCATGTACAGGAAAGGCGTACCAGAGAAGTCATGTTCAAATTTTTCTTTTTAACTCAATTATCATTTTTATTCCTCAGGACCTTATAGTAATGATGCTTCTGAAGTGTTCATTTTATCTTCTTTTGTATTTATTACTTTTATTGTGGTGAAATGTACATAACATAAAATTTACCATTTTAACCATTTCTAACTGTATAGTTCAGTGGCATTAAGTGCATTGACATTATTGTCCAGATATCACCACCCCTCATCTCCAGAACATTTTTCATCTGGAAAAACTGAAACCCTATGGCCATTAAACAATTAATACTCCATTTTCCCTCCCCCAGCCCCTGAAAGCCACCATTTGAGTCTCTGTTTCTATGCATTTGATAGTCTGGGTACCTAATACCAGTATTTGGAATCATATAGTATTTGTTTTGCTGTGATAGACTTATTTCACTTATCATAAATTTCTCAACATTAATGCTATATTTTAATTTTAATTAGCAATAATTGCGCCTCAGGTAAATCTCATTGGCTACGATACTGCCACTGTGCAAAGCTTATATGTTAATTTTAAATCAAAGTATCAAAGAGAGTGAAAATCACTGGCATTTCTTAAAACTGTACTATCAGTGCCACAGTATTGTAATCTTAATTTTACAAACTATTATGTATTTCCTTTATAATACATGCATTCTCAAATGAAATTTATAATATATTAAAAGATACTCCCTACTGTTCTTTTTCAAAAGCTTCTATTTAAGTTTAACTTAGTTTTTTTTCTAGTGTTCTTTCTAGCTTTTTTAAAGTACTCCAAAAAATACATTTTTTTTTTGATACTGACTAGAGAACCGATTCCAATGGAGCTTGAGAAAATGTTCCAAAACGTTTGTAAAATCACTACTTTCCCCACCAGGCATAACAAGTAGAGAGTATTTAAAAAATCATCAGCATATAGCACATCATTAGTTTTTGATGTAGTGGTCAATGATTCATTAGTTGCATATGAAAATAAATAATATCCAATCAAAAGTCAAAAAAAATCACCAGCAAAACAAAATGAATTTTCTAAAAGAAAAATAATTTGAACAAGATGACATTGACATACATAATCCAGTGAGGGGAAGGACACCTGTCACATGCACAAAGAAAAATAGTTACAGGCAGTAAATTTTCTTCCTCTCATTTCAGGATGCACAAGTATTCAAAATACTTATATAAAAATTATATTCTTCCATTTATTCCTATGCTTAGTATGGGCTAGGAACAACTTTCTAAATGTTGAATATATAAAAATGAATAAGACATTGTCTTAGATTTCAGAAACTCACTTTCTCCTGAGGAGGGGCCCTGGGGGGTTATATTAAAATATAGTGTACTTTGCTTTTTGAAAAAGTGGGTTATAAATGAATTCTGATTACTTTCGAAATATAACAAGTGCTATTAATAATAAGGTTATCACAGTGCATTTGGGGAATACAGATGAAGACTAGAGTGCACGCACGTGCCCGTGAAACATAAATATCGGCTTGTAAAACATAAGTAGTTACTAAGTGTTTTGGTTTTTCAAATGTGAATGCTGCTTTTTGTCCCCCTTGGCTTCACTCATTTTTCCTCTCTGTCTGCTTTATATGATTTTCCTTTTTCCCACAGCTACTTGACGTACTGATGTAAAAATACACAGAGGCAGTTTTGATTTTCAGAACCTGAGTCAGTTGCATGCCCATATTTGTTAGTGTTGCGTACAGCTTTGGTGGACAACCGGATGTGGTATTTGATTTTATTAAAATTAAAACAATATGTTGACAAATGAAATGGTCACTTTCCTTAAGACCTTTGATAGACTTTGTTCACATCCAAAAGGAACGCTCCACAACACATGTGGGTACATCGGTGACTTACTGATTCTGCAAAGTGACTTCATCAGTATTTTATGTTGAAAGTCTTTTGGATACATTGGAGGCATCAGGGTTAGATTCCTGCAATCACATAATCTGTTGTGGATGATGAAATAAATTACAAAATTTTCACAATGGCCTTTGGAGAAATACAAGGAAAAAATGGATCTTTGGTTTATTAAACTGAAGTCTTCATTTTGATGTTGACCCTCCCATGTTCAGCAATTATTTAAATTCTCGGAGACTCATTTCCTCATCTTTATATTAGTTAGAATCATATCTGTTCTTTAGAGTACTTTGAGAATTAAATGACATAAAGAACATATTTGTTCAGTCTTCTAGGATTGATAATGTTAGCCTCTTCCATTTCATTATTTTTATACTCTCTTGAAATTTGTCAGTCATAGTGGATGTATTCATAGTGGATGAATACATAAGTATATGTATTATAAGTATATAATTTATATACTTCCCAGAAAATAAATTCAACGATTCCTCAAAAGTAAATTTTTACTGTAGGTTATAAACAAAGATAAATTTTTCTTTTGCATCTCTAACTCCTGTTGCAAAAATTCATGGTTTGGAATAAATGAAATCGATTCTTTTTAAAAGAAACCATTAAGTCAAAAATGTCCTATTTTCTTACACGGAAGAAAATTATTGCCTAAAACCTGTATTAAGTGTGCCTTGTACTCTAGGCTAGGGATTGCAGGGTGTGGATTGGTGCATATGCTGCTGCCTTTTACAGCAGTTACAAACATGATTATCCAGTCAGAGCCTTATTTCCCACTAAACCCAGAGTCTTCAAAACCCTTCTCAATGCAGTACTCTATAAAGCCATTTCACCCTGAGGAGAAAGTATTAAATATCCCTGAATTATGCATTGTGGTATAGCAAAATAAGGCAAATATGTGAATATGATGAATTAAAAATAATTAATTATGGAGCCAGCTCTTAAAAAAATGTAAGTAAGTAGATCAGTATTTACCTGACCAAACCACTGTATGGCTGAATACCATACCACTGGGAAAATGCCATTTGTTGAGACGTTGTTGGTAATGCTTTAAGTCTATTCGAGGAATCATGACAAAAATCACAATTTAGAAAATATTTTATCAAGAGCATTAACCATTTTGAAAATAACCAACCACATAATCATCATCAAGAAATATTACAAAGTTCCTCATATGATTTATGATTTAATAGGTATATATGGAATGACTATGGGCAGTAGTAATACTACCCACATACAAACATTTATAGTAATTCAATGGTGAACAGTTACAGTGGCAATCCACAATAAAGAAGTAATGAATTTCCAAATGAGTAGTAATAACTATAATCGCTGTTAAGTGCCATAAAACACACATGCACACATACTCTGCTGTGTTCTGAAAAGGGAAAGATAGGACATAAGTTGAACATTCAAAGACAAATATGATTTACTAGGTGGAATGAAGAAGTTACATTAATTAATATACTTATAGCAGAAACGTCAGCATCAACCAGCCTAACATCATGGTAATTCCTGTTAGTTGCCTGGCCCTCCTTTGTGTTTCTTGAAAACAGAATTCCCAATTTTATTTCCAGTTGCATTGCGACCAATGACAAATAGCATCTTCTCCAGACTTCCTTGTAGCCACCAGAGGCCAATGACATAAACATGGGAATTTGGGAAGGTATCTCTTTTAGAAGGAAAAACACCAGACTAGCAAAAAAGTCTCTTCTCCTTTCCTCTTCCACTTCTTTTAATGCCTTGAACATATGTGATACTAGGGAGTACCACAGTCATCTTGGAGCCATGAATGAGCAGGAGGATGACAAGGTGACAAGAAGAACAGATGGAAAATATGTGCTTCACAACCACACAGTTGAATCACAATACCAACCCTCAACAGACAATTTCCTGGCTTCTTTTTAATTGAGATGAATTAATTCCTGTCTGTTCCAGCTTCTACTACTTGGATTTTCAGTTGCTTGGAACCAACCAATTTTTATTTTATTTTTTTTAATTTTATTTTATTTTTAATTTTATTTTATTTTTTCAGTGTTCCAAGATTCATTGTTTATACACCACACCCAGCGCTCCATGCAATACATGCCCTCCTTAATACCCACCACCAGGCCCAGCCATCCCCCCACCCCCTCCCTTCCAAAACCCTCAGTTTGTTTCTCAGAGTCCACAGTCTCTCATGGTTCGTCTCCCCCTCTGGTTCCCCCAGTTCATTTTTCTTTTCCTTCTCCTTCTAATGTCCTCCATGCTATTCCTTATGCTCCACAAGTAAGTCAAACCGTATGATAATTGTCTTTCTCTGCTTGACTTATTTCACTCAGCATAATCTCCTCCAGTCCCTTCCAT
>CM052897.1:105735637-105746748 GCA_028534135.1 Potos flavus
TGCACTGTTTTCCAAAGTGGCTGCACCAATTTGCATTCCCACCAACAGTGGAAGAGGGTTCCCCTTTCTCCACATCCTCTCCAACACTCGTTGTTTACTATATTGTTAATTTTGGCCGTTCTAACTAGTGTAAGGTGGTATCTCCATGTGGTTTTGATTTGAATTTCCCTGATAGCTAATGATGATGAACAGTTTTTCATGTTTCTGTTATCCATTTGTATGTCTTCTTTGGGGAAGTGTCTGTTCATGTCTTCTGCCCATTTTTTGACGTGATTATCTGTTTTTTTGGGTGTTGAATTTGAGGAGTTTTTTACAGATTTTGGATATCAGCCCTTTGACTATAGTGTCGTTTGTGAATATCTTCTCCCATTCCATGGGTTGCCTCTTTGTTTTGTTGTCTGTTTCCTTTTCTGTGTAGAAGGTTTTTATCTTGGTGAAGTCCCAAAACTTCATTTTTGCTTTTGTTTCCTTTGCCTTTGGAGACATGTCTTGAAAGAAGTTGCCATGGCCAATGTCGAAGAGGTTACTGTCTATTTCTCTAGGATTTTGATAGATTCCTGCCTCACATTGAGGTCTTTTATCCATCTTGAGTTTATGTTTATGTATGGTATAAGAGAATGGTCGAGTTTCATTCTTCTATACATAGCTGTCCAATTTTCCCAGCACTATTTATTGAAGAAACTGTCTTTTTTCTCTGGATATTTTTTCCTGCTTTGTTGAAGATTATTTGACCGTAGAGTTGCGGGTCCATATCTGGGCTCTCTACTCTGTTCCACTGGTCTGTGTGTCTGTTTTTGTGCCAGTACCATGCTGCTTGGTGATCACAGCTTTGTAGTAAAGCCTGAAATTGGAACCAACCACTTTTTAATTAATACAATAAGGAAACTATTATCTCTAGTACCAAGAGGTCAAAAGCAAGAATGCTAGAGTTGGTTGATTTTAGCAACTTCTGTTATCAAAACATTATAACCACATGGATTCCTTCCTTCTTTATCCAGTGCTATCTTCATGTAACTGACTTTGTAATAAAGTCAGCTACCCATATAATCTCTTCAGTCCCAAGGATCATATCTTTACAGTGATAGCCTGAGAAAGAATAAATAGATTTTCTTTCTTTTGATTTGTTTTTAAGAACAAGGGAAACTTTTCCTAGGTGCCTTTTCCACAATAAGGCTCAATATCTAGAATTGTATCCCAGGACTATGGTTAAACTAATCAAGATGAGGAAAGAGGTAACTTCTAAGTCATGTCTGGCTATCTGAGTGAAAGAGGGTGGATTGTCAAACAAAATAGCAGTTCTCTCCTTTACAAGGGAGGGAAGGAATGACTGATAAATGAACCCCCAAATACTAGGGAAAACATTAAAAAAATAGAGGAAAGTAGTCTTAAAATTTGAAAAAAAATCAGTTTTTATTTAAGAGATAATTTTCTGAAAAATTTAGTTGGCACAGAGGCAATTTTAGGATTCAGTTTCAAAAACATTTTGCATCAAAGGAAAGGTTATTGTATGCAAGGCAAGGTGTTTAGGAGGGTATATTCAAACAATGTGAAAAACCTGATATTTTGAGCCATGGAGATAACACAAGAGCATTCTTAAAGATGATTAATGTGGTTTGGGTATGTTAAATTGATCAATGAAGGCTACACTGAAAAAAAAATAGACTCTTAAAATAAATCAGGGGCTTGGACCAATGAAACTGGGACAGGGGTTATAAACTTCAGGGGAAAAAGTGAATTAAATTTTCAAAGGGAGAACCGACAAGTGTTGGTGATAAATTGAATACGGAAATGAGGAATGTAGAACCAAAGATAACTCCAAAGGTAGAATATTTAAAAAGAGGAGATTCATGCTCTGAATTTAATCAATAATCTCAGTGAGAAGAACTCATTTGGAGAGGTGAATGATGAGTTCATTTTAGGCTTTTTGATTTTGAGATGACAGTTGCATATTCCAAGTGGAATATTCAACAAGCATTTGAAGGTAAACACCTGCGTTCCATCTTGGCTGTAGATTTGTAGGCTATCTGCTTTAAAGTGTGAAGGACCATGGGAAAGGTTGAGTGAAAGCTATACAGAGTGAGAAATTTAAGCATATAAAATTAAATCAAGGGGTGCACCCTGGCTATGTTTGCAAGTTATAAG
Organism: Potos flavus; assembly: GCA_028534135.1. Taxonomy (NCBI): domain Eukaryota; kingdom Metazoa; phylum Chordata; class Mammalia; order Carnivora; family Procyonidae; genus Potos; species Potos flavus. The sequence goes on from CM052897.1 coordinate 105,737,780, forward strand.
AAAGGAATTGGTAGAAAATGTGAGATTGAAGGACCTGGAAAAGTTCTCTAACTGAAATAAATGGATCCATAGAGTGCTAATAGCTATAGAATGCTTGATAAGGTGTTGAAATCATAAGCTGAAGTTATCCCTAGAAAAGGGAAAGGAAAAATGACATAATTTAGAGGTAGAGAGAATGAAATAGAAGAGAATTTATCATGATTATATAGATATCTTTAGAGTCATACATAAAGTCATATGTTAGATAAGGTGGAACAGAAGGTTCAAGGGTGGTTACAGAGAATCAAAAAGGATATAAAATAATTATTTTATAGGTCCTGTGTGTTAGGGAATCAGTTTTGTAGAAATGCAATAGTGCAGAACCTGTATGTGACATCATTTTAAAGAACACACAATGGTTTTGTATTTATATTGGAAGATTCTGCATGTTTGCCCTGTGTTAGCTAAACACCTGGAGAACTAGATTTCTTACTTATAGCTGTATTGTATAGCATAGTATAAACCTATTTATATTATGATACTGGAATGATAAACATGAGGGGATATAAAGAGCCCATAAATAAGCATCTAAAATTAAATGTATTATATGCCATGTCAAATGAATGAAAGAAATGTATATAATTAAAAATGGTTCTATACTTTAGGGATAAGATGCAGTCATGCCTGAGAAGTGAAATACTGATATTTAATATTGTCAGGAATCCAGAACATTATCTGTAGAATTATTTAAAACTTTGTTTTCGATATGTCTGGCATCCATTTTTACAGCAAGTTTTTCTTCTGATGCAGTTTCTTTATGCTAGTATTAGTTTTACATTAAGAAGAAGTTATGAATGGGAAACCATCTGGAGAAGAAATATTAAAAGCAACATAAATGTCATCTCTCTAAAAAGGAAGGAAAAGTCAATAACAATCTCAATTGATTCATACTAGTTAAATCACACAATCATTCTGTCTGTAGAACACACTTTTACAGTGAATGCTCAAAGATAATAAATGCTGGGCAAAAAAAAATTAAAGAAAAATGAAAGCAGATATCAATTGTATTATGATGGTACTTTTCACAAATGGCTAAGTAGTAGACATTCAGCTATTATCTGGTAATTTGTCTCATTATGAATAACGTAATTTTTAATGTTATCAATCAACCCTTAGAAGAGAACTTTTTTCAATATTGAATGCCTAGCTCTGAAATGTTGTACGTGGATGGTTAGTATGGTATGCTGAGAGAGTTTGTGTCCTCTACAGTTTCCTACTTCTCCAAAGGCACCTTTTTTTAGTTAATGACTTTGCCCCTCTAATGGTCTGTGCTCTTCAAAGCACAGACTCACCAGAGTGAACACAGGGACTGAATTGAACTTCGAGACAACTGAAGCTGTTGATTTATTCGATCTGACGTATCTGTATTATCATAATATTATGTTCATTGCTCATGTGTAGACACAGTTTTATCTATCATCTATAATATTATTAGTCAATTCATACAACTCCTTCATGGATAATGACGGTGTTCATGCACTGCCTCTAGACTCTCTGATTAAAAAAAAAAAAAAAAAAAAGCTACCATGTACAATGTAGAATTGAAATTACCAATGGATGCAAATGTCCTGGTTCTTTAAATTGATTAATAAGTAATTAAAATAGGCAGGCACTAATTCTAAATAATCACAAATGTAGTATAATACCAAGTGTAATGTACATTTCTAGAACATTCTATTAATATCTTCCATTCCTTAGGCCATTATACAAGCACACCAGGAAGTTGCAGTTTTGAAATAACTTCAGGAAACTGGACCACAGCCTGCAGTCTTACTCAGGGCTCTCACGATGACTTGGACTGGGCCATTGGCACCAGAATTCCTGCCGAAACATTGAGCCCAGACTTTGATCACACCCCAGGTAAGTCTAGCAGAGATTCCCAGGCCAAGTAATTCACCCCTGGAAATCTGCCTTAACCATTTGAATGAATATCAGAGAGCATTCCTTGTGTCTGTGTGTGGGTAGAGCTCAATAGGTTTCATGAAAAGAGAGTGAGTCCTTCTTTGCAGCCTCTGAATTATTGAATAGACCCAGAACTGACATTGCTACAACAAAGAAATCCACGACTCCTGTTTTAAGAGACTCACAGCTTTTATCTACTCAACAAGTAGGAGATATTCAGATGAATGCATGCCTTAGGCAAAGGTTAGCAATGGTAGGAGTTCTCGTGCGGCCCTAGTGGCCAGCAGCTGGCCACCAGTGTTGTTCCAGTCCCTCTGACGTGTAGGGGCCAAGACGTAAAAGGTAAGTGGTGATGGAAAGAATTAAATCAACAAACTCTTGACAGGGTTTGCCTCCGTCCTTGTGATTGGAGGTTAATGGAATCCTTAATGGTCTGACAGGTAATAGGGTCAGAGCAGAAGTAAGCTTATATTCTCATTTACTTTTATCCTAAAGTCTTGCCTACTCAGTACTCCCCCTCACCACCTTGGAATCCAACTTTTGTTAGGGATAAAAAATAATCATTTGCAAGACAACTTTTCTTAGGGATAAAACTTGTCTACATTTTCTTAGGGATAAAATCTAGCTTTCCTTAGGGATAAAAAATAACCTGAGATACTTGTGATGGTTAGTTTTACATGTCAGCTTCGGGGGTGTCTTTGGACGAGATTAGCATTTAAATCAATGAAGTTTGAGGAGATTACCCTCCATAATGTGGGAGAGGGGTGTGAGGGCTCATCCAATTGGTTGAAAGCCTAAATGGAACAAAAAAGGACGGGCCTCCCTGAGCAAGAAGTAATTCATTCCCCCCAAGGCTGCATTCAGATGTCATCTGCCCCGTTGGCTTGCCTGGTCTCCAGCCCGCCAGCCCACACTGTAGATTCGGGGGTTGCCAGCCTCTGTGATCACATGAGCCAATTCCGTATGGTAAATGTCTTTCTGGATTCATACACATTTTATTGGTTCTACTTCTCTGGAGAACTCTAATACAATATCACTCAAAGCAACTGAAGCATAGGCACGATGAAAAAGAACAAGATTATAATGGAATTAATTAAAATGACTTTTCAAAGGAAAAATATGCAAGATTGTCTCAGCCATTCTATGACTAGCAAAAAGAGAAGAATACTTGTATTATTTGTATATTCAGGCAGATTGAAAACTTCATGACGTTCCATTACAGCCTACATGTTCATTTTTGTTTGAAAGTTGGCCCCCAGTTCATCTCCAGATTGAATATTCTTACTCCTTTTGACCTGCCAGATTATATTTCCTCTTCCTCACCAAGTGTGGTTTTTGGGTGTTTTGTTTTGTTTTTTTAAAGCATGAAGTTACTTTATACTAGATTTTAGGTTAATGGAACAGGATAGGCAATCAAGACAGTGAGGTCAGTAATTAGGATTTAATATATAACAGAGACCAATTCAGTGGGGAAAAAGATACAGTCCTTATTAGTATGAAGTTGGCATACTTGGTTATATAGCTGAAAGGAAGTGACATTTTTTGTGTATCTTACTTTTGTGTATTTTATAGACAAATATATTTGGGTGGATTAAAGACTTAAATGCAACAAATAAAAACAATTAAGCTCTTGCAAGAAAACAGAGGGTAAACTATGGGCAATGTAAAGACAGAATCTCACTTCCAAAATCCCAGAAGGCACAAAAGAAAAGATGCACATATTTGATGGTGAAAAATTATAGCTGTGGCCTAAAAATCCCATAAACAAAACAACAGGCAAACAATAGGCTAGAAAAAAAATTTGTGTGTCATCTACAAGTTAGATACATATAGGTAACTCTTACAGACTTACTGGAGATTAAAATTTTAACAACCAGAAGAGATCTGCATAACTCATTCACAGGTGATCGCATTCAAATAATCAACAATGTTAAATGATGCTCAAGTCTGCAAGTCATCAGAAAAATACAAATCAAAATGAAAAGATGGGGAAATGTTTTCAAAAGCCACTAATGGAGGGCAGAGAAATGGAGAAGCAGGTAGCCAGAGAAGGATACTCATGCATGGTTATGGGAAATTTTCCATTTTAGAAAGCATTCTGACCATGTAGAAATAAAAAGACCACCACATAAGCATATGTGTATAAGGATATTTACCTCAGCATTGTTTGTAGTTGAAAATAACGAGGAATAAAATGAATGTCCCTCATTGATACCATCGTTTATTTGTTCCCTCATTCATTCATTAATTGGCCTGTTGAATGCTAGGCACTGTCCTAGGTGCTGGGGATATGTTAGTGAGGAAAACACAACTGCCACAGTGGAGTTCACATTCTAGAAGGAGGGAAAAGCTAATTGAATCAACATGGTAAGTAAATAAAGTATGGGATCTCTTAGAAGTTGAGTGGAAAAAGGAAGAGAGTAAGTAGGATTGAGAAGGCGTATGGATGGTTGTGTGTGTTGCAGTTGGGGAAGGATTACAGTTTCTAGGCTGGTCAGATAGGCTGTGGTGGGAAAATGCCATTCAAAAAAGACTTGAAGGAGGTGACTAGTGAGCCCTTTGGATTCCTGACTCCAGAGTATTGCGGTCTGAGGAACAGCCAGTGCCAAATGCCCTGAGATCCGAGTATGCCCGGTGCATGTGCCCCAGGCCACGAGTGATGTTTTAGGTGACCTAATGAGTTACTGTGGTGCGTCCTGTGCACTGTATGATGTTTGGCGGTCTTCCTGGCCTCTCTCCACTAGACACCAATAGCATTCATCTCCCTGCTATTGACACCTCAAAAGGTCTTTAAAAATTGCCTGCTCTCCCCTGGGGAACAATGTCGCCCCCTTTTGGGAACCTGGAGGAAAGCCTGGAGGCCTGTGCAACTTGTTAAATCCACAGCATATGGTATCATGCGGCCACTAAAAAGAGAGAGTTTGGCACTATGCAGTTGATTTGTAGGGATTTCCAAAAGATATAGTTTTAAAAATTTATTTGAGAGAGAGAGAGCAAGCACAAGCAGGGGGAGCTTCAGAGGGAGAGGGAGAAGCAGGCTCCCCAAAGAGCAAGAAGCCCGATGTGGGACTCGATCCCAGAACCCCGAGATCATGACCTGAGCCGAAGACAGACCTTAACCAGCTAAGCCACCCAGGCGTCCCCCAAAACGTATTTTTAAAGGCTAAAGCAATACACAAAATTATTCTGTAGTTGTAGTATGGTCCAATTTTTTCTAGGACGAGTGATGACTACTGCCCCCTTATTTGTGCACATGTATAACTCTGCATTGGTATCTCTATGAATAACTATGTGGGCACAGAGAGAAAGATAAAAAAGGATATACAAGTTTACTAACCTGGATTACTTGGCTGAGTGATAGGGTTGGAGTAGATGAGAGGGGGAATAAATCTAAAAACAAAAAGAAAATAAGTAAAAACAGGAATTGCACCTCAAAAGAAAATCTAACATACATGATGGTAGCACCTACATGTGTTTGTGGAAACTGTGGTGGATACTTTTAAGTTTTACCATGGAAAAACCCTGAAAATGATCTTTTTGCTCTATTAATATTGTTTTTTTCTTCAATATTTCTTTTCATCAATTTTACATTACTAAGTAATACATCTCTTCCTAAAAATTTTAAATGTATAAATAACCAGAAAAAAGAAAAAGAAAAACTTCTCTGGTAATCCCAATAGAGCGATGGAATCATCTATAATCTTTATATTTGTATATCTTGCCATTCTTTCTTAATGTATACATTTTCAAATAAAAATAGGTTTCTGCTAGATTCAGTAATTTGATAAATACACTATGAACAAGTATATAGGTTATGAAATATTTTTAACATGGTATTCTACTTTTTGGCTATAATATAATTTATAAAAATTACCTAATGGTAAACTCTTAAATTATTTCCTAACAGTTTCACTATAGTAAACATCACTACAGTGGAAATACATTTAGATGAATTTTTTTTTTTTTACTTTTATGATAGTTCCTGAGGATAAATACCTTATTTCTCTTTCTTGAGAACTTATGAGTAATAAACCAGTTTTCATTTTTGCTGCTGAGATCTCAACAGTCACGTTTAGATGCAATGTCTGTGAGGTCTCCTGATAACATCTGTGAGGTCTCCTGATAACATCTGTAGCGATCTTTCCTTATCTTAAGACAGTATTTGGAAACTGCAGAGTGCATCTGCTAGTATAATTCTGCTAAGAGTACAACAGTATCATAGGCTCACTTTAGGAAAAGATAAAAGCATAATCAGTGGACATGGGAAATGTTCTGTGCATTGTTCAGTGAGTCCAAACATGAGTGATCAATTGGTACCTTTTAATGGAACAATTAAAGACTATTAATGGCTGCATTTATTTTCTTTTTTGAACTTTTATAGCTTGTGGGAGTTCATAAAAGGCCACATGAAAAGTTTTGAATCTGGTCATTATGCAATATTGTACACAAGTAATGTTGTCCACAGATAAAGAAAAGTAATCATTCTGACAGACTACTTTATTATCCTCCCTGTTAATCACTACTTGAGACAGTGTATTTTTACAGAGTACTTGCTTCAAAGCAGCTTGATTATATCATCCCTAATACACTAATACGGCTCACTGAACTTGTGTAGGCATCCCGGAAACAATGGGCCGCTAAATAAATTGTAAGGACATTAATTAATTTTGACCCTCTGGGAAAAACAGAATTCTTTACGAGAAGGCCAACTGATTCAAAGAGCCTATGGTCTATTTCTAAACATCTCAACGTTGCTGTTAATTAAAACTGTATTTATGGATCTTTTCACTTATTGTTACCAAGATGAAGAATTAGATCCATAAGGAGGACATTTTCAATGCCCATCACAAGCCTATTTATGAACCTTTTTGGAGCCATTGCGGAAGCTGTGGAGGGAAACTACAGACATTAATCCACTCTCGTGTGCACATGAATAGTGTTTAGGCTTAGTATATACAGGCTTTAATGGCAAGAGTGACATTTGGGTAACATGAACTAACGAAGGTATAAAACAAAAACTGCTGTCTCTTTTTTTTTTACCTTTCTTCACAACTTTATTTTCTTTTTCATGGTATAATTGACCATATCTACATTTAAATTCTAAAATCTGTAAGGATAAGAGTCATCTTTTTTGCTATTTTTATATTCTCCCCAGCATTGAAGATGGATAAGCACTTGATAATACTTGTGTAGATCTCATGTTACCTGTCTGTGTCCTTCTGTGTTTATTAACAGCAGAATATTTTAGATTAATTAATGCAACAAGCACTTCCTAAATGCCTAGTAAATACACAATGTGTTGGTAACTAAGGGTACGAGTTAAGGAGATGTTTGTAAAGTAACTGGAATGAAATATGCTGCCTGATATAACCCACAGGCAGTTACTGTTGCGCAATTGTATATTCACAACACAAGGTCAAAAAATATTCCAAAACTATCTTAGTGATACTAATGCTGTAATGTATATAATGACAATTTAAAGTACTAGGTGTTCAACAAATACAACTTAATTGATACGTGGGTTAACAGAGCCCTGGAGGTTAGGCAGATGATAATGGTACTTCTTTTTGAGTAGATGGTGCAGGTACTATTATTATTCCCACAGGTGAGGAACCAGAAACGCTAAATGACTTGTCTAAGCCTGTATAATGAGTAATAAAGCCAGAACAGAACCCCTGGTGTATGGAGCCTAATCCAGGCTCGTTCCAGGACCTCCCAGTAGCGGACTTTGTCTTTAATGTATATTCACTATTGTGTTGGATCCTATAGAGAAGTGTGAGGAAATAATTTAGGAGTTTACCATTAGATACTTTTATAAATCATGAATCTCCTTACTCTATATTTGGGGCCACTTAACTTCTCTTTCAGTCTGGGTAATATTACCGTCTCACTCTGGTCTCTAATAGAGTAGAGGGAGACCCTCGTTCATTTGCTTGGGAGGTTGGGGCTTGGCCAAGGATATGGAATTAGAGATATGAAAGCCAGCCTTCGCTCACAGTTTACCAGACTGCTCACTTTGATCTTACTCGTGTACACTCATGCACTCATACGTGAGAGAGATAATAACTGTACGGTAACACATTTTTTTACATTTTAAAATTTGATCATTTAAAATCTGATTTTAAATCATTTAAAATCTGATCATTGGACCAGCGGTTATTGAGATATTCCAGGAAGAGGGGGAGAGAAGCCAATGGGATCAGAATGGATGCATAGAAACAGCAGAAATTCCAGCCCAGAGAAATATGCTTCTCTTTAGGTCTTCCCAAGGAAGCTATATAAATATTCTAAAATCAAAGTAAAAATACTATTCTGGACAGCATTGTGTCTCCCCAAAATTCATATGTCAAAGCCCTAACCCCCAATGTGACTATGTTCAGAGATAGGGACAGAAAGGTAATTCATGAAGTCTTAAGTGCGGGTCCTGAATGCAATGACTGATGTCCATATAAAAAAAAGGAAGGGGCACCAGGGATGTGCACACACACAGGAAAGACCCTCTGAGGAGGCAAGGAGAAGCCTCTAAGCCAAGGAGAGAAGCCTCGGGAAAAACCAACCCTGCCAGCACATCTTGGACTTTGAGCCTCCAAAACTACGAAAAAATCACTTTCTGTTGTTTAAGCTGCCCACTCTTTGGTATTATGTTTTGGTATGTTGAACCAACTTATACAAATACCAGGAAAGGTTGTGAAGAATTCTTCAGAGTAACTCGCTGGAAACCAGCGCTCAGATCACCTGGCAGAGTTGGGAACTTGGCCCCACCCCCTGCGTTCCTGCCTGTGACCACAGAAGCCCTTTTCTCACAAAGTAAAATCAGAGAGCTACCATGTAAAGACAAGCAGACATCTGAGTGGGAAGAGATTATCATGAGATAATTACAGCCTAAGATAAAGGCACAGTCATGTGTGGAGTTACACAGGATCAACACTATAAGTTTGCAGGGAAATAAAGAAAGATAACGCCATCCAAGAATTTAAAAAATAAAATTAAGAGGATTTTAGGTGGCTCAGTTAGTTGAGCCTCTGACT
>CM052897.1:105747248-105763476 GCA_028534135.1 Potos flavus
GTCATGATCTCAGGCTCAGCATGGAGTCTGCTTGAGATTCTCTCTCTCCTCTCCCTCTGCCCCTGCCCTGCTTGCACTCACACACACACTCTCTTTCTTTCTCTAGAATAAATAAATAAAATCTTAAAAAGAAAATTGGAGCATTACAGTTTATCTGCCTGCTTACTTACTTAACCCTTGGCCCCACAACCAAAGAAAGTCGTTCTTGGACTTGGCTGCATATTAGAATCATCTGAAGAGTTTAAAAAAAAAAAATGCTAATTATCTACCTCTGCCCACTCAGATCCTGATTTAACTGTTAATATTGTGGCCTGGGCATCAAGATGTTTAAGAATTCCTCATGAGGTTTTAGCATGTAGCTGAAGTTCCGAACTACAGGGAAGCCTACATCCCCAGTCCACCTATGTAGCACCTGCTTTTCATTCTCCCGAGGGAGAGGCCTTTCAGGAAAACAGTTCTGTATAACCTCAGTGGAAGTTCTTCCAAGTTTCCCACACTAAGCAACGAAAGCCTCATTCAGAAGTTTCAGTGCATAACCAAGGATCAGCAGGCAATTAAAGACAACCAATATCACGAAAGAGAGAAATGGGGATGTGAAAAGAGAACAATTATCCCTGGAGGAAATGGATAACTCTGTAGGGGACATTTGTTATATTTTCTCCGTGCTCTTTAGAAGACTCTTGCTGTGTTTCTTTCATATTGAGCTGTAGAAACCCCATCTGGGTGAGCTCACCCAGCTTCTCATGGATTTACGATGAAAGCTGCCAATCAGATACATGCCTGCAAGATTCATTATCCACCTCTCTTTACCCCAACACGCTCTCTAGGACTGTAACCATTTTTATGTGCAAAATGATACAAAAAATATAGGAACATATATAACATCTACATGATATTCCAACAATTATATCTATATCTGTATTAATATATCTTAGTATAAACTGTATCCTATTGATCAGAAATTTAATTACAATAAGGAAATACAGTAATTTTTCAGTATAAAATGCTAGTTATGAAAAAATTAATCCTAATGTTATAGAAATATATACTGATGTGCTTAAAGGAGATGTAATTTGATATCCAGGATTACTTTCAAATTAGTGGCTTAAGGAGGTGAGTGTTAATATAGAGGAAACAAAACTGACCATGGGTTGAAACTGTTGAAGCTGGGTCTCGGGTCGGTGGAAGTTCATTATGCTATTCTTTCTACTTTGGTAGAAGTGTGAAAGTTTCCAAAATAAAGATGTTTTACACAATTGTTCCCTCAAAAGATGAGTGTAACTTACCCAAAGTGAAAAAACTGACAATATGACGTCTAGCATGAAATAAGAACTGGAGAGTCAGAAAATACCAAGAGAATTGTCAACAGGTAGAGGTGACAACAAAAACGATAATAACAAAAATAATATCTTCCCTAGATCCTCAAACGACACTGAGATATATCAAAGGATTTAATTTGTAAACCTGCCTTTTATCTAATCATTTAATAATACACTGGAATTTATTATGATACCAGTTCAGAACAGATTTCTGTTTAAAATTGGATACTTTCTGGATACACTAAGAGGAGTTAATTCCTAATAACCATAATAATAATAATAATTACATTAAAGTCTGAGAAGAGTGTTAAAAGGAAATGTGATTTGTGTGATGCTTCAGCCACCTCTTTAAAGATACATGTGACAAAATGGAAGATAAAATTATATGCACTGGCATGGTAAAAAAAAAATGTTTTTCCCCCATTCATTCATTTCACGAATGTTGAGTTCATTTTTTGCCAGCCACTATTTTAGGTACTTAGAATACATGTAGGTCAAATCAGAGAAGGATCTCTGCCATCTCGTGGCTAACATTATAACAGAAAGGGATGGAAAATCAGTATCAAGCATTATAAATTAAAACAAAAAAAGTATATGGTTGGTTGGAAGTTGATAAGTGCCATGGGGGAAAAAGGAGAAAGTAGAGCAATAAAAGAAGGATCTATCAGGAGAGGACCAGTAGGGGTGGCATAGGAGTTATGGGGGTACAGGGAGGAAGTAAGTTAAGGAAATTTTCATGTGTAGCCACTAGAAGGAGGGGGCCTGTGTTCCTGTTTTCAGTTTTATAAAGGGTTGAATGGATGTTGAACAGTTGCTCTTCTTATCCATTCACTCAAATCCAAACAAAATAATTTTTTTTTTTCAGACAAAAGAAGGAGAAATTCCAGAGAGATCTAGAGAAAGGGAATTAAAAGCAGTTAAATGTTTCCTAAGAGTCAGGCAGTGTAAAAGATGATATAGATGTTATCTCATTTAATCTTTTTAAAACATTGTGACAGGGAAGATGCTAAATTCTTAGAAAGGTTAAAAAATTTGATCAAATCATGAGTGTGACTGAGCAGGAGGATTTGAATATCAGACTCTCTAACTCAAAAGACTTTGTTCTATAGCCTACACTGTCCTATATAATAGCCAGTAGCTACACAAACTACTGAGCCCTTGAACTGTGGCTGGTCTGAGTTGAGATGTGGTATAAGATTAAAACACACATTGGACTTCAAATATGTATACAAAAAAAAAAAAATATATATATATATATAAATATATATATATATATATTTATATATATATATATATATATATATATATATATATATCTCAATTACTTATATATTGAAGTAACACTTTGGATACATTGGGTTAAATAAAATATATTACCAAAAATTCACCTATTTCTTTTTACTCTTCTGAATGTGACTACTAAAAATAATAAGACTACATATTTGGCCCACAGTATGTTTCTATTGGACAGCCCTATTCTATATTACACTGTCCATACCATAGGGAAGGCTTTCCTGTCTATGAGGGGAATAAAACACTAGAATCAACTAAAGAAATACTGGAAAGTGCCCATCTCTGGATCTCTTTAAAGATGTGCAGTCTCTTGGTTATGAATTCACACACTTCCAGCTAGGACCTCCAAAGATGATCTGTTCAGGTTCCAATCTCTTTTAAGTGGAAGGTACTTAGAAAGCAAAGTGATCCAATTATAACAATTTAATCCGATTTATTATCTTCAGAATATTTCATTGTGTATATTAACAAAGTACATCCATTAAATAGTAACACACAGTTTTCTTATGATATCAGCAACTTTCATGTCCAAAAATAATGCTTTTTGGCATTATTGCTCAAATATGATAGTACCTTGTTCTATAATTTTCAGGTCAATTGTTCCATCATTTTACAAGTATCCAGGCATTATAGTTTCTCTAAAAGGAATTTACCCAACTCATATATTTATAGACTTTATTTCTCAGTAAAATAATGAACCATTAAACTTAATCCTTTCTATATTCTCAAAAACTTTTCTTTCTATATTTACTCCTTTTTTCTAAGTGTCCTTAAACTGCCCATTACCGTTATCATACTTTTTGCCTTTAAGCATCACGGTTTTCTTATCTTGAAAAAAAAAAAAAAAACTAACCTCAATTTCACTTCTAAGTACTATTGTTTTTTCTTATATCTCAAAGATAGAGACAATACAAAAATGTATGTATACTCTCTACCAAGCTGTACATACTTTCTTTGGTTCCCTGCAGTTTATCTTCTGCAAAAGTATTATTTCCTCAGCAAATAATTTTTGGCCACCCACTCTGGGTCACTGATCTAAACACTGTAGTGATGCACATTTACCAAACATAGTACCAGCTCTCATTGAGCTTAGGAACTAGCTCCTTTGAGGACTTTATGATTTCATAATTCTTCTTGCATTATTCTGATTCTTCTTAGGTTGCACTTGACACTGCTATTCAACGTACAGCTTCTTGGAAGTTTTCACCTACAGTGAACTGTGATATATATTTCCTAATGTTATAATGATGCTTTTCTTTTTCCTTCTAAAACCTAAATGTAAGTCTTACTCAGTATTCTGACTTTTACTATTTTAAATCTCTTCCTATGCTTTTTGTTTGCTCAGAGTTTTCATTCTCTCAGTGTTCAAAATTTGCTAATTTCTGCATGCCTCTAGTCTTTATTTCCATGTTCTAATCTCATATCGTGTGTTGTCAATGGGATAATTTCCAATGTCTGCAAGTCACATATCCAAACTCAAGCTTACCTTCCTTTCAGAAAGGATTTCCTCCAGCTGCTCCTAATATTTCTGTGATTGACATTATTATTGTTTAACACAATTCTTTCTTAATTTCCAATTCATTCAACTCTTCATTCTCAACTTACGTGTTTTACTTTTCATTTTCACTTCTGTTCATCTTAAGTTGCTCTTGGGCTCTTGCCAATGTCAAGGAAACTCATCTAATGCAAATATTCTCCTAAACCAGGCCACTCTTCTCACTGATGCAGGATTAATATTCCTAAATGGTGACTGCTAGTCCTGAAAATCATCAGAAGCTCTCCATTGACTTTTAGGGTAGCAGTAAGGGCTTTCTATGTTCTTCCCCAAATTGCATTTCTGATTTTAATTCTCCTACAAACTCTGCGTTCTTGTTCCTCAAATATACTCTGGGCATTATAAATGTCATCTTTTGGTCATATCATTGCTTTAGCATGGCTTGTAATCTTTTATTGGTAGTGGATACAGTGTACCAGGTAAAAAGAATGAAGGTAAAGAGGACTTCTGTGTGAACTTTTCTGTCTGTCTGGCAGGAAGTAAGGTCAAGTTTACTATTTACAGTTGGCTGGAGCCATAGGAGTCAGAAGGTGTAACTTCCACCGGTGTCGTGGTTCCTCCGGCTTCTCCCTTGTCTTTTGGTTTCCCTAGTGAATTTTTTTTTTTCTGAAAGATTTTATTTACTTATTTGATAGAATGAGAGAGTGTGTGTGTGCACCAGCAAGGGGAGGGGCGGAGGGAGAGGGAGAAGGAGACTCCCCGTAGAAGAGGGAGCCCGACGTGGGGCTCGAATCCAGGACCCCAGGATCATTACCTGAGCCGAAGGCAGCCACTTAACCGACTGAGCCACCCAGGGGCCTCCCCTAGTGAATTCTTAAATCAGCTCTGAGAGATGGAGTCCTTGCAGTTGCAGCCCCTTGCTAGTATATAGGAGCCTATTGAAGGGGCGGTTAGGTGGAGAGGTATTGAGTGTTAAACTCACGGCAATAGGAGCCTTCCACAATTCTGTGATCTATCACAGTCTTTCAGTAAGCTTGTGCTTTTTTACTGTGACCTTGACAAGTGCTTCTCCGTTTTCCCTCTCCCTAAAGTAAGATAGGAATTCTAGACATTTTTAAGAAAAATAGGCATACTTCAAAATGGCTACTTTTCCTCTCTCCCAGAAAGAAACAGAGGGGATTTTTTCCCAGTCTCTTCACTGAGGGAACTTGGTAGGGCTTCTGGACATAAGACTTGGGGGTGGCCTTGAGACTTGTCCCCCTGGAGTTCCTGTCTCTCGAGCTCTTCCATGCTGAGCCTCCAGCAGTCTGTTAATTGCGGTTTGCGTTTTCCTCACCCTGGCTGGCTCCAGGCTTTGCTCCAGTGAATTGTGATTCTCTGTATCTGCCTTCCTGTCTCCAGTGGTTTTCCCTGTGATGTCTACTCTAATTCTTTCATAGATATAAGAAGAGTTTTTTATTTTTTTAGTTTGGCTTTTTTGTTGTAAAGATGAGGCTGTGCCTCTAAGCTTCTTACATGCTAGACTAGAAACCAGGAGGAACCTCTTAGTGATTTTTTGAAGAATGAACTTTTGCCACTCTAACCTACTTTCTTTGCCTGTTGCCATCTCCATCATAATCTTTAACATCTTGATATAATGATATGTCTTTTATAAAGTCTTTTCTTAGTCATCCAGTTTAAGCCATCTTTTATCAGATGAACTATATGGCATTTACAATCTATGTCAATATTTGGCATTATAGGCTCACAAAAACCCCAGGGAGCCGTATATTATTATTATTATTATCCCCCATCTGATAGATGATGGATATTAGACACAGTGGGGATTCAGCGATTTTCCCAAAGTCACAAAGCTTGCAAGTACCAGAGTCTGGATTGGACCCCTGGTAGTCTGACCTAGAATGTGTCTCCTAAATAGTACATGCTGCTAGCTTTATTGTCAGATTCTTTTGAGTATGTTCGTATGTTCTGAGCTATAACTTGTCTTTCTCCTTAACACCCAAATTCAAGACATGGCATCTTCCCTGTAGCAGTTATCCAATCAATAACTTGTGATTGATTGTCTTTTTTCTACTACTAGAATCATCTTTAGATCTTTTTTTTTTTTTAATTCCCAGGAGAGTAGCACAAATTTGCAACTTTGTTCTAAGTGCTTTCCATGTACTGTATCCTTTAATCTTTACCACAACCCCATAAGGTAAAGTACTGACTATAATTATCCCTTCACGTTTCTAAGTCCTAGAGAATTTCCATAGGTTGCCCAAGGTCACATACCAAATAAGTGGTAAAGTCAGGATTTGAAAGGAAGCCAACAGCTCAAGTACCTGCAGGCTAAACCATTGGGCCACCTATCCCATGGTTTCTGCTCATTACATATTCATTAAAATAACCTGATGATACTGTTTTCTCTTTCAATGAAAATAAACATTCTTCTGTTCTTATTTGCTTCTCACACTCTTTCAGGTAAAATGGGTCTGAAATCTAAACAAAGTCAAAGTTCATACCATTTATCACTTAACTAAAAGATTTATACTTTATTAGTTCTCCCTTCCTACATTACAAAGAAACAAGTTTTCTTTTTAATCTCAATTTGGCAAATAAAATCAAGTTACACAAATACTATTAAGCGAATGCTTGTTTCTCAAGGCGTCTTGACAAGACAATAACATGTAAAGAGGTTCTTCAGGATTCTTCCATTATGAGGATTAAGAGAGTCAGAGTCTTTTGTCTCCAGCTACACTTACCAGAAGTGCCAACAATTCCATTCCTATGGCACCTTCATGGGATTGAAGTATACTTACCACTGAACAAATTAAAAGCTTTCAAAATAAAATGAATATATCCCTAAGATGAATAGATCCCATTTTGGCATGTCTCAACTATAAGCTTCATTTTTAGATCAGGTCAGTGATTACTGAGGGAAACAGATCATAGCACCAGAATTTGGTAATAGTAAATAGTGTTAAAATGAGACATCCTGGTTTTTTTTTTTTAATAAGTAATAATTATTCTTAAAGAAGAGTAATGCCTGAAGAATAAACTGTTGGAAAAGGTAGAAATAAAGAAATGCCAAATCAATTCATTGTACAGCCTTTCAAAAAGCAAATAGAAGTGATGTAATGACAGACATTTTCATCAAATACCATGAAAACATTTCATTTGACTTCAGAGGCACTGTATCTGTGGTTGCCATTTCGACAACTTTAAGGAAAACTTTTGTTCTCTCTCTGAGCATGTTTACATTTCACGGCCTTTAAAACTTGCAGACAAGAAGAGATTGAGGGCATTTCAGCTGCTAATCATTGTACCCCCCTCTTTCTATTGTAGAGCAAGGGACAGGCAGAAATTACAGAGGATGTGGAACCAAGCTAAGTAAGTCTAACTCTGAACAAGGGAGCATTTGCTATTTTGAAAGAAAGGCATCCTGCATCACATTTTAAAAAACCATTAGGCAGCTTTATTTTATGAGCAAGAAAAAAAAAAAAAGACTAAAATTGCCTACAATTTAAAGCGTGAAGTGAATTCAGATCACTTGAAGTGGGAAATTGTCTTTTATGATTTGACCCTAGTAGAAGTGAGTATGATTCTTCTGAGGGCACTGGAGCTGAAAAAATATAGCTTTCTTTTGAAAGTATTAACTGTCTTTTATAAAAGAAATGTCAAATTTATTACCTTATGGCATAATGACTCAATGAAACATTTTCAAAAACTCAAGATTGTAGCTAATCACATCTAAAAGACAAATTAGAGTCTCTACTGCATGCCAACACCAAAGTGAAAAAGAATGTCCACGAAGCACACTGATGGATTCTGAATGTGGCTAATATATTTTGGCTCTCTCCTGTCCAATAACAATGGAGATCTGAACAAAGTGATGCTGAATTTATACTATTTGACACTAAGTGGCTCCGGTTTTTGAGAATTGTGTGTAATTCTTTAAAAGTGTCTAAGGTAAAAATTGAATATTGATGAGAAATTTCTGTCCAGTGCCTGATTGTAGCTAATTAACATATGACATATAAAATCTGTACACTAGGAAACGTAAGAACTTGTAATCCTAAAACCTGTACCAGCAAAATTGAAGTATTACACTGAAATGTACAGAAAATATCAGGAGGCAGAGTGTGGGGAGAGGTAACATTCAGACATATTTAATAAATGCCCACATTCCAGAGTACTGCTTCTGGCAGTATTAAAGTTTTACAAACCTAATTGAAGGCATTCTGATATAATATATGAGAATTAATTTAAAATGGCCAACAGAAAGCCATAAGGCAGTCCAAAATCAGACCAACAATCAAAAAAGTCTGCTTCTGTAAAAATCTGTCCCATGACTGTTGGGAAAAGTAGAGATTGGGGAAAATAAGTGTAGAATTGGAAATGAAGGTGGTTGATCATTCCACAGAGTCACATGTAAATAAAGGCAACTGGTTCAATGATTTACCATTAAATTCTGAATATGTTGTGGCAGTTGAGACTTTTAAGCTTTATTATCTGCTTTAACAAATTCTGAACTTTGTGTGGGAAGCTAGATTGACCTTCCCCAAGGATTTTGCTAGATATAAATAGGTAGTTCTCAATGAAACAAACAAAAAGTTTATAAATGTTTGAAAGTAGCTCTAGTCTGAGCTTGCTAGATAAAGAATGAGTCTATTTCTGAAAATATAATTCAATGTAAGGTTTTATAACTTTGTGATATAGTACATAGTTCCTGGATAATTCATGTATTTCTATTAATAATTTCAAGAGGCTAAGCAACTTTTCACTTTTGTGATTCTCAGGAAAAAATATGGCATTGCAACAAGTCTATTCCCCTTACAAAGTCAAGCTTGGGTATACTAGAGTTCTAGAATTAAAAATCCCCAAAGACCAAATTTGCAATGGTTGCTTCTAAATTTCCAGGCATAGTTTTGTATTCTTAAATTTTAAAACTGATAAAAGTTCACATTTGCATGCATTAATACATCAGCCAGGAATTGACTTTCTGACTTTTGTGTTCCACGGCAGGATGTTGTATGACCAAATTGAATATGCAAATTAAGAGAGGCTAGGTGGGGTACACTTTGAAAGCTCACCCAAAGCCCCTTAACTAATAATTGGAATTGCTACCTTTGATGTTGAGTCTTATAGAACATTGTCTTATACTGAAATAAATATGCTGCAGTGAAATATGCTGGATTATTATCATACCCAGTGAATTACTTTTTTTTTACATTAAGTTTCACAATATAGCCCTAAAATGCAAACATTATATTGTTCTACATTCCTTTCAATGATGTCATATCTTTGCTAAGCTCGTTTATGGTAGTTGCTATGATAAAAGTAAGTACTGGGGAAAAGCAAAAGTGGGATGGGAGATGAAGGTGGTGATGTTCAATGTGATTTCAGGGTTTGAGACTTCGGGCAGGGCCTAATGAGTACACTATCCAGTGGAAAATAATTGTGGTTATTTAAGAATAGTTTTTTTCTTCGTTTTTTTCCCCCCAATTTGTATTAGTTTTTCGAATGCCCATGATTGTTGTTAGTATTTTAATAGGCATTAAGTTGTTTGGACTTAAGGACTTAATAAACAAAACCAAAATATTGCTTCCCTCCTGGGGTGCCATGAAAAAATTACTGAGACCCTGAGGATGCTGTGACCAGGATTCCATGAGGAGCCTATAGGCAATGACTGAGGCTGGAGAATTTGGTTACATTATATTCAGTTTGCTCTGCAGACTTAAAACCTACCTTTTAAAACTAAGTATCACATGATTAAAATTACTGAAAAGAAACATCTGAATTAGTGAAGGGTTAGTGTATTTATGTAGTTAGAGGAATAAATTTACCAAAATACAAGGTTTTAAGTCAGAATTCCTAATTTTTAAAATGGATTAAGTTTGTGCCAGTGGGCATAATCACTTCTTTTCTTGCTGCTCCAAATGTTTGACATTCAACATCAGGTTAGCAGTAAAGCATGGATAGGTGTATATTTAAAGTCTGGGTTAAACATGATTTGCTTTTAAGATAGAGGTATATTACTTCTCATTATGTATGTAATACTATTTAATAGCTGAGCTGTGAAATATAGAGTAGTTTTATACAAACATACTTAACATTAATTTACCTTATTTGGAACTAGGTCAAGGCTATTTCTTCACATCCAGTATAGTATGAATAGATTCCATGCTTTCACCTTTAATATATATGTTGTTATTATAGTGAGTTGGACTATACTATATTTTCTTTCTTCAGGATAACATTGTAAGGGTTGTCTGATCCTGTACTCCAAGTGCATTGGGAAACCTTACAGGTGTAAAAGGCAATAAAATGAGGAAACACCTAGATGTTCTTATTTAATCAGAGAGGATAGATTTAACAAATGTATGTTCTTAATGAATAAGCCACAGTTTGTAGTAGATTTGATGGATGGAGTCTAGGTGTATCTTGGCTGCACATGCCATGTGCATATCTTCCTATTCCAAATAAGAAAACAAACATACGTCATCCTTGCAAAGAAATATGAAAGCAAACTTTTCTGTGGCTGACTTAAAATATTGTGCACAATTTTCCTAATCCAATATTTGCTAGTACATGCATTTCATAAAACAGTGAGCATAGAAAACAGTTCAGGAGCGCCTGGGTGGCTCAGTGGATTAAAGCCTCTGCCTTCAGCTCAGGTCGTGATCTCGGGGTCCTGGGATCGAGCCCCGCATTGGGCTTTCTGCTCGGCAGGGAGTCTGCTTCCCCCTCTCTCTCTGCCTGCCTCTCTGCCAACTTGCAATCTCTCTCCTCTCTGTCAAATAAATAAATAAAAATCTTAAAAAAAAAAAAAAAAGAAAACAGTTCAATGGTGCAAGCCAGGAAACTTTACAAGTTGTTTCCACTGCTATTTTATATTGAGGAAAATCTTGCAGCATCCATTCATATGTTGTATTCCTTGATTATTTTTCTTAAGTTTTTTGTTTTGTTTTGCGAGACTTTATGAAGTGTTCTAAGTGAAGAGAAATATTTTCAGTAAGGAACTTAAAAAAAAACACAGGGGCGCCTGGGTGGCTTGGTCAGTTAAGTGTGGAACACCTGGTTTCGGCCCAGGTTGTGATGTCAGGGTTGTGAGATTTGAGCCCCTACCTCAGGCCTAAGCTCAGTGGGGAGTCTGCTGGAGATTCTCTCCTTCCGCCCCTCCCCCCACTCACTTGTACACAGGTGTGCACTCTTTCTCTCTCTCTCTCTCTCTCTCTCTCTCTCTCTCTCTCAGTTTCTCTAAAATAAATCATTAAAGGGATGCCTGGCTGGCTCAGTGGATTAAAGCCTCTGCCTTCAGCTCAGGTCATGATCTCAGGGTCCTTGGATCGAGCCCCGCATTGGGCTCTCTGCTCAGCAGAGAGCCTGCTTCCCCCTCTCTCTCTGCCTGCCTCTCTGCCTACTTGTGATCTCTCTCTGTCAAATAAATAAATAAAATCTTTAAAAATAAAATAAAATCATTAAAAAATAGATGTAAGTCACTTTCAGTATCTAGTCTGGCATGTAAGGAACTTGGAAGTTATTTCTTTCCTCATAATAATAAAAAACAAAAAGCTGTAACAAACTAAAAATCAACAACTCTTTTTAAATTTAGTGGAGAATTGAGGGCTCCAGGCGCACCACTGCCCCCAGACTGGAGACAAGCAAGTGGAAACACAGAATCACAACTTACTGGAGCAGATGCCCATAAACAGGAGTCAGTTTAGGGCAGGACATCCTGAACTATTACTGATGTATTGCTGTAGGCTCAATGTGGACAAGTTGGAGGGATAGTCTGGGGGGTTTCAGTGTTAGGAAGCTCCCACCCTTCTGTAAGTTTTAACCTCAGAAACTTTGTTAGTTTTTCACAGTGAAGATCAGAGGAAGCTCCTCTCTTCTTTCAGCAGGTGGAGGGGGAAAATAGCCTTTCTGAAAATTTCCCAGAGCTTTCTGTTTTTCATAACAAAGCCTACTCTCAAGAGAAACTATCTTACTAGAACCTAACAGACCTAAAAACAAAACAAACAAACAAACAAAAAAACCAACTGACCTAAGAGATAAAGGATGGGAGAGTTTACTGGGAAAGTAATCTGGTATGTTTCCTACACTATTCATGAAGTAGTATTGTGATATTTTAAAGAGGACTTGGATTAGTGGTAATGTATATTGCAAGCTCACTGTCAACCACTAGAAAAGGTTAAAAATATATATGTAATTGGTATGCTAAGATGATAAAAAATGAAATCATATGAAATGCTCAATTAAGGTTGGAAAGACTAAAAAAAGTGTGAAAGAAAAAGAAGAGAAAGAAAGAGCAATACCAGTGAATGGCAAATTATAACAAGGTAAATGTTAATCCACCTATCTCAATAATCAGCTTAAATGTTGCTAGTCTATATTCACCAGTTAAAACACTAAGAGAAGATTAAAACAAAAGAACCATGTATTGTCCGTAACAAAGCCATTTCCAGTATAAATACATAGAATGAATGAATGGGGGAAAAGTAGAAGAATGGAGAAAAATATACTATGTTAGCCTTAATTTCAGACAAAGAAGACTTCAGAGGAAGAAGACTATTCAGGGATAAAGAGGAGGATTATACAATGATAAAAATGTCATTACTCTAAGAAGACAAAACACCCCTCAGTGTATAAGCACCTAACATCAGAACATCAAAATACACAAAGCAAACCTAATAGCATTGCAAGAAGAAATAGATGAATCCACTACTATAGCTGGAGACTTCAACACCCCTCTGTCACTAATAGGGCCAACAGGCAGAAATCAGTAAGCACATAGTTAAACTGAACAGCACCATCAATAAACTGGATATAATTGACGATTGTAGAATACTTCAACAACAGCAGAATATAAATTCTTCGCAACCTCACATGAAATATTCACCAAGACAGCCTACGTTTGAGCCATAAAACACATCTTAACAAACTTAAAAGAAATCCTACAATGTGAGCTCTCAGACCATAATGGAATTAAGGCAGAAATCCGTAACAGAAATACTAATGGAAAATTCCAGAATACTTGAAGATTAAACAAGTAGACGTCTAAATAACATAATGAATCAAAGAAAAAAATCTCAAGGGAAATTTTGAACTATTTTGAATTAA
This sequence comes from Potos flavus, assembly GCA_028534135.1. Lineage (NCBI taxonomy): Eukaryota > Metazoa > Chordata > Mammalia > Carnivora > Procyonidae > Potos > Potos flavus. The sequence continues at coordinate 105,760,464 of CM052897.1, forward strand.
ATGAAAAAGCAAATACAACTTACAAAAATTTGTGAGATTCAGTGAAAATGTCTAGAAGAAATTTTTAGCAACAAATGCATATATTAGAAGAAAGATCTAAAACTGATAATTTGTTTGCAGCTTAGGAAACTAGGAAAAGAAGCGTTAATTTATAAAATTAAAATCAAGAAATCATAAAGCAAATAATCCAGTTAAGATATAGGCCGAAGACATGAAAAGACGTTTTTCCAAAGAAGACATCCAGATGGTCAAAAGACACATGAAAAGATGCTCAACATCACTCATCCTCAGGGAAATACAAATCAAAACTAGCTGGAGACTTCAACATCAATATCACCTTACACCTGTCAGAATGGCTAAAATTAACAATGCAGGAAACAACAGATGGGGAAGAATGTGGAGAAAAGGAAACTTACGCTATTGGTGGGAATATAAATGGTTCAGCCACTGTGGAAACAGTATGGAGTTTCCTCAGAAAGTTAAAAACAGAACTACCCTATGAGCCAGCAACAGTACTACTGGGCATTTACCAAAAGGATACAAAAGTACAGATCTGAAGTGGGACTCCTGGGTGACTCTCTCTCTCTCCCTCTCCCTCTCCCTCTCCCTCTCTCAAATAGATAAATTTTAAAAAATACAGATTCAAAGGGGCACGTGTCCCCTGATGTTTATAGCAGCATGGAAGGAGCCCAAATACCATCCACTGATGAATGGATAAAAAAATGTGAGATAGATAGATAGATAGATTGATCGATCGATAGATAATAGAATATTACTCAGCCATAAAAAATAATGAAATCTTGCTATTTGCAAGAATGTGGATTGAGCTAGAGTATATTATGCTAAGCAAAATAAGTCAGAGAAAGAGAAATACTATATTATTTCACTCATGTGGAATTTAAGAGAGAAAACAGATGGGCATAGGGGAAAAAGAGAGAGGGAAGCACACTATAAGAGACTCTTAACTACAGAGAACAAACAAGGTTGCTCGAGAAGAGGTTGGTGGGGGGATGGGTTATTGGGTGATAGGTATTAAGGAGGGCATCTGTGACAAGTACTGGGTGTTATATGTAAGTGATGAATCACTAAATTCTACTCCTGAAACTATATATTACACTGTATATTAACAAAATGGAATTTAAATAAAACTTGAAATTACAAAAAATAAATAAAATAAATCATAGGTAAAATCAAAATGAAAAGCTGGTTCTTTGAAAAGATTAATAAAATTGAAGATCTTCTGGACATATAAACCTAAAAAGAAAGGAAAACACAAATTGCTAATTATCAGAAATAAAAGGGGGAACCATCATTACTTATTCATGGCACTAAAAGGATAATAGAGAAATATTATGTACAACTAGATGCCCGCAAACCTGGTAATCTAAGTAGACCAGTTCCTTCAAACACATAATCTACCATACTCACATGAGAAATAGATAATCTAAATAAGCTTGTAACAAAGAAATTACTTACAAAGGTGTCTGGGTAGCCCGGTTGGTTAGGTGTCCAACTCTTGATTTCAGCTCAGGTCATGATCTCAGGGCTGTGGGATTGAGCCCCACTTCGGGCTCTGCATTCAAGCAGGGAGTCTGTTGGAGATTCTTTCTCCCTCTCTCTGCAACCTCCACCCCCAACTTGCACATGCTCAGGCTCTCTCAAATAAATCTTTAAAAAAAAAAATGCATACATAATTACAAATCTTCCAAATCAGCAGTCACTAGACTTAACTGGATTCACTGGTGAATTCTCCCAAACATGTAAAGAGGAAATTAAACCAGTTATATATAGTCCAGAAAATACAAGCAAAAGGAACATTTCCTGTCTTGTTCTAAATCAGACCAGGATTTCAAATCAAAAACAAAGACATTACAAGAAAGGAAAACTACAAATCAGTACACATCAACACAGATGCAAAAGTTCTCCACAAAATATTAGCAGATCTAATCTAATGAAAACATATATATGCAGCACAACCAAGTGGAAATTATTCAAGTATGTCAGACTGGTTTTATATTTGAAATTCAATTAGTGCAATCCGTCACATCAACAGAGTAAAGCAAAAAATTAAATGATCATGTCAATAGATGCAGAAAAAACATTTGACAAAATCCAGCATCCATTTGTGATAAAATACCTCAGTAAACTAAAAATTGAGGTAAACGTCCCTAACTTGATAAAGAATATTCATCTTGCTTCTGCAGCACATACCGAAATTGAAATTATACAGAGAAAATTAGCATGGCCCTTACACAAGGATGACACATGAGTTTGTGATATATTCCATATTTTTATGGTGACTGTAGTTGATAATACTGTATTATATACTTGAAATTTGTTACGAGAGTAGATCTTAAGCATTCTCACACACACATATACACACACACAAAGTAAATATGTGAGGTGATGGACGCATGGATGAACTCAGTTATGAGAATCCTTTCACAGCGTATACAGATATCAAGTCATCATACACTTTAAATATATTTCAATTGTATTTGTCAAGTATGCTTCAGTAAAGCTGAAAAAAGATATCTACAGAAAACGTACAGCAAACATTATTCATAATTGTGAGAAATTAGGTACTTTCCTGGTAAGACCAGGAATAAGGCAAGGTTGTCTGTTCTCCCCGCTCATATTCAACATCATCCCAGAAGTCCTAGCTAATACAATAAGGCAAGTGAGGAAAACAAAAGACAAGTTGGGAAGGAAGATATAAAATTGTGTTTGTTTGCAGATGACATGATTTGTCTATACAGAAAATCTCAATAATACAACATGAAGAAAACTCGGAATTAATAAACAGTTATAGCAGTGTGATCAGATACAAGGTTAATAAATAAAAAGTCATTTGCTTTATTATATGCTGGCAATGAAAAATTGGAACTTGAAATGTAAAACACAATAACGTTTACATTAATACCAGAGAGAGAGAAAGAGAAATACTTAAGTATAAATATAACAAATAATTTCAAGTTCTCCATGAGGAAAAATATAAACTCTGATGAAAGAA
>CM052897.1:105763976-105815479 GCA_028534135.1 Potos flavus
ATGGAATACACAAGGGAAAGAATGAACGCTGGTGTAAACTAGGGACTTTAGTTAATAATAATGCATCAATATTGGCTCATTCATTAAATGTGACAAATGTACTGCACTAATTCAGTGTGTTAATAATGGGCAAACTTCATGTGCTGGGAGGTCGGAACTCTGTAATTTCTCTCAACTTCCTTTAAGCTCAAAACTGTTCTAAAAAAATAAAGTCCTATTATTTTTTTAAGTGGATACAACAACAAGCAAGCCCTTAATGATTTCATCTACTTAGGCCTGCTGAGGACTCTAACCAGGCTCTCTTATTAACCACATATTTGTATTTACCAACAATCCATTTGGTGAAATAATGGCATTTGTGAACATGAACAGGCAAAAAGTCAAACCGTTAGAGGGTGTGAATGTGATCATCTAGCTCCTTTGCAATTCACTCGGGCTACTTCTGTTCTTTTTTTTTTTTTTTTTTTTTTTATTTTATTTTTTCAGTGTTCCAAGATTCATTGATTATGCACCATACCCAGTGCTCTGTGCAATATGTGCCCTCCTTAATACCCACCACCAGGCTCACTTAACCCCCCATCCCTCTCCCCTCCAAAACCCTCAGTTTGTTTCTCAGAGTCCACAGTCTCTCATGGTTCGTCTCCCCCTCCGATTCCCCCAATTCACTTTTCCTTTCCTTCTAATGTCCTCCATGTTTTTCCTTATGCTCCACACACATGTGGAGCATAAGGAAAAACATGGTTTCACTTACGTGTAGAGCTACTTCTGTTCTTAACTCTATTCAAGGGAGTAATGCATGAGTGTTCCTTGCATTGAAGAATACAGTGCTGTAGGAATGAATAAAGGTAACAACATATATACCGATTCCTCAGAGAGTACTAAATTCACCTGACAACAAGCTCTTAAATAGGAAAGCTTCATAAAAGAAGCCTCTTGTACTATTAATGTACAATTGATGATTTAAAACTGTAGATCTCAGTAACAATACTAAAATGCCGAGGGAAGGGGGGTAGAATACTTTTAATTAGAAAATATTTTAATAGCTTTGATTTAAAACTGTTAATATTTAACCTAAGAAAGCATATATATATTTTTTTTTTCATTCTTTCCTTATAAAAGCCATGCAGAGGATAATAGCTATGATGAATTTTGACAATGATGTCTGCAGAAAAAAATCCATTTGTGTTTACATGGATAGATCTTTCATATACAGGTGCAATTGAGGAGGATAGAAGTTATTGGTCAGCATGGTGACTTTCAGAATTACATTTCACTTATTCTTACTGCTATTCACTACTACTGTGGTCAGTGTGGGAATCAGAGCAACTGGAAATGAGATACACTATCAGTCAGCCTCCAACACACTGTGTCCCTGCTCTACACACAGCATACAAAATATTTTCCTTACTTGAAATGGGCAGACAGGTTTGAGCAAATTAGAAGAAAAGGAATGTACCTTCAGAGTGAGCGCAGATATTTGATCACTTTAGGCAAGAGTCACCTACTCAGGTGAATTTTATGAATCATGTAATCACAGTGGCATTCTTTCTTCTTCATTGTCGTCTTCTTTTTCTTTTTGGGTCAAAAGAATGAAACATTATTGATCCGTGACTCCACAGAAAGAAAATGAATTGTGTTTAATTGTGTGTGGGTGGGAGGCATGCAATTTGCACATGGTTTAAATATATTCTGCCTCATGCTATGACACCTATCATTGTACTGAAGGAGTTGTATTTATTGGTCTATTTCAAGGGAGCGGCCAGCACTTCCTATATGTAAGCTCGTCTGGACCCAAAGAAGGACATACGGCAAGAATCACTACTTCCCAGTACTTTCCAGCAAGCCTCGGAGTGTGTAGTGTTCGGTTCTGGTTCTACATGGTTGATCCCAGGAGTATGGGGATATTAAAGGTACGAAAGGAAGGCAGGAAGTGTTTCACTGAAATGTTCGTAGCGTGTATTTAAACATTTTTTTTTTTAAATCACACAACACCGGTGTTGAGTCCATTAATTTCTCATTTCTTTCTGGGACAGTGGGACTTTGGCCAGCAGTGCTGTCATTCATCTTTTTTTTTTTTTTTTTTTTTTTTTAGTGCTGTCATTCATCTTAATCTCATTCAAGATTTATCTCATTCATGGCGGGCCACCTGAACTCAATTATGGTGTGTGCTATTGAAAAGATCATCTAGAGATAAAGAGGATGGGCAGATTCTCATGCATCTTCTACTAAAAACTTAGGGAAAATGCAGAAGTGCAATGGGAGGGGTAATGATAAAAAGAATTTTCTTCCCCAAACAAGATAAAAGCAAAGAAATTTAAAATTTTAAGCATCTATCAGCTTACCTGGAAAACAACATGCCTGCTCCATTTTTGACTAATTTAAGACAAGGATCTGCATCAAATGCAAATGTCTTTGAAGAAGCAGGTTGCTGCATTTTTACTTTTCATTGTCTGAAATATCAGTAAGCTTTTCAGCCTGAAGCAGTTTGGAAATCTTGATTTCTAATTGTAAGATTATATATCAGAACACAATACCTGGTGTTACTGCTTTGTAATTATAGGACCACCTGTTGTCTGAATAAAGACAATAGGAATCTTTGACTTTATCTCAAACATCGTCCCTTGTAAACAATAACAGTTACTAAGTGATCCCTGTCTTTCAGTCTGGGTATTGTAAACTTGTCCCTGCTATCTGTTTTAATTCTACCATTCATCTCATGAGGTAGTATATTCTCCCGTTTTACAGTTTAAAAACGGAGACTCAATGTGGCTTAGTAACTTTTCTATTAAAAAATTAACAAAAAGTCTGATTTCAAAAATCTGACATCCCTTACCCAGCATGGTTTCACAGGTGTTCTGCTATCTACCAAAGAAGTCTAGGGAGGAATATGGGAACAGAGAGAAAGAAAAAAAGGGCCTTATCCATTCTGGCCAGCAATAGAAAAGTTAAGTAAAAATGCAGACATGCGAAGAAAGTAGAGAATTTGTACTGATTCTCCAAGCATGTCTGTTTTCCTGAAAAGAAGTGAGTAAAAACAACAGAGAAAGAGATTCATTTTTAGCAGTTTAGAAACAAGTAAATGAAGATCCTTTGACAATTTTGGAATTTTTTTCATGGTTTTTAGATCCAGTATCTGAAAACTCAGCAGGTTAGCCTACTGCTCATGTTCCATTTTACCCAGGGTAATTTATAACCACTAACCTTAGAGAGATTCCACAGTACATTATTTCTACCCATGTTTTAAACACAGCTTGCTACAGTGGAAGAGGACACAAGTCCGTGGTTGTTATTTATGGAAGTAAATACCAAGGGAAAGGCCAAGAGACCTTTCAACAGAACATAAGTTGATTTCAGTCGCTTTCTCACAAAATGTTTCTTCCCTAGTTCAAAAAGAGCATCCTTATATTTTTAAGCTCCTCCTCAGCTGGTTGGTCAGACTGAATATTTTTGCACCCCCCACCCCCGCAATTTGTTCGTGAAATCCTGCGACGGCAACTTCAGTCACCCATCGCTTTGAGCCGTGTTTTGGGAAACGTGTAAACTTTGAAAAGAAATGTTGGCCTCAATTCTTGATTTTTGATACCTTGCTCTTGGTGACTTTTGGTTTTTCTAACCAGAGGCAGGAAGTATGTGTAGCAGGGCTTTTACGATCCAGTCTTCAGAGAGGTCTATTGCTGGGGAATTAGCCCGACCTCGGCTTTTTGTAGGGAAATCACTCTCCCCCACTCCAAACCGTCTTGATAGGGATGACTGTCACTCTGGGTTTCTTTTACCACCTCCACAGCTGACCCAGGTCACAGTCTTCTCCAGTAGTTGGTGCAGATTATAGGACAATTTGCCTTTCTTCTGTTTTACAAATCATAAGGAGATAGACTAGATTTTGGCTTTTGGAGGCCATCTTTCCCAACATGGGGAGAGAGGCTGTCTGAGAAAGAAGCTAACACAGGAAGGACTCCAACTAAAGAAAGATGAAGAAACAGAATTGTATTTGTTCTGTTTAAACCCTGGATCCTACCTTGTTTATTTTCTGAATAAAACATGCTTTACTTTTATTAGTATATTAATGAAGGACATCATATAAAGCTAAAGCAGACAAGACTTGTACGGTCAATGAGATCAGGCTGAATCAGGCTGAAAACCAATTATGATTTTCCTATTAATTTTTATAATAAAAAGCCAAATGGTTCAGATTTATCCCAGCCTGCAAAATTGGCAAAATAAGTTGCATAAAGAAGGAGTGTTTTATAGGAACATGGAAGCCTGATGGTAAAGGAATAATATTCAGAATAGTAATTGGATAATATTCAGAATAATAAAATGTTCACACAGGCATCAGTGTCCTTTGATTCAAAGGCTCAGAAAATAAGAGAATAATGCTAATACATACTTTACTTTTTAGGTTTTTTTCTGTCTTTGAATTACCTACCTACATATAAAATTAAAAGCACTCCTTAAAATGGTGCTGGTCACTTTTGATCCACATTGCTGAAAGAGCTCTAAGTGAACCAAATAATTTCCCATGAGATTACTTAGTTCCATTAGTTCAGCTTCCTAGCTTCTGGCTTGTTTTGATATTTAGCCAACTCAGGTGAATTATTTAATGCCTACGAAAAGAAGTAAAGTTTGTCATAGCAAAAGAGAATTTCTTTAAAAATGACTAATATCTTTTTATTATTCCAGACCCATTTGTAAAGGCACAGAAAGGAAATGAATAGGAAACTTTTATAATTGATACTTTTCATAACTTTTTTTTTTGTAATTTACAGAAATTTCTAATTGCTCAGGAGGAAAGAAATGAACTACTTCCTAAAGCTCCCTTCAGTGATAACAGATGAATTAATAGATGTAAATGGGCTTCAAGAAGCCTATTGTTCATATTTCAGAACAGTCAGCCTACCGTATTGAAATGATCTTTATCTTAGAGTTGAGTTTTAGACACAAATGATTTCTGCTAAAACCTGTGGAATTTAGCATGTAAATGTTCCATTCAGGAAACTGTTTTTCTTGTGGCCCCATGTTTGTGAATTTTGTTTTGTTTTAATGTGATGTTTAGGGAGATAGTAAGAGCAGAAGGAAAAAAAGACTAAGAAAAATACCAGATGGTTACTATGTACCAGCCATTGTTTGAAGCCCTGCGTGTGTCTGTGTGTGTGTGTGTCTGCGTGTGTGTCTGTGTGTGTCTGTGTGTAGTATTCACACTCCAAAGAGACAATACTGACTGTGTGTCTGTGTGTAGTATTCACACTCCAAAGAGACAATACTGACGTTATCTACATTTTAACAGACAAGGAAAATGAGATCCAGAAAGCTTCAGGATCTTGTTCAAGGTCAGAGAGCTAGGCGATGGCAGATGGCAGGCCAGGGTGTCCCCAGATCCACTGGCCCCAGTCTGTGCTTTTAATTGCTCTGCTCTACTGCCTCTTAGAACTAGAAGGTTATTTTTATGGCATATTTTATGTTCTATATTTCCGTTAATTCAAAATCATATGTTAGGCAAAAAGTTATTCTTTCAAAGGTGCTCTGCCTATTTTATGTTCTGCATATTATAGTTTTCAGTATAGATTTGGTTTGAGTTTGCAGACTTTACCAAAAAAAATGGCATAATCATTATGTAAATAGTCAGATGCAGAAATTCTTCCAGTCCTATGTTGAGTAAAAAGAGAAATGAGCAAAAATGTTAAGTTTCCAAATGGGAACAAATATATTGAAAAAAGTTTAATATATACTTGAATTATGAAAATACGTATTCAAACTTAGATACGAGTTTGCATAGTATATGCTTAAGACAATTTATAGATTTTATTCATTTTCTTTACTGTTGCTTAATTTTAAAATGCATTTTTATGATACGTTATTACGAAAGTTGTTGAGAGGCACTGTCAGTGTTCTATCTATAATCTTATCCTTTAAAAAAAATTTTTTTTAAGATTTTATTTATTTGTCAGAGCACAGAAGCAGGGGGAGAGGCAGGCAGAGGGAGGAGCCTGATGCGGGGCTCGATCCTAGGACAGTGGGATCATGACCTGAGCGAAAGGCAGACACTTAACTGATGGAGCCACCCAGGCACCCCTAATCTTATCCTTTTTTAAAGTACATTTTACCTGATGTTCCAGGCTAACTGGTTCTCTCTCATTTCTGTTAAACACCAAACCTCATGACCATGTTTGCACAAGTGACAGCACCCTGTTTATGAAGGCAGCTTTTGAAAATGCCCATTAGATAATGTTTAAGACAGGAAATAATAGTGCAAACGTCCCCTTGCATAAAAAGTAGAGAGATGTGGGTAGGAGCTGTTGAACATACTTAGCAAATTTATGCCCTCTAAACAGACTTGTAGAAGATTCTGGATTGTACTCCAAATTTGAGCATTTCATGCTATTTTAAGCAGAAATATGGAAAGTAATATACAAGGGCAGTAGTTCTAACTGTGTTACGCACACAGGTGTGGCACGGGTAATCTCGAAAACAATAGTTAAAAGGAACCAAAGAATTTTTTAGCAATTTTCTCCCTTTTTGAGAATAGACTTAAGATTCTTCCTATATAATAGCAGTATCCCATATTTTAATCTGAGAGGTCTCACTGAATAGAAGAGAAAGGTAAGGTGGTATCCAGTGTGCCGGGCAGTTCACCACCTCGGACCCTGCAGTGGGTTCCACGTAGGACAGTTTGTCAAACACACACATGTCACCCAAAACATAGTAAGAATCATGGGCTTGTATCAACAGCTTAGTAAAGACAGGCATACAGATCTTCACAGCAACGACTGATAGCTCAGGTAGAGAAAACTATGCCGACACGTACTGTGTATCTTCCACTATAGATAATAGAAAAGTTAACTGTAGGATGGTAAAAACACGGCTGTTAAGCTGCTGTGAAATGATAAATTACCAGATTGGGAAAGTACCGCAGGAAATGCAAAGGTTGACGCTTGAGAGAAGGAGCTAATCTAATTTGACCTTCAAATTATACTTTCCCTTTAGAATATCAGAAAAACAGAAAAAGAAAAGTGACCCCAAGTCAAAGAAATATACTGCTAAAAATTAAAATAGAGTCACAGTTTTAAGACAGAGATGTGGGAATTTGCAAAAAGAAGGTATTTCTTACACCTGCCTACAAAGGGGCGAGATGCAAAGTCACCTTGAGAAAGAACCAAAAGTCAGCTTTGCTTAGAAGTCTAGGTCCCAAGCCCAATAGGACTTATAAAAAAAAGCATTTAACATATTCAAAGTTAAAGCACCTTTTCTTTTACATTTTTATTTTGTGAAATCTGTCAATCTCTATTTTACTAATAGATTCTAGATTTAATGCTTAGGAAGCCCTTGCCTGTCATAAAATAACAAAATATTCTTGAGGCGCCTGGGTGCCTCAGTTGCTTAAGTGTCTGCCTTCTGTCTTCAGCTCAGGTCATGATCCTGGGGTCCAGCTGCTGACCCCTTTCTAGCCCTGCTCCCTGCTCGGTGGGGAGTCTGCTTCCACCTCTCCTGCTGCCCCTCCCCCACCCCACTAATGTGCTTTCTCTCTCAAATAAATAAATAAAATCTTAAAAAAAATAACAAAATATCCTCATTTGTTTTAGTTATTACATAATTTTGATTTTTAGATTCAACTAATTAAGCCACTTAAAATTCATTTTGTGTAGGTACGCTGAGAGATTAGAAGCTTATTTTTTTTTCCCAAATAGCAAGGTTCTTTCAACACCACTGATTCAATACTGTGTCCTCTCCCTGTTAATTTGACATACTTTCATTATCCCATGTAAAATTCATATGTGTATTTGTGAATTTTCTATGGATGTATAAAAGAATGATTACTACTTCCCTACAAAGATAGGTAGATGGAGAGACGATAGAAACACAGAGATAAATTAAATCGTACTCCTCTACATTTTTACTGTTACTTCAATTTAATTTGTCAATTTAGGAAAATAGTATTTTAAATTCCTTCAGGGAAATTATAAAAGTTACAGTTTGTTTTCGTTACTTTCAGCCTTTTATAGTCCAAAGCCATTTTGTTGAAAGTATAAAGATTCAAGACAGTTATATGTGCTTGGGGAGTCATAACTTTTATCAATGTTAAATGTCCCTCTTTATACTTTCCCCTAAATCTTATTCTTTTCAGTTAATAATATGGAAGTTCTTTTTTTAAATAATTTTTTACACTTGATCTTAGCCAAAAGGCCGAGAAGCGATTTAAATAATTTTTTAAAATAATTTCATTAGTATTTAACCCATGCCTTTATGTTTAACTATCCCATGATACTTGGCTTTAGTTATATTACTTTTAAACACCAAATGGCTGGATTATTTTTTCCCATAATCTGAGTTTCTGGCTTTTATAAGTGAATTCAGTCCTTTTCACATGTCTTATTGTTTCATCATGATATAGACCTATTTTTGGTGTGTTTTCTAATTATCTTTTGTTTGGTTGTTTGTTTGTTTTATTATTTTCCCCTTTACCACTGTCTTTAGTTGGGTTGATTAGATTTCCTGACTTCTTGCATGCTTCCAGTGAATTTTATTTTCTTTATTTTAATTTTTTAAAAGATTTTATTTATTTGTCAGAGAGAGAGAGAGAGAGAGCACAAGCAGGGAGAGCAGCAGGCAGAGGGAGAGGCAGGCTCCCTGCTGAGCAAGGAGCCTGATGCAGGGCTGGATCCCAGGACCCTGGGATCTTGACCTGAGCCAAAGGCAGACACTTAACCAACTAAGCCGCCCAGGTGCCCCTAACTTCCAGTAAATTTTACTTGCTAGGTCTCTCTTTCTAAAGTGGATACAGTTTTTAGTAAATCACTTTAAGTGTTTTAGGATTTTAACGATTAAGATTTAAGAAGGATCACTTTGTTTAAATATTTATCTGTTATATTCACTGAAAATTAATTGCATGCTTCCACCCACCCCTCAAACAAAAGAAAAGTTCGGCAAGTTTTATTGACCCAGCTCATCTTCTCAAACAGCTCTATGGCTTATCTTGTTGGCTGAAACCTTAGATTCAGGGTGAAAATAATTCATCTGCTTTTTTGACAATCATATTCGTAAAAACGTTGTAGACCTTACTAGTACATAATTTTCAAGTGTATGTTTATCCTATATAATTGTATGTCTTATAGGCATCTTTGCTCACTACTCTTTATTGATTCCTGTGCAATCCGCTATGTTGGATTCTTTTTGTTTGATATGTATATTACTTTGCTAAGCCTGCCTTAAGGAAATACCACAGACTGGGTGGCCTACACAAGAGAAATTTAGTTTCTCACAATCCTGGAGGTTAGTGTCCAAGACCAAGGTGCAGGCAGGTTTGATTTCTTGAGTCCTCTCTCCTTGGCATGCAGATGTTTTGCTTCTTTCCATGTACTTACATTGTGTGTCCTCTCTGTGTGCAACCCAAGTATCCCTTTCTGTGTCCAAATTCTTCTTCTTCTGAGGACACCAGCAAGATTAGATTAAGGCCCATCTGAATGGCCTCCTTTTCATGTACTGACCTCTTTAGAGGCCCTATCTCCAAATACAGTCACATTTAAAGTACTGGGGTTTAGGGTTCAACATATGGACTTGGGGCAGGAGGCATGTTCAGCCCTAACAACATATTTTGCTCATGCATTTCAGAACTTGTGCATGGGTGATAAGCTTTTTGAGTTCCTGATTGACTGAAAAAAAAAATATGTGTGTACATATATACATATGTATGCCTATTTAAATAGTAGTTTGATCTAGGTTCAGAGTTATTTTTTTCTTAAGTAATTGACAGTGTCGTTTCAATGTATGCTAACATCCATTATCCATCTGCCTTATAGAAGAGAGATGTCTGATTATTTCTCTTCCAGGATTTTTACATATTCTTCTTTTCTGTCAGGAAGTGGGGAAAATGTTCTTTTTATCCTTGCAGTTCATAAATCCCTACAGCAATCTGATGGGGCTTTATCATTTTTCATCTCAGGGATATTTTCTTCTGTAATTTATCTGATTATCTCCTTCTGGAAAAATCTGTGAGGCAGACATAGAAACTTCTGGATCTATCCTTACTATCCCTTCACAGATATTCTCCAAGTTTTCATCTCTTGGTTCTCTGGCACTGTAGTCTTAGAAGGATCACTTTGTTTAGTTTTCCAGTTCACTAGTTGGAGTTTAATCTGCATTGATTCTGCCAGTCATTTTTTTCTCTGAGAGTTTTATTTTAGCAATCATTTTGTTAATTTCTGAGAACTCTAAATGCTTCTTTTAAAGCCTGTTTTATTTCATAGATATGATGGAAGTCCGAGTCTCTCAAGGGAATTAATTCTATTTCCTTATTTTTTCCCCATTTATTCTGATAGCAGTCATCCTCATGGCGTTCAGTGTTCTGTTTAAAATAACGTCTCTTTAAGAATTCTCCTCAACTGTTAGGTTACTTACTATTGGTTTCCTATTCCTGTATGTAGATGAACCCAGATCGAACAGTATTACTCTATGTGTTTTATTGCCTCAGACCCAGTAAGGAATTTCATTCTCCGGTCAGGAAATGCATGTTCTGAGTCAAGATCTCTGGTTTTATGTTGCTCTGAGTGTAAAGGAGGAGTTGTGTTTTCCATCGGGCTTACATTAATGATGCCCTGGTAGCCTCTTTATTTGGGGGTGGGGAGTGGGAGGTAAAGTTCTTCATGGCAGTTACTTCTCTCATCCCATTGTCCCCTCATGGACTCCTGTGTCACATCTTCCACATCAGCGGTATTTACCCACCCTTGGTGTCCTAAGTACAAACGCTAGAATCAATAGCTTCTAACACAAGGGACTGACCTGGCTTTTTTAGGAAGATTGTTGATCAATTTAGTGACACATGTACAGCTCCTCCACTTACCCTCCATCAGTCTGGGTTATTCCAGAATTCTGATGGGAACACTTTTTGTTCCTCTTTGTTTGCAAGTCTCTCAATTTTACGTATTTTTATCCAGCAGTTTCCATTTGCTTTACAGAAAGTCCTTAAAAAACTATTTCTGTAGGTTGGTGGCTGTGCTCCTGATTTTCCAGTGATTCTGGGGATTTATTTCAGAATTTTCCTGTCTTTGCAGTGGAACAGTTTTGAGGAATATACGTTAATATGTGTTTTTAGTTACCTCTCAGAACCAGAGACCATTTTCTCCATATATTTACAATTTTGTGGGACACGCTAAAAGAAAAGTCAATCAGCTCACAGTTCCATGTTTTTCTCTTTGCTGTTTTGCAGTCTAAGTTTTCCTTCACTTTGAGGGAAGTTGTTTTGAAAGCATTTTAAAGTTGGTCTTGTCAGGTGGGAGAACAAGCGTGTGAGTTATCAGCCTAACATTGAATGCTACCCAGGTCATTCTGCTAGTAAGAGACATCTTGTTGGTTCTTTATTTCTGATTACTCCTAAACAGTCTGCCTCTTTCAAAGAAAGTGAAGTTAATGTTGTAGAGCTACATACAAATCAGCCATTTCAATTTCTACATGGGTAGTAGCTATAATTTTTCTCAACTCTTTCTCCTCTGATAGAGCTTGTGGTGTTTATTGCAAACTGAGTGATGTTCAGGAAAGGCGATCGACTGGAATATAGGAGACCTGTGTCCTAGACCCAGCTTCCTAAGTCACTAATGACTGGAAACATAGAACATTTCTAAAGCTGTCTGGTTCTCATTCCCCTTATTTACAAGGACCCGGGCAGTGTTTTTGTAAAAAATCTGAAAAATCTTAAATTGCACTGCGAAGTCATTTTTTTCAGATCCCACAAAGAGTATCAGCTTTTTGTAATGAGATTATCCAGTTAACATTCTCATGAACATACTCATCTTAATATGAACTTTTTTTTTTTAGAACAGATGAAATGGGATATGTAATAGCAAACGTGAAAAATTAATAATAGAAAGGAAATGCACTTAGTGTTAGTACTTTATATACATTATTGTAATTTAGATCTAATAACAGACTTATCAAATAGATATTTCTTCTGTTTAAGAGAGGATAAGTCATAGTTTAAAGAGGTTAAATAACTTAGCCTAAGATATCCAATTAGTATTGGGATGGGCAGGATTAGAATCTGCGTCCTAGCCTCTGATTTGTAACGCTGTTCAGCCTTATTGCTAAGTAAGTTAAACACTAAAGCAAAGTTTCACACTTTTTAAATATGATAAAGATGACCAGAAATGCCTCCCTATACCATAAATAATCCCCAACCAATTTTGGGTAGTCCTTTTTAATTTGAACAGAGGTTATGTGTGAATGAATTTACCTCATCTGCTTTGAGATAACAGATTGGAGTTCTCGATCCCCTATCTCAATGAGAAAGACAAAGAAGAAAAGAGTGATACGGTTCTTCAACTTTTATTTATTTATTTATTTAAAGATTTATTTATTTATTTAAAGATTTTATTTATTTATCTGACAGAGACAGCAAGAGAGGGAATACAAGCAGGGGGAGTGGGAGAGGGAGAAGCAGACTTCCCACCGAGCAGGGATCCCGACACGGGGTTCAGTCCCAGGGCCCTGGGATCGTGACCTGAGCGGAAGGCAGATGCTTAACGACTGAACCACCCAGGCACCCCGCTCTTTTAAAGACAGAGCTGAAATGTAGGTTATTCTTCAATTCAAATTCTGAATGTTCCAGGTTTTTTTGGTTTTTGTTTGTTGTTTGTTTTTTAATCCCCCCGTTCCTCTATTTAACCAGGGTAAATTCCTTATTTTAAGGCACTGTAGCTTCTTTATAACTCAGTGACCTCCAAACCCAGAAGATTGTGGTGATGTTTTAGTGCGAAAAAGCAATTACTTGTAAACTTATCAATGAGATTTTTGCTAGGTCTCACTGCCGTACCCACATGATCTTGATTCTTGTAAGTAGATACATTTATTTTTCAAACAAAGTAATGAATTTGCTAAGGTAGAAATTGCACAGCGAGAAACCTGAGATTCTGCTTCGAACACTGACTAGAGTCAGGTATTCTCTAGTCTATGAAGTTTTTGACTAGAAAGTCTCCGAGATGCTCTCCAACCCTAAAGTTCTGAAATCTTGAACTTTTCCATTCTTTCATTCTTTAGCAAATGTTTAACGAGCACCTGTAATATACATGTATTCTACGCATACCTAAATAAACAAAACAGACTCCCTGCCCTGATAGGATTTCCGCTATCACGGTGAAACAGGCATTAAACAGAAAACGTGATAAATGAGTAAGCTTCATACTCTTAGCAAAGACCACATAACACAGTGAGGCTGAGTAAGAGGATTGGTGGGGCCAGGGATGATCAGAGTGGGCCATGCTGAGATTGTAAACTTTGAGTGAACACTTGAAAGAGACCAGGGAGTGAGCCATGCAAATATGGGAGACATTCTGGGACAACATTTCAGACAGAAGAAAACAAAGCAAAACAGTGCAACAGCCCAAGTTGAGAGTGTCCTTGGTATTTAGGAGGACTGGCAAGGGAGCCTCATGGAGGGAGAGAGTAGTGAGACGTGGAAGAAGGGGGAGGGGAGAGAGATCTCGAAGAAATATTTATGCCCCTGGAAGGACATTTTTATTACCTGTGTTATGAGACCCAGTTCTAGAAAATTGCTATTACTGAGTTCTTCAGGGCTTCCTTTGATAGCTTAATGTACCTCGTACTTTGATAATTCATGCCTCCAATAGGCAAAGATGCCTGGTTTCTTAAGAGGGAATTGGGGTAAGTAGTTGACATTTGCAAGGTAAGAGATGACGGGCCACCTGACTTTTTTAATGTCCAATGTTGAAGTAGAAAGTGTGATGGAAAGAGAGAGTAAAGGTGTTCAGAGGACTGGGTGGTTGCATGGCTCAGTCTGTTAAGTGCGAGACTCTCGGTTAGGCTCAGGTCATGTGATTGAGACCCGTGTGGAGCTCTGCCCTGAGCGTGAAGCCTGCTTGAGATTCTCTCTCTCCCTCTCCTCCTCCACCCACTTGCATGCATGCTTTCCCTTGCTCTCTTTCTCTAAAATGAATGAATGAATAAATAAATCTTAAAAAAAAGAGAGAGAGAGGACCAAGTGACCCATTTGAATAATGCTTAATTGGTGTTGAAATGGATGAGATATTAGTGTTTTCCAATAAAATAGGCAATTGAGTGAATCAGAGCAAATAAGAAAAATTCCCCACTAGCTGTATTGCCTCTATACTGTGTATATTTGGATTTTTAAAAATATTCTTTAATTAATACTTTCATTTTTGAGCAGTTTTAGGTTTCCAGAGAAAATGAACAAAATGTGCAGACAGTTCTCATATACCCCCCATCTCTCCCCAACTTTGCACTATTATTAACATCTTACATTACTGTGGCACGTTTGCTTTGATTGATGAGTCAATATTAGCACTTTATTAGTAAAGTCTGTAGTTGACATTAGGGCTCACGCTTGGTGTTGTGCATTCCATGGGTTTTCACATACATGTTATGACCTGTATCAGAGGTATTGTACAGAATGATGTCACTGCCCTAAAAGTCCCCTGTGCTTGACCTGTTCCTCCCTCCCTTCTTCTCCAACACCCCTGGCAACCACTTATCTTCTTTACTGTGTCTATAGATAGTTCCACCTTTCTCAGAAATCCATAAAGGTAGAATTATACTTGAAACTGTATTGATCCCCACCATGTTGGTGTGGGGGGCAGGGTGCGAGGGGCCTGCCCACCTGCAGAGCCCCTAGTGAGCAGATTCTCCCCATTGCTGCTGCTAACCCCACATCACTCATGCCTCCACTTCCCCAGGGAGCCTCCAAGCGCCTTCACCCTCTGCCTTCCCTGCACTCCCAAAACAACCATTCTGTCCCCTAGGAAACCACGTGCAAAAGGTCCCTGGTTTCTGGGGAGGCACAAGACCAAGTGAGGAGAGGGACACAATGGAGACTGAGGCCCACGCTAGCCCTGTCCATTTCCTAGGCCACCAGGGCAGAACTGGATCTGCAGCCCCAGACACAGCTGCTGAGGCTGGTCCTGGCCTCCTACCCATTTGGCTTTGTTTTCCTATCTTTCTCTCTGCTTATCTGTCTGGACAATTCCTGTCTGTTTGTCTATTTCTGGGAAGCTCGTTACTACAGGCCCTAGCATCTACCCACTTTGTCCTGTACTATTATCCATAAACCTACCTCTTTTTCAAAACACACACACAAAATAAAAACCACAAAAACAAATGAACAAAACCAAAAAACAATAAACAAAACCAAACCCAAAGTCACCTAGATTTTTTCCTTTGTTATCTTCTAGAAGTTTTCTAGTTTCTAGCCTTTTCAGATTGGCTTCTTTCACTTAGAAATACACACTGAAGTTCCCTGATGTCTTTTTGTGGCTCGATGGCTCATTTTTTCTTTTATCCCTAAAGAAGTTTCCAGTGTGCAGATGCACCAACGTTTGTTTATCCATTTACCCATTGAAGAACCTCTTCGTTGCTTCCAAGTTTTGACAATTATAAATCTGCTATAATCATTTATGGGTAGATTCTTGGATGGAAATAAGTTTCCAACTCCTTTGGGAGCACAGTTGCTGGACCATACGATAAGAGTTTATTTGGTTTTCTGAGAAACTGCAAAATTGTCTTCTAAAGTAGCTATCCCATTTGGCATTTCCACCGGCAATGATAAAGAGTTTCTGTTGTTCCTTGCTGGGATTTGGTGTTTTCAGTGATTTGGGTTTTAGCCCTTCTAATAGGTGCGTTAGCTGTTTCAATTTGTATTTCCCTGGTGATAAATGATGTTGAGAGTTTCTCCTATGCTTATTTGCCATCTGTATTACTGCTTTGGTGAGGTGTCTCTTCAGATCTCTTGTCCCTATTTTAATTGGGTTACTTTCTCATTGTTCTCTTAAACGTTTTACATATTTCGGATACTAGTCCTTTTATCAGATTTCTGTTTTAAAATCTTCTCCAGGTGCGTCTGGGGGGCTCAGTCGGTTGAGCATCTGATTCTTGGTTTCGGCTCAGATCATGATCTCGGGGTCATGGGATCGGGCCTCGAGTAGGGCTATGCGTTCTGCTTGAGATTCTCTCTCTCCCTCTCCCTCTGCTCCTCGCACCCCTTGCTCTTTCACGCTATCTCTTTCAAATAAATAAATTTTTAAAAAATATATTTTCTCCAGTTTTTGTGTTGCCTTTTCATTGTCATAACAGTGTCCTTAACAGAGCCGAAGTTTTTAATTTCAGTAAAGTCTACATTACCAGTTTTTTGCTCATGGATCATGCATGATTCTTGTTTTATAGCTAAAAAGTCATCTCAAAACCCAAGATCACAAACACCTGGGTGGCTCAGTCAGTTGGGCGTCTGCCTTCAGCTCAGGTCATGATCCCAGAGTCCTAGAATCGAGTCTCACATCCAGCTCCTTGCTGAGCCAGGAGCTTTCTCCCTCTGCCTGCTGCTCCCCCTGCTTGTGTGCTCTCTCTCTCTGTCACAAATAAATGAATGAAATCTTAAAAACAAACAAACAAACAAAAAAAACCAAATCCACATGATCACATAGATTTTTCTCCTGTGTTATCTCTTTGAACTTTTAGAGTTTTGTGGTGGACATTTAGGTCTGTGAACCACTTTGAATTTTTTCTGGTGAGTGAGATGTAGAAGTTCCATGTCTAGTATCCCTATTTTTTTTTTTTTTGCATGTGGATCTAGTTCTTTCAATACCATTTGTTGAAAATACTAATTTCCCTTATTGAGTTGCCTTTGTTCCTTCATCAAAAATCAGTTGACTGTACATATGTGGGTCTGTTTCCAGGCTCTTTTCAGTTCTGTTGATCATTTTGTCCAGTCTTTCACCAATACCACCTACCTCGATCACTGTACCCTTGAAGTGTCTTGCAGTCAAGTAGTGTCAGTTCTCTGCCTTTGTTCTTATTCTTCAATATTGTTTTGGTTATTCTGTGTCTTTTGTCTTTTCTTTTAAACTTTAGAATGAGTTTTCTAGTAGCCTCAAAGTTACTTGCTGAGATTTTGACTGGGATTGAATTGAACCTATGTATCAAGCTGGGAAGAAAGAATATTGAGTCTTCCTTGTAGAATATCATCCATTTAATTAGATCTTTCATTTTTTTCATCAGTTTTGTAACGTTCTTCATATGGATCATGTACTTTTTGGGCTAATAGAAATAGTATTATGTTTTTAATTTCAAATCCAATTGTTCATTTCTGGGTTAGAAGAAAATAAATGCTTTTGTATATTAACCTTGTATCCTGCAACCTTGCTATAAATTAATAGTTTCAGGAGTTTTTGTTGTTGTTGATTTTTTGGGATTTTCTATGTAGATAATCATGTCATTTCCACACAAAAGCATTTTTATTTTTTTATGATCAGTATATCTTTTTTTTAAGATTTATTTATTTATGGGAGAGAGAGAGGTGGGGAGGGGCAGAGAGAGAATTGCAAGCAGATTCCTCACTGACCATGAAGCCTTCATAATGACCTCTCAGGTTTTGTTTGTTTGTTTGTTTATGTTTCCACTCCTGAGGTAAGACAGGAAGACTAGAAGTTGCTGGAATTGTTTCTTTCCCTTTCCCCACCTGGAATGCTGGTAGGAGCTGGGGTTAGGTATTTTCCTTTCTCCAGTCTTGTTAAACCCCAGTAAGTTACAGTCTCTTTAGGTCGTTTGTCTTGAGGGCAGGTCCTATTAAGAAGAACAGAATACTTTGGGTGTATTTCAAAATGGCTACTTTTCCCTTTATTTGCCAAAATTTTGAGGGCATTGTCCTCTAATTTTCAATACGAGAAACTGGTGGGCCTCCTAGAGGTCAAACTCACAAAAGTGTGGGGTCCCTTGAATACCCAACTTTTGTATCAACATGGATGGGACTGGAAGAGGTTATGCTGAGTGAAATAAGTCAAGCAGAGAGAGTCAGTTATCATATGGTGTCACTTACGTGTGGAGCATAAGGAAAAACATGGAGGACATTGGGAGAAGGAAAGGAAGGGTGAATTGGGGGAAATTGGAAGGGGAGATGAACCACGAGAGACTGTGGACTCTGAGAAACAAACTGAGGGTTTTGGAGGGGAGTGGGGTAGGGGGTTGGGTGAACGTGGTGGTGGGTATTGAGGAGGGCATGTATTATTGCATGGAGTACTGGGTGTGGTGCATGAACAATGAATCTTGGAACACTGAAAAAATAAAATAATTAATTAAAAAAAGAAAAGAATGTTTAACCTTGAAACTTGTCTACAGTGGGCCTCCCAGCCTTGCATCAGTTTCAGTCCGGGTTTTTCTACCCTGCCACTCGTTCCCCCAGAGTTTCTGTTCCTGGGCTTCTGCGTCAGTAAGCTGTGATTCTTTGTGTCCACCTATTATTCTCCCCAATTTTGGGGGCAGTGGTCGTGATGGCTCTGTGACATCTAGTGTCTGATGGATCTAAGAAGAGTTATTGATTTTCAGCTCAGCTTTTTTCTTGTTAGGACCAGTATGATGATTTCTGATCTCTTTTATATGCCATACAGAGCACTGGAAGCCTGTGCTGTGTGCAAGTAATGGATTGTTTAATCTCTCTCTACAACTCTAATTCCAGATTTGTAGAGGGTGGTCAGTAGTCCTACCCTACATTCACACATGGAGTAGAGTTCATGAAACATAAGTGAGTGTGCTAAATTTTCATTAATATGGATAATGTTATTTCTCTTTTATTAAATAAGTTTAATGCCTATAACCTCTTCTTTTTGAAGGAAATTTCCCTTTTCATTACTTTTGATTTTTTTCTTTCTTCTATTATATAAATTTGAGTGTTTTCAAATGAAGCCATGAGAAACTGTGCACTGATAAGGACTGAGTGTAGTTCAGTTCCTTAATTTACCCTATCAGTAGTGATTGTGATGATTAAAGAAAGACATCTAGCAGAATAGCTGAGAGTAACTGGGACCAAGTAAGTCCAAGATTTCATCTTGCTGCTACATTTCACATGCTAATTTCAGTAAGCTAAATATATAATGAAATTGAATAAAGTATTTCTGATATCTGAAAGTTTCCATTAGGAGACCTACCTTCTACGTTGTAGGCACTTGGAGATTGTGACTGGCTGCAGGAGAGTAACTTTAGGAAAATCTACTAATCTGTTCTTGTAGTTCTTCACTGGAAAACCTATATACTTGGGTATTGTCGAGATAGCTGCTCTCTGGTTTCCATACTATATTGTAATTTAATCATTATCTCATATTTTCTCTTACCTCATCAGGCCTTTGTCAAATGTTTTCCTCCTAAGGCATGCTCACTCTAAATAAATGCTAAGAAGTTTCCTCCTCAAAAAAACTTCACATATATTTAATTGAATATTATTATAATATCTGTATTTAAATGGCATATCATTTTATTCTATCTGTGTTTTGATTTAGTAAGTTCTCTTCAAGTTTCCTGCCCTATATCTTAAGCACTTACAATTATAATATCATCCTTGACTATAATATAATCTTGATTTAATATCTAAACATTATAATATTTATGTTTTCTTCGAATCTATATTGTATTATAAAAATCATGATAAAATGATTGTTTTTAGTATATAATGTAATTATATTAATGGGCATGTGTCCAACCAACATTTAGAATATCAGAGTAGGAATATCTAAATTATTTGTTCAGCACCTGATTTTAGAAGCTATTTCAAATAATAAGTTAATATTGCAATATAAGTTGGTTTTTATTAAAATGTATATAATCAAATATAAAATTAGGAACAAATAAAATGAAATATTTTTCAGGGATATTAGCCATTTTACTTTTTCAAAATAATAGATTTTTGAAAAATAGTAATAAAAAAGAAAAATACTTTGCTTACAGTTGTCACAAAAATTTCTCTGAAAACAATGAATATTGTTTTCATTGAAAGACAGAAATAAATAATATTAGCCTTTTGTAGGCTTCTTACTTGCCATTAAAAACAAAACAAAACAAAGCAGAAAACAGCATTATATGGAGCCCTTAAATGATCCTCCTATTTTTACCATTGGCCATTGGGGCTACAGAAACACTGGGCATAACATGCAATTATTCAGTTTAATGCATTGATAGTATTATAAAACATGTTACAATTGAAAAATCCATGAGATTGTCAAAAAGTTTTATTGGAATTAAGTAGTGAATTAGTGAAGTTGATCAGAATGAACGTGGACTGTTGTAGGCTGAAATATTGGGTACCATAGGTTGAAGTCTATTAGAGAACTAATGCTCATGATGGGATACAGGGGAAAGGAGAACAGGCATGGGATGTCATGGTGGATTTAGGAGAAACAGAGTAAAATGAGAATGAAGGAGATGAAATTTGACAAGAGTGCGTTGGATTAATTGAATATTAAGATGACTGAAAGAAAAATGAAATGAAAACAATAAAAATATATTAATAAAATACATTTATACTAGGGTTTTGAAAAAAAGCAAAAAGTGTCGGGTTGTGTTTTCATGTAATTTGGTATTCTGAATTGCTTTTTCCAGAAAAAGAGTTATAAAATAAATAAAGCCATCCCCTTTTAAATCTTTATGTTGTAACTCAGGATTTATGAAGAAAAAAATAGATAATTCAACTTAGTTTGACTTTATAAAGTTGTCCTTTTATCACATTGAATGGAAGCTTCTTACCTTTTTAATTTTTTTAAAATGGAGAAAATTTGTATTTATTTGAGAGATAGGTACCCACCAGATCTTATTTGCTTATCTGTGAGACTGGAAACACTCAGTTGACCCAAATTGACTTTTTTATTTCATCTATTGAAGAATCCATATAAAAAGTGCTTTTGCTTATGAAATGTGTGCTTTTCCATACCGTTGATGTTAAATCTCACTTTTCAGGTTTCCAAATTTGGGGCAGGTTTTTCTATTTTTCTTTCTCTATGATCGTCTTGATGTGTTTTTAATTTTTTTTTTAACTTCCATTAATAGCTGGATTTCTGACTTAGACTTTTTGTAACAGTGAACATTAGTAGCATGCTAATTTCTGACTCTAGATAATTTGGTGGCTCTTTGGAGTATTTCTAGAATGCCATACAATATCGTGTCTACATGCAACAGAATGAGTGGTGTTGTTTTCTCCTGATAGTATAAAATTTGGATAAACTTTTGTAGGATAAATTATCTTTAGATAGATTTTGATACTAGGAAAAAAGTGAGAAAGTAGGATTTTTTAGTAGGGAGCAATGTTTTAGACAAAAACACTGTTGCAATAGAAGAAAATTACTATTATGTGTTTTCTTTTCTCTGAGTGATATTTTTTTCCCATGTAAAAGAAAGAGTTGTGTCGGTCATTGCTAACATACATTACTATGTGTGCTTGTGTGTGTGTGTGTGTATGTGTGTATACATATTATATAACTGTCATTTCTAGGGAAATGATAACTCAAAGTTAGGTACAGAAAGGTAATATAGAAAAATATGTTTACAACCTTGCCTGTTTTTGTCGTTTAAAATCCAGATTTTTTTTTTGAAGAGCATTAGGAAATGGCATTGTTTGTTTTGTTTTGAATTTTTTTTACTGTTCAAAAAGATTATTGGAACTTGGCCTGGTGGTTGGTTTCAAAGCTAACTTTATTGCTGTTTCACTTTTTATGTGCTGAATCTGTTAGTCCTTGCCTTTAAAAAGTCCTGGGTATTGATGTTAGTTAATTCAGGAAGATTCCCTGTTTGTCAAAAGAGTAAATATGTTCTGCACATTACTTTGGCTTCTGAAATGACTGGTATATAGTTAGATTCACTTATGATAAGCATTCTCTTCTTTTAAAACAGCCCTGAGGAAACATGGTCCTTTAGCAATGAGAAATTCTAGTTTTATAGCTCCTTCCAGCTCTTTTAGATTCTTAAGAGAGTTACAGGTTTTGGCCATGCCTACTATGATACACAGAAATTGACATGATAAAGCCAAACAAAGGTCTGACTGCTTAAAGAAAATATAACTCACTCTGTAATCCAACTCATACAGATAGAAAGTATTATAGCCAAGGGGTGGTGCTGTCCCATTGCCAGAGTCCATTCTCCCATTAACAACCAGGGTGCACATATATCTCTAATATCCAAACCATAAAGAGTTGCCTTTTTTTTCTTTGCCCCCATTATTAGGTATATACCATCGAGGAATCTGGACTAAACATCCTTGTGTGGTCAGTGATCGGAAGTAAAAGAACCAGTTGGATGTATGGACATGTACCTCTCTCCAGTAACAGTGCATTTAAAGTGGCATTTGAAGCTGATTTGGCTGGAAATGAAGACATCTTTATTGCCCTTGATGACATCACTTTCACCCCAGAATGTGTTTTTGGAGGTAAGTGATTTCCTTAGTAGATGGGATGTGCAAGGGTTGTTTTACTATCCAAATATTATAACTAAGAATTCCTGATGAATAACATTTGTTTCCAGGTCTAACACTACTCATACATTGAAGGAAGATCAGTGTATGTTGTAGGAGGTAAAGTTAAACTGCCTATAAGCTTAACCATCAAGTTTTCATGTCCTCTAGGCAACCAAATTACTGTGATTATAGTCCTTTAAGAGGCGTAGGGGAAAGTTACTTTTGTTAGAGGAACATTATTGTCTACTTTCTTTATTTCTAAAGATTCACAAGACCTATACAAGGTAAGGATTCTTCTGGTCACCTATCATCTTCCAAAGTGTCTTTTCCTTCCATAGTAGCTTTTCCCCATTCCCTGGGCCATTTCCCTTCTCCTCACTGTTTCTACTGTACAATCTAGAATTCTTAGTCAAAACAAGAATCTTGTCAATAACACATTTTTTAAGAAATTATCTCCTTAACTGAAATCTGAATTTCTGCTATTTATGATGCTTCTGCTTGACTGGCCATTTGTTCTTTATAAGGTCTTTAGATTTTCAATGTTAAATAATAGGGTCATTGTCTTTCTGGCTACTTTATGCCTCATTCAAAATTTTGTTTTTACAGAGTTATTTAAAAGTTTCTTCTTTTGGGATTGCCTGGCTGACTCAGTCTGTAGAGCATGTGACTCTTGATCCCGGGGTTGGAAGTTCAAGGCCCATACTGAGTGTAGAGATTACTTAAAAAAAAAATAGAAATTAACTTTTTTTAAATTTTCTTCTTTTTACGGCCATACATTTGGGTTCTTATCCATCCAGTGACTTTTCTCTGGATCCTGAATCCTGGGCAATTTCAACTTCTGGGTCACTCAGCCTATTTACAATGTTGACCTTTTCAATTTCAGTTACCTTCATAAATATTCTTCCTTCATAACCAGCTCCCACACTGGATCTTATCATCCTGTCTGAAGTTTTAGGGTTGAAAATTTTATGTGATCATCATATCCTCTACTTCCTGATTACGCTTCCTAATTAAACCTGTTTTCAAACATAATTAATAAGAAAAAATACAATTCTAGATTCTTAGTGCTTCCTGCTTTCTTCCATAAAATAGCTTCTTTACACTTTTTTTCCTAATAATCCCAGATCTAGTGATCTAACATCTCAATTCCATTCTCAGTCAGCACTTTGAATTATTTTATGTCCAATTTTTTACTTTTTAATAACTTTTTAAAAGGTTTTTTATTTATTCATTTGAGAGAGGGAGAGAACACTAGCTAGGGGCGGGGGGCAGAGGGGGAGGGAGAAGCAGACTCCCCACAAAGCAGGGAGCCTGAAGTGGGGCTCAGTCTCAGGAGCTTGGGATCATGACCTGGGTGGAAGTCAGACACTTAACTAACTGAGCCACCCAGGTGCCCCTATGTCCAATTTTTTAAAGATAAATTTGGGTTCTAATTATGTGCCAGGCATCTTGCTAAGTACTTCATATGTATTAACACATTTATTTATCAGACTAACTCTGTAGAATAAATACAAATATCCAGGTCATGTTCAGTCATAATGGCCTTATCAGTCTTTGAAATTGAATTACTATAACCATTTATATTTCCCAGGCTGCTGCTGATCATGTTCACTGGGACCACTAAATGTTTTGGTTTATCACCTTAGCTGGTGGTCAAGGGTCCTATACACATCTCTTTCCCATTCCCTGGAACTGCTTTTCTACAATAATCCTCAAATCTCCCAGCTGCTCCCTTGAACTTCCTTCACTCTGACACTGTTTTTATATCCCTTGAATAGAAAATAACTCCCTTTCATAACAAAATCCCATAACATCTCTTTTCCACCTCTAAATGTGCCTATACCCACAAGCAAACTCTTTTTTGTCACCATTTGTCTCAGGAAAGACCCTCTGTCTTTCCAAGAGTAAATGTTCTTGGTCATTTCCATTCTTAGTTCCTCCCAGTCACTGTTCCATCAAAGTCTTCTCTGTCCTATATCTTCCATTTCTTTCCTTTCCCTACTTATTCTTAGCTCTTCTCACACACATGCAAACATACATGCATACATATGTATATACATACATGCATACATACACACACATGCATTTATACATCACTTTTCACTAATTTTGAGCTCCTCAAGAGCAAGAGGAGCTTGTCTATTTCATCTCCAGAGTCTAACATTTTGAGCTCCTCAAGAGCAAGAGGAGCTTGTTTATTTCATCTCCAGAGTCTAACACAATGACTAGGAAATTTGGGCTGAAAAGTTACTATTATTCTAAATAATCATAATAACAATGATAACTGATTGTGTGAGCAGAGTCGCTAACATTTGCCTCAGTATAAGAAGGTTCTTGCCCACTATGTTATAGGATAGATTCTGCTTTTGAAGACAGTTAAAAAACAAACAAACGAATAAACAGTAAGATCTTTGGCATTAAACCATGTCTTCTTTCTGTAAGTTTCTGTAAAAGAAGTGCCTCCAACCAAACCCCCATCCAAAATCCCGGATCTCTAGATATGGTTTTTACAGCAGTGCTTCGTGGTTGATTCAGACATATGTTTTTAGAAAATCATCAATTAAACCAGTGTTTCTCCAACAGGCGTATCAGGACCCCCACAGTGTCATGCCAGGAAGCATCTGGGAGAGAAGTTACATAAAATGTTACGTGACATTTGGAAAAAACATGTACTGAGTGGTGGGGAGGTGACAGCTGGACTAAATTGTGGCGACACGAGTCTAAATCATGACTGTGTCACTAAATAACTGTACAATTCTGAGAAAATCATTTTAACTCCTTAGACCATGTTTTGTCATCAGGGAGATGAAGTAGATGATCTCCCAAGTCCCTTCCAAATCACACAAGGCTGGATTTGTACAAGAGGATCAGGAAAGCGGAAGGAATGCATTGAGAGTGACAGAGAAAGGGAAAGAGTCCAGAGAGAAGGAGGCGGGGGCAGGTAGGGGGATGCAGGGGTAAGGGCAGACAGGTGAAAGCAGAGGGGTCATTGCAGTTAGAGAAGGCTCATCACTCTTCGGTGTGTTGGTGAACTTGAGCAGGCCTGCCTTTCAGCCACTGTTAGTTGAGAATCTGTGTGCTGTCCTGGATTTGGTTTGGAAGGGCACTTATGAATAGAAGTTGTGTGTGTCTGTGTGTCTGTGTGTCTGTGTGTCTGTGTGTGTGTGTCTGTGTGTCTGTGTCTGTGTGTTTTAACCCCTCCATTACCTTAGTCTAAACACACCTCAGGCAGCAAATTCTATAGATTTTGCCTTCTTTTCTCTGTCACCCCACCTTGTTTCCATTTTACTGTTCAAATTCTAGTTCAAGGCATCCTTATTACTCATCAGGATCTCTGTAATGGCTGCATTTCTGATTTATCTAATTTACTGACATGTAGCAAACTCTTCTAGGACCTATTATAGAGTAAGTTCCAGAAAAGTAGATTTGACATCTTTCTTATTCAACACAATGACATTTTTTCCCCCAAGCAACAGAATCTGCCTTGGGGTAACTTAAGTAGAAATTAAGTTTGTTAAAAGTGTTTTGGATAGTTCCAAAAATTAAATGGAATACTGAGAATCTAACTCAGAAAAACGAGGGGGAAGCAAGTGAGATGAAGTACATCAGAGGGTGAAACTGGCTAATTCCACTGTCTTTGAAAACTTGCTTTGGCAACTGGTCTATCTGCTCCCCTGTCATTGCTCTGAATGATCCCTAACAGTCCCTGTGTCACTCTGTCAGAGTTTAAATTGTTGGTTGGAAGCATACCCTTAACCAAGCCCACGCTTCAGGGTCCCCTAGGTTATGCTCTCATATCTAATCTCCACATCATCCAGGTCTGCATGATGGCCAGTTCTTTTTTTTAATCATAATCAAGCTTGAATACTCTGCAGCATATGGACCAAATTATAGAGTTAACCAGGAATAATAAATTATCTGTCTGTACTCTAATAGAGAGAGGGAAACTAATCAAAATAACAAATTCATACAAGTTATAAAGAAGAAGAAAATGCTTAGAGGCTCTCAATTACTTACTAAATAAGTTTTGTATCTTTTAGTACAACTCTTGTCTTATCTGTCTCTGTCTATGAAATAATCCCTCAAAGACCCCCTGCCTCTATCCAGCTCTGCCCCATAGTCGTCCACCTCCATGACTTTGGTCCCACCACTTCTCTGGCTGGGAACGCCCCGCCCTTTACCTCCTCTTGTGTAAATGCTTTTTCCACTTTGAAAGGCAGAACAAAACCGCCTTTTTTCATGAATTTATCCTTAATACTCCCCATAGGAAGCCAAACCCTAGTGCAGATTCTGTTAACTTGAAGTTTACAGTTCTCCTGTAATATAGCTTACATGGTGTTTTGTGATATGCATGGCTTATTTTCTGTCATTTTTTTGGTCCATGTTAAAAAATCACCATTGTCATTATCTTGTTATGTGTGTGTGGGGGTGTTTTAATTTTAGTGAGAATGAGTGATCTTTAACTTTTAGGTTGAGAAAAATCTAAAATAAACTCTAAGTCAGCACATGATACAGAATAGATATTCATTTTATATCAGAAGTGATATAGTAATTATAAATAAATTATTTAAAACATGATTTTAATGAATGGTTCCTTTTTAGAATTTTGTTAGTGATTCATGAGTCTAATTTTAAAATGAGTAGTGACGATTACAAAAAAGCTGAAAGAAAATGGTAACCAGTCAATCCCAGTTCACTTTTTGGCTTCTAGGATATTGTTAGACTTTAAATCTATTATTGTGGGTCATGAAGTCCTCACAGTTTATCAAAGGATGGGATAATTCCTTGTAACTCAAGGAAGGGACATTACATTTAAAGGAAAAATAAAACAAAACACAAGAACCAGAAAATGGCATTAAAAACTAATACCAGGCAGGCTTATTGCAAACTAGACCCAGGTTCCCCCTTGCCTGCGTTTGGAGAACCTTGCATGTTATGCTATGAGAATGGTTCTTACCTGATTTCTTACTGATCATCAGGCTGGAAGGAATTTTGTTAAATTAGGGGGATAAATTCCAAATGAAAACCGTGGAAAACTCAGTCCCGGTATGAATCATACTCCATTAGCCTGGCCGGACTTGACAAGTGCCTCACTCTGAACCTGAAGATAAACCACAGGTTACTGTTCTAACTCTGTCTTAAAGGTGAATGCTTTTATGTGAACACTGATATTCATATATATCATATAAACCTACATATTTCTGCATGTATGGCATATAGATATAATTGTAATATATTTTTAATGTATAAGTGATATAATGTCTATATAAAACAAAACATGGCATAGTGGTATAGCCATTTCTCTACCATACGAAAGCAGTAATCAACTCCTAAATTCCTGGTCATGTTTGGAAATTATCATAACCTTTGCTAAATCCTTTCTTTTCACTCAGAAATAGGGCCAACTGTTTTACCAGGCCAAGTGTGTCTGAGAGATTCTGGGAGCTTTTCGTTGCCAAGGTCAATCTGGCTCTGTTTTGTTCTCTTGGGCTATTAGAGTCTACTTTTATCGTGGTTTTCCTAATTCCCTGGAACACATATGTTGTTACCTGGAAAACATCCAGGCTTTTGGAAAACATCCAAAAACAAGTTTGTTTGTTTGTTGCCTAAGAAATAGAATAAAAAAGTGATACTGCTTCACTTTAAAAAAAAAAAATGTTTTAAGAAGATTTTTTTAATTAAAAATCAAGTGACTTCAACAATTATCATAACAGTTTTTCTGATAACATCTTATTGGCATGTGACAACATTTTACCCAGAAAGGACTAGTTACTCTTTCTGGAAATAGTTGGAAGCAACAAAAATAGAAAACAGCAACAAGAAAGAAAACACAACTTTCTTGGCTTAATGAATAATAAATGGGTTTATATATGTGAGTTATTTTTGCTAATATAAACTTGCTCAAAATAGAAAACATGAGGTTAGAGGAATAACCAGGTTTTTGTAAAGACACGTCTAAAGAAGTGATGGGCTGGGTTGTTTCTGCCAGATGGAGCAAATGATTGATCAGTTAAGAGGTCAGTCCAAGTTCTAGAATATCCTGACCTTACTGTTTTCCCCTTCTGGTCTTTCTGATTGTAATATAATTAATGTAATGTTAGTCTTGCCTTCTGTAGAATCCCATATGGGGCAAGATAACCCAATATACTTCAAAGTAATCACTTTTAATCATTTCATCAGACAGGCAAAAATTAATCTTAAAAATTATGTGGTTTTTTTAAATAATAATAATCACAACACTCTGAACTTAGAGGTAAGCTACTGATTAACATTTCTCAAAAGTTAATATTGATTAAATTAAACATAGCTCTATTTTTCTCTGTCTCCAGTGCCAGTGCCCTATTAACTGGAAATGATGGTATCACAGCCGTTTTTTTGGTTGGGTCATAGAGGTAGTCAAGACACTACAGCTGAGAGATCTCTGAAAGACCACCATAGAATTATATTTGACCCCTGAGTGGTCTTCTTTACCACTTGCCTCAGTAAATCATCTTTCTCTCCTTTGGCCTTCCTGAGACATATACAGCAGGTATTTCTTAAGTGTGTATGAAATTGAACAATATTCCCTCACCAACAGATTGCTTAAAACTCTTTAGATTTCCTTCAGTGTCTATATTTCTGGTGTGTGATGGAGAGATAGCTTCCCACTCTCCATCTCAAGCCTTCTACGCTTAGACAAAATCTAATAATTGATCGGTGCCAAAATACTCAAAATTTTTATAAGTAAAAGCTTTCCCACTCACAGGCTTGCCAATGACATTTTCTTTCCTGGTCCCGTCCCAGCCAGCAAAGAGTATAAGACCATCATATCTGACATGTTCATTATTCCTCCGCAGTTGTAGGTTTGAGAGGGAGAACATGGGTGAGGCTGAGTCGGGCATCAGGGCAGTGGTACTTTAGCCTGTAAGGACAGTGGATTTAATCCTGTAAGGCATTCGAGAACCATTTTTTGAGCAAGAGTCTTCCTTTGGGGAATGTAAACTGGAAGCAATATGAAGCATGAATTTCAAAAGGAATGTGTTTAATAATAATGGCCCTAAAATTAGAAGTCAAGAGTTCAGCATCGGGGGATTTTTTTTTTTTTAACTATTCAATAAAGTTGCCGTTAATGTGGGCCAGAGCTACCAAGTGAACAATAGCATTTGATTAGGTCAAGTATGTAACCTGGTCCAACACTGTGCATAGCAGAGGCCACACCAGCACAGATAGTCTGACCGGGAACTATCGCACCATCTGGAAATGATAAATGGGAATGAATCTGTTAATCCACTAGGGCCTCTCTGGGTTCCAGGCCTCATGACAAGAAAGAAATGGCCAGCAACATTTTATATATGTTCCCACATTTACACACGTTTTAGATTATTTGGGGTTAGTTGATGGCCGAAAATTCTTCATTTATGCAATCTCATTTACATTACTATCACTATTTTTTCGTTAGGAAGGAGTTGGCCATAATCGTGGCAAACGTTGATGTGGAGTGAAAGTGATAACTCTTTGGGGGCCTCTGAAATAGGTCCTGTTTGCTCAGCTCTTGATGTTCCCTAAATATATTCTTGATTTTAAGTGCGTGACCTTCATATGAGCTGGGGGAGAGCGGGAAGTAGGGCAGCAGGGTATTCACCCCTCCACAGCCTCGTGTGCTCTTTCCTTCTGTTGCCCACCATCCCCCACTGCCTTCTTCTCCACCCTTTCTGTCACTCGTGAAGAGCTCCGTAGTTTCAAATCACCCACCGATGTGCGCATGTGCATATGTGCATGTGTGCGAACACACAGTATTCGCACACATGCACATATACACATTATATGTATGTCTATATACATTTTGAAATTCTTTCAGCTTTCTTCTATATTTTAGCTTAGCCTTGAGTGGCTGCAGCTCTTCCCTTTGAAAATAATGATCCCTTTCTGTTTGGCATCTGTTCTCAGGCTCTGATCAGCTTCCATGCTGGATCCAACTTCTGGAAGCTTTTAGATTTCCCTGACTTTGGTCTCTTCTGTCAGACTTGACGTTTCTCGTTCGTGTAGCCCTTCTGACAAGCCGCATAAGCCCTACTGACTTCTCACATACTCCGCATGCGCCCCAGACGTCTCTATGTGCCCCCCACTCTTCTGTTTCTTTAGAGGTCACATTCCATCTTTCCAGGAATATTTAAGCTATTAGATATGGAAATTAAAGTAGATCAAAATGATTCTCTTAGGACTCCAAATTAGAGATAACCATTATTAATGACAAAAGAAATGAATATTTTTATACTTTTTGAAGGGTCCTTCAGGAAATAGTAACATAAAATTATAACTCAAAATACCCTCAAACCAAGAGTTCTGAAGAATTAAAATTAAATATATGTGTGTGTGTATTTTCCCCCTCCTATAATCTTATAATTTTTGTGATATTTCTGAGTATTGTTCATGAGATATGTGCCAGAGACAATTACTCATTTATAACTGATATATTTTACAGTGAGCATTTTTACCATTTATGTCATTGAGTATGGCAATATTTGGCAAGAGCTTACTTCCTGCTCTTTAAAACTGAACTTCCTTGTGCATATTTTTTTCCTTTCAAAACAGGCAATCAATTTTGCCTTCACTAAACATATTAATCATAAAGATAAAAATCCATCTGATTATCCTTAGGACTTTAGGCTTTTATTGAATTTATATGAAAATCATAAGAACGTTTCACTGTGTTTCACTGTAAATTATCAGTATGAAGTAATTTTTGTTGGTATGAGAAAGCTATTTCAACTGCTTCCCAAACTAAGTGACCAGTGAAACTCAACATCCTGTAGGAGGACAAAAGAAATACCCCAAACATCAGGAATTACAACTATGTGTAGAGCATAGAATGAAGCAGAATGTGGTGTTCAGAAAAATGTCTTAGTTACTGGTAATATGAATGTTAGTTAACAATGTCAGTTCCCCTTTATCCCAAGTGTTTTGTTTTTGTTTTTTCTTTTCCCTATCCTGAGATTTATTGCAAAACCAAAAGGGCAGATTTATTCATGTAGAGAGCGTTATCTGTCAAAGTCCTTTATGTAAAATTCCATAAAACTTCCAAAGCAATTGGTACAAACCCATAGTGTCCATATGAATGTATGATAGCTTTAGTTGCTAAATTATAGATGTATTAAAATACATTGGAAGGTTATTTTTTAGAGAACTTTTCCGTTTCTATTTTTCTGATCTACCCTGTTTCGGGGCGTATTAAATCAGTGGACATAGTCATTTTGTCAGTGCATTCTTTATTTTATCCATTTTGGTTATTTCACTGCATATTATCAAGGAAAGTAAAACTACTATAAACCATTCGTATATTATTAATCAGTTTAAGAAACATTTATTGAGCACACACTTCATGTATGCTCCTTTGGACATTAAGATGTTACTGTATTTTCAAAAACGGAGGTTGAGACGTCTCCACCTCTGGCTTGTGTTGTCCAGACTCAATGTGAAACGACCACTCTGAGCAAAAATGGAGCAGAGAGGGCAAGTAGGCGGTCGCAGTGACGCAGCTGCCCCTCCTTGATGGCGCTAGGATAGCTTCCACTGTGGGAATTTTCTGCCGGTTTCAGAACCACTCTCCTTAAACTGGCATACAAATCCCCTATGCTCTAAAGCAGCATTTCTTAACCTGTTTTCTGCCAAAACACACCAAAGTGCATGCTTGTGTGCTTCTCGCACTCCTCACACGATGCAGACAAGAGGACAGTGACTCAGGAACACTTTGTGATGCCGGCTGTACACACAGACTTCGTCTCTGCTGGAGGAATCATTCTTGGTGGGAGACCGCGCATGCGTGTAGCTTTACTCAGGGGACAACCTTGCATCGGCTCTGACGTACAGAAAATAAGTCAGTTGCAGACTACTACATGAGATACACTTCGTTATTGATCTCAGCACCCGTTAGACTTGTAATTCATTTGAGACCCCCCCCCAGGTAATATGAGCTAGTACATGAGTGTGTGTGTGCGTGCGCACACGTGCACCAGGCTTTCACACCGGCCTCTGGCTTCCTCCTGCCCCAGCCTCACGTCCACCCAATACCTCCCATCAGATACAGCCTGAGAAATGTTGGCCTAACAACAAGAAGGGCCTTTAAGTTCAACAGCAAATCATATTGTCAAAATGAGTCCACCATTTTCTTGAAGTGTCTTTTTCCCAGCTCCTGTCACTCCCTGTCACAGTCTCCACCAGGAGCAACCTTCTCTCTCTCCTACTTTCTTTCACTTTTTCTATTCTGATGCTGCCCCTAGGGGTGTGTGGAAAGGATGCTGTGAGCCCTGAATGTGCTATTTCAGCTCGCCTTCCGGGCGAAGGTCTTAGTTCTGCTCTCCCACAAAGGCGCCCCCTCAGGCAGTGAACAACAACGTGCATTTCCAACAGCGCATGCTAGGCTTGGGACCGATCTGGCACTAGTCCCCTTGTGGGTTCACTGGCCTCGCACTTTAGTTCCGCTGGTTTTAAACAACCTGCCTGAGCAGCTCACTGGGCCTGGTAAGTAATGGGTCAGTGTGCTTGGCCTATGCATTCTATCTTTACCAACATATTGTGTACTTTGTTTATTTATTTTTTTAAGATTTTATTTATTGGAGAGAGAGAGCATGCGTGCAAGAGGGAGGAACGGAGGGAGAGGGACAAGCAGACCCAGCGCTGAGTGCAGAGCCCCACACAGGGCTCGATCCCCCAACTCTGAGATCATGACCTGAGCTAAAATCAGACGTTGAACACTTACTCGACTGAGACACCCAGGCACCCGGAAAGTATTGTGTGCTTTAAATGTTGAATTTTAGAAGGGATCCGGAGAAACTAGAACGTAGAAATTTCAGAAGAAAAACATCAACTATGAGTTACAGGCTAGAATACAGATTCTGAGGTATATTGTTGCTGCTTTCTCTTAGATGATGCTTTCTGGCTCAATCCTCACAAGGTGGAAGGAGCAAGAGTTATTTTTATGTTCATGAGGCCCTACCCTCATGAGCTACTCACCTTGGGGAGGCTCCACCTCCAGATATCATCACATTTCAGCGTATGAAACTGGAGGGGGAGAGACACACAAACATTCAGTCTGTGGCATGACATGTAGCCACCATTATAGTGTCATACAGAAGAATTTCTCTGCTCTAAAAATCCCCTGTGTTCCACTCATTTATCTCTTCTTCCTCCCAACCCCTGGCAACCACTGGGCATTTTCCTGTCTCCACAGTTTTGCATTTTCCAGAATATCATATAGTTAGAATCTGGCAATATGTAGCCTTTTCAAATTGACTTTTTTTTTTCATTCAGTAATATGTATTTAAGATGGTGCTGAGAATATTCTGGTTATAAAAAAGAACAATTAATACTGTTCATTTTTTACAGAATTATATGAGAAAGATCTCACCTGTAATGATTAGCTGACTCCATGGATGACACCCAAGAATAAATACATTTATTAAAATTTTAGGAACACTTTCTTAACTTCTCAAAGGAATTGTGTGGCAGAACGCATTGAATTCAGAGGATAAATATGCCACGTCTTCCCAGAGTACTCATTTCATTTGAATACCTGGAGGAAGTTTTTTATATTAAAAAAAAAGCACGGATATATTCCGTAGCAGAATAGAGAATTTTCATTAGATAAAACAAGAGACTTTAGAGAAATGCTGAGCATGTGGAGAAGTGCTTCTGGCTAAGAGCCTATTTAGGCTCCCTCAGGGATGCAAGTTCATGTTCCTCTTGCATCAGAAATACTTTAGTGGAGAATTTAACAAGTGATTCAGAGGAATTCGGTTTAGAACAAGATACATTTTGGTGGTTAGAGAATATCTTAGGTCTGGTTCCCAGGGAAGTGGATCCCGAGGCACAGATTGCTATGCAGAAAGCTGCCTGGAAAGTCTCCCCGCAACAAGCGCTGTGAAGCAGGGGAGCAGGACTGGGCAGAGGGACGGTAGGGGGCGAGGCAGATGCAGTAGGGGCCTCAGCCCATGTCACGGGGCTCTGGAAGCACACCGGCCCTTTCAGAGGTATCCCTAACTGAGGGATAGGGACTGGGCCATTTTATGCCCAGTGCGCCAATGAATGCAGTGGTTCCCAGGAGGGAAGTTCCCGGGGCTAGACTTAGCTGTCCGAAAACCTCCCAGCACCTGTGGGATAGAACACCTTGATCCTGGTGGAGGAACCTGGGCTGCCAAGACAGAGTCCGCAAAAGGCAGCACACGCCCACCAACTTCCTTGTAAAGAAGGACCTAGAACAAGTGGAGTTCTGAGTAGCTTTTGCTATAAGGAATTCTGAAATAATGGAATTGCTACCACCACATGAAAGAGATTATTTTATATTTGTGTATCCAATGTAAGGAAAAATGTGAAGAAACACACACACACACACACACACACACACACACACACACACCATTCTGAACAGGAGAGAAGCATAAAGAATTTGTGCATGTCTTGGAATATGGAAAATTAATTCCTTCATGTTGTTTTTTCAGCTCATAAAGATAAAAGTTCAGTGCATAAAATATTTTAGACAAAAACAAATTAAGAATGTCTGCCTTAAATGTGAGATTAATCTAATTATCGTGTGTGTGTGTGTGTGTGTGTGTGTGTGTGTGTGAAGGTATAAAAACTTAAATCCAATTTTCTTTCCAAGTTTGAGTTTCTGATGTATATACATGGGAGCACTACAACTCTCTATGCCACTCTGACCTGTCAGTCATTAAATAAGAACAAGGTAGCAGTGTCTCCAGTTCAGTATGCTGGTTTCCATGGAAGGTTCCCTCAAATATATGGCTTTCCCCACAGAGTTTGAGTCTAAATACATCTTAGATATGTTACCACTAATGAATGAGTTAGGGGGAAGAGGAACTTTCAAATTTTGGTTTTTTTAAATAAATTCACTTCACCATCTTAATACATAAAACAAATTATTCTTATATAATAAATTACATTAAAATTCTTATATAATTCACATTTACTACATGTAACATATAATCTATATCTTATATATGATTATGTAATTATGATTATATCATATATCTTCTATATAAGATGTAATATATAATCTTATATATAATATAAATAATTTATGAGTAAAAGTTGTTTTAAAATGTAAAGAACACAAAACTATTCCTGAACTGATCCCCACTATTATCTATTTTTTTTCTCTTGATATACTGATGAGTCCCTCAACAACTGTCAGAGAGACAGTATGAAGTATAAGGACCATTCCACTAATAATGTTCCAGCAAATTAGTGCACTTATGTGCATTCTCATGTATTTCTGACCTCTGGAAATTGAAGCAAGTCTTTGCTCATGCTTTAGGTTTTGGCTTAGAGCTGATTTTAACCATTTCTGCAGAATCATTTCATGTGCTGAAAATTTGTTAAACTAGTATTATGTGTTTGGACATTTAAAATGTATGGGCCTTGGGATCCTCATTTGTAAAAGAAGTCGGTTTGGGTTTGAACCACATTATCTTCAATATGCCTGCTAGTGCAGTATCTTGCTACCCAGTATGATTTCGTTGGTGCTTTACATATGGCAGCACATGACCTTTGAGCTGTTATCAAGACCCAGGGGGCAGAGGGCAGTGTGACATGGCGGAGGTCTGCTTCTGTGACTCAGCCCTGATCAGGGTCTCAGGAGCCAAATTTCCCAAGTGAAGGCCACAGAATGTTTGTACACTGCCTACTGGTAGAATGATAATTCCCTTCACAAAATTTGAAAATTGTGACTGCAGCTTTCCAAAATGCTTACCTTACTGTATAAAATATCTTTACTCTCGAGGAAAATCTAATTTAGTGGTCAAATTTAAGACCGATGAACCAAAATTTCTTTAATTTAAAAGTGTCATTTTTTTAAGAATGTTGTTTCTGAGGTTAAGAATAGCATCTGGATGTTTTGTAGAGCTCCTGTCATTCCTAATTGGAGATTAATTTACTTAAATTACCATAATTTTCCATTTTTACCCAGGAACAAATGTATTCTATAATGTTTCAACACTGGACAGAGAGATAATTCTCCTAATATGGAAATGACTTGCTTTCTGTTTAGGTCCTGTGGCACCCCGGCCATCACCCTGTGAAGCCGATCAATTTTCTTGCATCTACACACTCCAGTGTGTCCCTCTCTCGGGGAAATGTAATGGACAGGAAGATTGCATAGACGGCTCTGACGAAATGGATTGTTCTCTCAGCCCCTCTCCTGAGCGCTGTGGTAAAATGGAGTTCCAGTGCTCGAGCAGCGAGTGTATCCCATCCCTCCTGCTATGCGATGGCGTGCCCGACTGTCACTTTAATGAAGATGAATCCAGCTGCTGTGAGTTATTTTCACTAACTCAGTGTGCCAGGGAAGAAATGCAGTTTGGAAATTATAAAGAGAGCTTGACAGATGAAGCAAAGTTCTCTAGTCTTACCCTGATTCTCTCATCAGTAACATAGTTGCTTGTATTATGTTGCTAAACAAAGCATGTAGACCTTGCTTAGCATTTTTTAAATTAACATATAATGTATCATTTGTTCCAGGAGTTCCGGTCTGTGATTCATTCAGTCTTACATAGCACCCAACGCTCACCACAACATATACCCTACCCAATGTCCATCACTCCCTCACCCCTCTCCCCTCCAGCAACCCTCCGTCTGTTTCCTGAGATTAAGAGTCTCTTACGATTTGTCTCCATCTCTTGTTTCATCTTGTTTCACTTTTTCCTCTCTTCCTCTATGATCCTTTGTCTGTTTCTCAAATTCCTCTAATCAGTGAGATCATGTAATAATTGTCTTTCTCTGATTGACTTATTTCGCTTAGCATAATACTCTGTAGTTCCATCCACATAGTTGCAAATGGCAAGATTTCATTTTTTTGGTGGCTGCGTAATATTCCATCATATATATATATATATATATATATATATATATATATCCATCTTCTTTATCCATTCATCCTTTGATGGACATCTAGGCTCTTTCCATAGTTTGGCTATTGTAGACATTGCTGCTATAAACATTCGGGCGCATGTGCCCCTTCGGATCACCACATTTGTATCTTTGGGGTAAATGCCCAGTAGTGCAGTTGCTGGGTTGTAGGGTAGCTCTATTTTCAACTTTCTGAGGAGCCGCCATACTGTTTTCCAGAGTGGCTGCACCAACTTGCATTCCCACCAAGAAGGTAGGAGGTTTCCCCTTTCTCCACATCCTCGCCAACATCTGTATTTCCCAACTGTTAATTTTAGCCGTTCTGACTGGTGTGAGGTGGTATCTCACTGTGGTTTTGATTTGTATTTCCCTGATGCCGAGTGATGTTGAGCACTATTTTCATATGTCTATTGGCCAGTTGGATGTCTTTGCAGAAATGTCTGTTCATGTCTTCTGCCCATTTCTTGATTGGATTATTTGCTCTTTGGGTGTTGAGTTTAAGTTCTTTATAGATTTTTGATTTTTGGATACTAGCCTTTTATCTGATATGTCATTTGAAAATATCTTCTCCCATTCTGTCAGTTGTCTTTTGGTTTTATTGACTATTTCCCTTGCTGTGTTTACTTAGCATTTCTTGAAACATTCTGTTTGTAGTCACACTAATCTTTGTTAAATTTACCTGATTTCCTTTTTTATTTACATCTGGGCCATTCATGTGGGGGATGCTCCTATGTATTTATTATCTCTTTTGTTGTTATTACATGTGTCACCATGCAAAGTTACTACAGTATTATGGACTACATTTCCTATACTGTACTTTTCATCCCCATGACTTATTTATTTTATAACTGGAAGCTGTACCTCTTAATCCCCTTGACTTACTTTGTTCACTCCACAACCTTTGTTGTGGCAGCCACCAGTTTTGATTTGAGAGAATATATGGACAATCCTTAGCCTGGCATTCAGCACCTTCTACTTTCATTATAACTAACCTATTCATATAAGGAAGTGAAAGTGTTGGTTAAGAAGTAATTACACAAATCATTAAGGTGAGCACAAAAGCATAGTGAGTCAAACACCACTACCATCTCATTTAATTATTATTTTGCTGAGTGTTATATTATACTGTATTCATATTTGGCATAGATTGCAGTGATAAAGCTATGCAAACCACATGTTAATGACCACTTTTCTTTTTTAAGTAGTAAAAAACAGCTTGGAATGTAACTGTCAGAGGGAACACTGAAAGAAGTGTAAGGCTATTTCAGTGTCTTGTTTAGAGGGGGCATCAGGAATTATAACTATCAGAAAAGGAGTACAGAAGAATGCAAGAAAGGGGAGACAGCGTTTGGATGTTTAAAGGTTTCAATTGTAAATAAGTGAACTTCTTTTTCTACTTTAGGCTTAGAGATTGGTTTTCCATTTCCCTGTTATTCCCTACATGTATATTCTTTCTGTAATAAAGCCAGCTTGTCAAGTCCTATAACATTTTCTTAGAGGAAAGTAAACAAATGGAAGTGAATGAAGAAGAGAAAGTCTGCC
The DNA here is from genome assembly GCA_028534135.1 of Potos flavus. Lineage (NCBI taxonomy): Eukaryota > Metazoa > Chordata > Mammalia > Carnivora > Procyonidae > Potos > Potos flavus. Next base: position 105,802,630 of record CM052897.1, read on the forward strand.
AAATAATTTATCCCTATTCCCATCAGGGCTCTAATGTAATTTGGTTGATATAAATCTTATTAAGTTCAATAGAGTCATATGATATTTGATTTCAAATAAGAATGCTATTTAAATAGAGGCTTAGGAAAGTACAGTATCCTTATACTTTGAGACACTCTCTGGAAACTTGGTGTTTGATGAGGGAGTCACATATGAAGGTCTGCTCCAAAAGGGAAATAAGCCCATGCTAGGAATAAACTGGTATCATGAGAATATCGCTTCTATCCATCTCTGAAATATTTGATTAAGTTGTGAGTCTGTAAGGAAAATTGTATGAAAATAAACAAGGGAAAAAATGCTAGGACAACTTTACAGAATAATAGTACCTAATGATGACAGTTTAGCAAATGATTGAAGGCATACTAGTTTTTTTGTTTGTTTTGCTGGGTTTACCTATTGATTTAGAATGGTAATTTTTTTAAATTCACAGTCATTTCTTCATTCACAAACTCTCATTAAGAATTAATTGATGCCACATATTGTATGGGCATTGATGATAGATGGATATGGTATTAGACCAACTCGGGTTGTAGATACATTATATATTACTGAAGGTGATAGTTACGAATAAAATGTGGTAAGGTCTGTGACAGAGATAAACACAGTGTTATTGAATGCAAAGGGTGCTTCCTAACAGTGGTGCTAGGGAATCTGTAAATTTTAATAAGAAAAGTGATTGCAGGGACAAATTTGGAAAGATAGTAGTCATTAGGCAAATGAAGTTGGGATGCTTGATTCCACTAAAGAATGGTCTGGAAATAGAGAAAAAGCTGTTTGCCTGAAGCAGATTTTGTATAACTGGAGTAGAGCTTGTGGTGAGAAATGTAGAAATAAGTCTGGAGAGATAAGCAGGGACTAGGTCTTGAAGAGTCCTTCCTCACCCATCATACCACCACCACCCACCGTTCAGGTAGTACAAGAATGCGCCGGAGTGAGGGACGGGCTGGCTAGGAGGTGTCACACTCAAGTATAAAGGATTCGATTAGGGAACAGTGTGAAGGAAAGATTTTGATTAGACTTTAGAGATGTTCGGGTGAAGAGGAAGAGAAAGTAACCAAGAATAGTTTCCAAGTTTCTGATTTGGGCAACAGGACAGCCAATGTGCCCTTTCCTGAGCTGGGGAAATGGGAAGAGAAGCACTTCCTAGGGGAAGATTGTGGCTTCATTTTTAAACATCGTGATTGTGGTATTTATGACACATTCACATGGAGATACTCAGGATGTATTCAGAATGGATATGTGGAGCTCAGGAAAGAGATAAAGCAATTTATGTAAGTCACATGACCTTCAGTATACAGGCTTGAAGCTGTGGGTGTGGAGGAGATAATATAGAGAGGAAGACAAAAGGTGGAGGACCGTTAAGAAACAAACAAACACTGAAAAACACTGAGATGTGGTCACAGGCACAAGAGGACAGCAAAAAGATAGTAATAACCATAAATGAAATGTAGGAAGCCTTAAGTACGGAGAGTATTCACAGGTTGGAGTGTTTTTGAGAGATCGTGTAAGATTAGGCCTAAAAACTATGGATTGGGAAAAGCACAGCAGAATTCCTGCTGGTCTTGGAAAGGGAACTTGCTATGGATTTGACAGGCAGAATTCTGAAGCCAATCTTTTATAGAGAAAGTAGTCAAAGAGAGAAATCAACTGTAGACAACTCTTTCAAGAAGCTGGCACTTAGAATGTGATGTGGGATGAAATAAGAGGGGTTTTTTTTTGTTATTTTTTTTTTTAAATTGGTTGAATTTGAGAGCCTTGCATGCGTTTAAATGTTGTAGGAATAAGGATTGTGAAGTGGTTACAATTTAAGCAGGGAAATCAATAGCAAATGGTATTTAAAGGCCTTGTATTCTTGCAAAAATAAATGTTCCAGAGATCAGAATGTTTATATAAACCTGTGATGAGTTCAGCATTTAAAAATAATTCATATTTAATATTGTCTTTCCGTTGGAAATATGTTTTTTTAATAAACTGAAGTGGTACATCTTTACCAAAAATATCACCCTTCCCTTAAAAAAATGAAAAGAAAAAAGAAAAAAGAAGTACGGTTTAATTATAAGGGAAAATAGCACAAAATTAGGAGGATTGCTCTTATTGATATTCCCCCAGTTTATCAGATGTTTTATCTGTTAATATCCTGGCAGGACACAGATGACACATTTATATTGTAAAATTTGAGATTATTTAATAAAGGTGCTATTTAGGGAAATAGTATGCAGAAAGAAACCACAACAGATAGTAAAAGCAGGAGCTGTTATCACCCATAGACCAAAGGATGTGAGAGGAGGGAACATTTGTCTTAACCTGGAATCAAAGAGAGCTGCTTGATACAAGGTCACGGAACAGCTAGCCCTGTGATCTCACAGCCTCTTCCATCCATGTTACTTCTTGCTGGTTCCACACATCAGCCCAACCCATGGAGAAGCTAGAGGACAAAGAAGCATGTGGTTGTGTCCTTTATAGTTCAGCCTCCTGGATCCCAAGCAAAGAGAGAAGATGCAGAAAGTTTCTGTCAGTGATGGATGTGTCAGGAAGCTGTCAGTGACGGATGTGACTGTGAAAAAGGGAAGTGGGTAGTCTACCTACTTTCTAACTTTATATTCCTATACTAGTCAATGTGTTTTGTGAAGTTGATTGACGTTTGGAAGATTTAGAATGGGTCATGCTCCTCAGATCTGTGGACCAACCTTTATCATCAATATTTTTATTATTAGCCTTTAAATATGTTAGCCGTGATCCCAGCATCCTTTGGCGCTTCTCAATGATAGTATAAAGATCATCCCTCTGCATTTGACAGCTTCTTACAAAAGTGTTCCTCAGCTTATTCAATATGAAAATCATGGTGATTGTCTGTTTTCCAGAGATACTGAAGAATTGAATGAATACAGTCAGTTGTATAATATACATAATAAATTATTATTCTTTCCCCATTAAATTGGTTTTTTTTAGTTTTATAAAAATTATTTAAACTGCCAAGATACTTCAGTAAGAGTAGTAGTTGGTTTTAGTGCAAGGGTAGAGTAAATATCCATCCTGCTCCGTGCTAGGTACGAGCATGCCTTGAAAGGCTGGTAGCCTTTATTCTCAGAGTGCAAGACCATGGTCCGTCTGCTCTTAGAAATACTGGACTGCATACATGAGTTTTCATCGTAATAGTAAATGGATACACATCCCTAGCCAAATGTACTTTACTTTTGTGTATATTTTGTATGCAGCAACAATAACGTATAAAAGGAATTTTGCTTTAGGAAAGTAACTCCAGTGAACCCTTCATGAATTGCTTATGTTTAATGTATCTCTAATACCTGAGTGAATGAGCTAAAAGCCACAGCATGTTCTGTGTTACTTAGCTTATTTTGGTAAGAAAGGGTGTCAAACTCTAGGATGACAGATTGAAATAAGTGTTTTTATAGACATTAAACCATACTGTTTGAATATGGTGAAAGTAGGTATCGTCCAGGGAAATTATGAAATCTGAGTTTCCTATAAATTTTATATATAGATTATTTGGAGTACTTTTGGAATTTTTCTTTGTCATATCTGTGGTAATAATAAAGGAGAAAAAGAAAGTAATGGTTTGATGAATTTTCCTATATTCAGTACAATGTCCTTTGCTGTATGGGTTTCAGTAAATACTAGTTGCTATTCATAATTTATTTGCCACCTACTTCTAAAAGTAAATTGATAAATATCTATTAACTTTAATGTTATACTATTTTAAATGCCATAAAAACTAAGATTTTAGTTTTAAATTTCATAAAACATCTAATTTTTAACTCTTAATTGTAAACTTTCTCAAGAAGGGAAAAGTAAGACTTTATAAATTGAAACCATTTATTTTGTTACATATTTTTTTTAATATGTTTCAATACTATTTGGGCCAAAGCTGAGGATTTATATCACTTACAGGTTAGAGCTCTTCATTGTACAATTTGAAAATAAGCTATCAGTCACACTGGAAATTGGGTAAAGGAATATGGATGGATTAGTATTTTCAAGAGTAGAAGTGTTTGAAATAATGCTTCAACAGTAGATAAGTATTATCTATCAGCTTTGCATACAAATTTCAACATACACTATTATTTAAAGCCTTAAAACTGTTGGGGTGCCTGGGTGGCTCAATTGGTTAAGCATCCAACATTTGGGTTCAGCTCAGGTTGTGATCTCAGGGTCATGAGAGCAAGCCCCATATCGGGCTCTCTGCTCAGGGCATAGTCTGCCTATGAATCTCTCTCCCTCTCTCTGCCCCTCCCATTTGTGTTCTCTCTCTCAAATAAATAAATCTTAAAAAAAATAAAAACCCCTAAAACCTGTCATCTTATATGATCCTCTCAGCCCCTTGCAGTGCAAAACAATGATGATAAAAGTGTGTATATATACACAAGCACACACACACACATATATACATGAATATATAGATGCACGTATATATGTACGTATTCATTTTTTACAAACCCCTCTTCATCTTAGAGGAGTTGGAAGATTATTCTATTTCCTAGTTTACTTGGTTTGCAATATCATTTATCTTGTCAATGTAGATCTTAAAATTATTTAACCTTTTGCAAAAGCTTAAAGATCATCTCTTCTGGGACCTTAGCCATTTCTACAGTCTAGTTTCGGCTTGGTTTTTAAGTTTGTCTGCACTACCTCCTTACACATACTCCCCAGTGATAGGCAAACTGCCTTACTCACTGTTCTAATGTCAGACTTATTGATTCCCCATTTATAGATTTTGTTCCCACTCTGCTAAATGGCTTTTTACTAGAAACATGAAAATTTAAAACATCTCAAGACTCTACTCTTTCAGTCTTTAGGAGACTCTTATTTTTATAATGCTTATCTGTACTGATGCTTTCACAATTAAGTCTGGCCTTATGGCATTTCTTTTTATTATTATTTTGAACTCTTAACTGCTTTCATATTGTCATTTTGCTTTTATTCCTATATATGTTCGGGTAACTTGTTTTTGGTTTTTTGTTTTGTTTTGCTTTCTGGTCACTCTTTCTGAAAAGTGTTCCCCTGAACTCTCCAGTTGAAGTGCTAAGCATAGAGTCTTACATGTAGGGGCAGCTCCATAATATTTCCTGGTGGGAATTGATTTAATCCTAGCACCACAGCATTACTCAATGAAAAGCATTACTTTAATTTTCAGAGCTAGCATTTTTAATGAATGGAAAGACACACTCTTAAAAACATCTTATGTCCAACTTGAAAATTAATTTTGATAGGTAGCTGTCAAACTATGTCAATAACCTATGATAATTCAAACAATTCTAGCCCATAAATATCCTTAAAGAAAAGAAAAAAATCATGATAATACTGGCAAAATTTGTAAGACCCATTCATGGGGATATTTATTCCTGAGTCTTCTAAAATATCAATTTAGCTTAAGAAGTTTGAACCTGTCTTTATCCTAGTAGAATTAACTTCTCAAGTCAATCCTTTTTTAAAAATTCTAGCAGCGGGCTTGGATTAAAACGTTCGAATAAGGTATTGTACGTAACACCATTAGGTAAATCAGAGAAAAGCAGAATCATTCTTGCTGAACTTGAGTTAAGCACCACAAAGCCCTGCCCTCCACTTATCTCTGAGGAACCCTAGGACTCAAAGGATCAGGGATAGAAAATCAGTGTAATCCGTATTGTTATTATTTCATGCTTTTGAAATCTATCCAGAATTCCTGACGAGATGGTGCCATGGGTCCATGCACCCTCTATTCCAAACACAGCAAAGCTAGATGGAAGAGCTATCACATAAAAAGGCTGAGACATGACAGGTTTCAGCATGAGACAAAACTGGAGTAGAACCAGAGAAGAGAGATCAGGCCTGAAACCTAAGCCTGCTGGTTTCCAGGTTCGCAAGTAAATACAAGATGAGAGATACCTAATGACAGCCTGGAATGAAGGGTTCTGGTTCAGCGCTAACTTGTAAAAAGAGTCTAAACTTTATTACTGCTTTACAGGAAATTATAGTCCCGATGAGACAAGAAAATGAGGGGGAGGAAAACAAAAATACAGTTTCAGGACTAACAGTAGCCTCTGGGGGAGGTCGAGTACGCGGCAGGACTAGATTGCTACGGAAGTATCAGTGCCCTTGGTTAGTATCAGTAAAGTCGCTTTTCTGAAACAACTCGTCTTATGAGCAAGACTTAGGCTTGTCTCTTGAAGTCAGGCCAACAAGAGACTCTGGAATTAGTAAAATGCACCGTGCTAGGAAGACACAGAGTCATAGTACATTGAGCCGCAGTGACCTACATCATGTACCCGGTGACCACCCGGGACTTACAACCATGTGGAAATTGATGAACATTCAAGTAATGGTTGCTGTCATTTCAAATAAGCATAATGGCAGGGACATTAGGGGAGCCACAGAGGCACAGAGAGTTCTGCCTGGACATAAAAGTTTAGTCTAAAATCAATTCAGACTACATGGTGTACACAGTATACTTTATACATACATACCTGTATAATAGTACATAGTGCGCAGCTGGGAAACGATTCTATCAACAAACCTCTTTTTGAAAAATCAAAAAGAACTATGACATATAATTTAAATATGGGACTAGAAAGATGAGGGATGATACGATAAACTGTTTTACTATTTCATTAGAAGAAATTCGTTTTAAAAAAATGATGATGATTCTTTTTTTTCACCCCCAGCCAACGGGAGCTGTCCTGATGGTGCGTTGATGTGCACTTCCTCTAACAGCTGTGTCCCAGTTCACGAGCGCTGTGATGGTTTGGTCAACTGCATGGATTTCCAGCTTGATGAGTCCAGCTGCTCAGGTACTCTATTTCCATTAAGATATTCTTTTTTTTTTTTTTTAATTTTATTTATTTATTGACAGAGAGAGATCACAAGTAGGCAGAGAGGCAGGCAGAGAGAGGGGAGGAAGCAGGCTCCCTGCTGAGCAGAGAGCCCGATTCGGGGCTCGATCCCAGGACCCTGAGATCATGACCTGAGCCGAAGGCAGAGGCTTTAACCCACTGAGCCACCCAGGCACCCCTCCATTAACATATTCTTTACAATATAAGCCAGTAACTTAACCCTGTAGATGATAAAACTATCACAACTTGAAATTCTAAATAATTGCCAAGTATGGAATAATTGAATTTCTTTTATTGGTTTGGGTCTGGAAGAATATTAACATTGCTACATATATAAAAAAAATTTATAACTATACAATATAATGAACTCATGCTTATTCTATATAAATGATATTCTCAAATGAAGAAAAAACATTTAATTTTAAGGTAATAAAAGTTATTAGTATTTGAGAATCTCTTTGATGCAAATTGCTTGGTTTCTAAAATAAGGAAACAATCTAATATGTTATTAATTTTTTAATTATAATTTTTCCCACTTCTTCATAAGAGCTCTCTATTTGCATGATCTAGTCATGTTTAAAAGTCAATTTATTAAGCTTTTGACTGACTTTTAAACATTTTTCTCTCCTGACCCTGGAATATTTATCAGGGCCTGAAAATGGATGTTTGTGATTATACTTTTATCAAAACTGCTTTAAAATTCTCTAATTTATTATAGTCCATTGCTAACATCTCTCCTGGGTAATTGAACTTTTATTTCATACAGGAGATGTATGAAATAATAGGTAGGGGCAATATAAATCTCACACAACTAAAAGATGAATTGGTAATAAAAGATATATTCAATCATATTTTCTAAATAAATTGGAGATATTTAATATCAAAACTAGGTGAGAATATATTCTTTGTATCTTTCAAGAGAGCAGAGTATTAGGAGGTAAGTGACAAAAGCATGATAATTATAATCAAATCACAGTGCAAAAAAGTCTTACTTTTTATGCTGCTGAAATGAATACTCACAGAGCACTGAATTTTATGAGTACAAAAGGAAATCAAGAAGTGAGCAAATCTGGTCCCATAAAATATGCAAAGATGAATGCTCTCTGCCATTATTTCTGTACCAGGCAAGCTTATACATCAGATTGATACCCAAAAGGAAATGCTTTCACTTTCTTTCCAGAGTTAGAATATTAACAAGATAGTTTCATTCATTGAAACTATTAAGACAAAGCCCTGATATCTAGTACCCAAATTTATTTGCATAAAGGTGAGATTTTGTTCAGGATAGTCCTCAATGAGAACAAATATATCATAACATGTTATGGTTTGTTGTCTGATTTTACATACTTTAAAACTATGGTCAAAAACACAGAAGACTGGCCATTCATCCTGAGTGACTGACAACTTGGAGGTAATAAGGGAGAGCACATTCTGGCTGCCCCGCCTAGTTTAGTCATTCACTAATTCATTCACAGTTCATTTACAAACTACGCGTCATACTGCCCCAGCTACTGGGTTCCGGTAATATAAAGAACTAGTGAAACAGTTTTCTGAAATAAAATTCACATTATATTTTTTGTTCCCTATTTATATTTTCTGTGATTTTTAGTTTGTCAAATGCTGTGTTCGATGAAGTCAATGCTTCTGTGTTTAAGAATGTGTCTCGGCTTAATCCACACTAAGAGGTATCAATGTCCGTGACACCTTCCTCTTTCTTTCCAAACATCATATCCCTTTATGGATAGCATTTCATAGACTTTATGAGTCCAATCCTGACAGCATCCAATAATGTCCCTGGTCGCACAGCAGGTGGTGAGCATCTGGTCTCCCTTCACCTGAGGTTTAAGTCATTAACGGGAACATTGACCTCAGGCCCTGTGTAAGTGTTGCAGGTGAAGTATATTTTGATGAGGCCTGTGTGTTCCCAAGTTATGTTAGAAAGGCATATTATTTTGAAGTTTTGGTTGCTTATGCAACAGAAAATTACTGAACAGGATGTGTCTGGGTTAATTTAAATTGGGAGTTTTTTCCAGTCATCTGTAGTAGTAGAGGTTAATGAAAGTTATGTTAAGATGATACTATAATTATGATAATCATCCTTTGAAGGAGAATTAGGCAAAGGCATTAAAAATATAAAGTTGTAGGGGTGCCTGAGTTGCTCAGTCAGTTAAGCGTCTGACTTCAACTCAGGTCATGATCCTGGGGTCCTGGGATCAAGCCCCGCATCAGGCTCCTTGCTCAGTAGGGAATCTGCTGCTCTCTCTCCCTCTGCCCTTCTCTTCCCCCACCACTCGTGCTCGTTCTCTCTCTCAAATAAATAAATAAAATCTTTGAAAAAAAATAAAGTTTTAGGATGGGATATTATGAATACAATTTAATATATTTAATAATAACAATAGTAATGTCTAATAATGTTTCAGAAAGTTTTATTTTTATTATGTTTTTTTATTTTAATTCCAGTAGTCTCAACATACAGCGTTATATTAGTTTCAGGTATACAATACAGTGATTCAGCACTGCTGTACATTACTCCGTGCTCACCTTGATAAGTGTGCTCTTCATCCCCTTCACCTATTTCACCCATCCCCCTCCACCTCCCTTCTGCTCTATTTTAAATGAATACCCTCAGTTAAAGTTATTATTTTTTTCAACAAGAACATTTTTTACTTGAAGCATACACTGAACCAAAGCACTATAAAGCTATGCCAAATTTCTAAGCCATAGTTAATCTTCCCTGCAGTCCCTGTGCTGGGATTTCAAGATAAAGAGAACAGTCTGTGCCCACTGGGTATTTGGTTTACTGCACCAAGCCATTTGGTTTTCTGGAAGATTCGTAGATCCATATAGCTCCTGAAACTACAGGCAATTTATTGTATGTGTATATTTAATCCATGACAGTGCATAAATACCGTACCATTCAAAGGAGTTCATGATCATAGTATCAAGAACAGCAAGGGGTTATATAGAAATTCTGAACTGAATAGCAGATCATTTGACATTTTTAAACCAATAGGCTTTGGAGTTAGAGGACTGGAATTTAAGTTCAATATCTGTTGCTCCTTTGCTATTAACTTGAGCAAATTATATTATTAACCAGTTTCCTCCTCTGTGAAAAAGGATCTCTATGGGCATACCACATAATGCTTGAGGATTAAATGAGGTAATGCCAGTCAGACTCTTAGGACAGTCTTGACACAGAGCAGGTCTTCAGTAAATGATAGTGGTGATGGTGCTCATAATGGTAGAAAGGAAAAGGAATGGAAAAGCTGGAGGGAGCACTGGTAATAGAAATTAGGTTTCATGGGCAATTTAAAGAATCCCAAATACAGAGAGCTGGCTGAGAACAGTTTTTTAATACATTATGCATACCACTCACTAGTATAGAAATGTTACAAATACATTTCATTTTATCCTTTCAGCAGCCCTAGAAGGCAAGGTGATAGATACAATTCTCATTTTAAATATGAGAAGCCTTATACTTAAATCACTTAGGCCAAAGTTACACAACCCATTAACTGAGCCGGGTGTCAATGAGGGAAAACCAGGACTCACGTGACTATCAGTCTTCTCAGCAATCCACCATACAATAGCTCTCACTTCCTAGGCCTCCGGTTGAATCATTCTGACCTCCAGATACCTGGTCATAATAACCAATGCAAGGGGGCACAAGGCGGTCAGACGCTGATGTGGCTAAAGAGCCTGAGGTTCTACTACCAACCTCATAGATCCCGACTTGCCATTTGAGAGCTACTTATGTCCCGGGAGTGTTTAAGCTCTTCATTGCTAGTCATAGCCATCTCCCTGCCCATTTCAGCTGTTCCCTACTTTAAATTGTTTTGAGTAAAGTAAAGGTGAAAATATGTTGTATTGTGTCTTTCCATCTTATGGATGAAGAACCTGGGTCTAAGCAGAAACTAAAAGAACTTCTTTGGAGGTCATCTACAAATTGTCTCTCCTCCAAAACACCGAGTTTAACTCCTTGTTAACTCTGGCCAGTGCTTCCTTTCCACTGTGCTCCATTATCTTGTGTAATAAAATGCATATTTAAATTTCCACAGCATTATTTTGATGTAAAGCAAGCCCATGTTTTACTCTCAGCAATCAAGGTAGATACTAATGACCCCCAGGAAAAAAATGTGCAGCTGTGTGTATTTTGATGTTCTGTAGTATCACTCTACAGTTTTTTCTTATAAAAACAAAGCCCTTACGCGAGGAAGACTGAAATTGTACTTAAGACCAAACATAACCAGAAAATGGTTTATCTAAAAGGTTTGTAGCTATTTATGCTTTATCACGCTGGTGGGCTATTTTTAGTCAAACCAGCTAAATTCTTGTTTAGGAAGGAAATTTCACAGGTGTTGTGTTCAGCCAAGCCTGCCCGAAAGCCTGAGGGATGTAGCTGCACCCCCATCTTTAGTACCACACTCCTGTGTTGTACTTAAACAGGGAGGAGGAGGGAAGGCAAGATTGGAACTACAGCGGACCCTTAAGCAGCACAGGTTTGAGCTGTGCGGCTCCACTTACATGCAGAGTTTTTACAGGAAAGTACTGGAAATGCAATTCCTCTTCCTTATGATTTCCCTAATAGCATTTTCTTCTCTCTAGCTTACTTTATTGCATAAATACAGTCTATGATATACATCATATATAAAAGATATGTTCACCGACTGTTGATGTTATCAGTAAGACTTCCAGTCAACAGTAGGTGATTGGTAGTTAAGTTTCGGGGGAGTTAAAAGTTACCTATGGATTGTTAACTGTGCGAGGGTCAATGCCCCAACCCCGCATGTTGTTCAGGGGCCAACTATATCCCTGGAAGAGCAAATCGCTGGAAACCTTTGAGAGCAAAAAGGACCCCAGACACGTGGTATATTGCAAATTTGTTCCCACACTGCAACCTTCCTCCTTCCCTATTTTACCTCTTTCGTACTCCCTCTTCCGCCCCCTTTCCAGTATTCAATAGCTAGCTTCACAATCTGACTCTCTGTAGATGCCCTTCAGAGTTTTCCTCTGAGGGATATTTTCCTACATGAAATTTTTGTTTCTCCTTATTACTTTTCTACTATTGTTCATTATCATTATCCTGTCCCTGCCCAAGTAAATTGTTTCTCTTTCTGCTAAGGTTAGTCTGCTCCTGTAAAGACAAAGGCTGTATCCTTGTGACCCCATGACACCTAAAAAAATGATCTCAAGTGATTTTTGAGGGGCAAGCCTGAAAAGTGATGATAGCTGAAAGGCAGAGGGAGAGTTCTGAAGCTTCAAATCCATGCCCCAGCCTGTATTTTATCTGAGGTTCAGACCTCAAATAATATTGCCCAAGGAATACTTCCACTTCGATGTCCCCTTAGGCACTTAAAACACCAGCATCTTTCCCTATAAATTCTCCCTTCCCCACAGGTCCCCCAATTCAGTGAATGAAACCACCAACTAACCAGAGGCCCAGCCAGAAACTTGAACATCGCCCTTTTTTCTTCCAAATAATCACCAGGATCTTTCAACCCCAACATTTAAATATCTTACAAATCCCCACAATTCTCAACCTCCTACCCCACCTCTTTTAGTCAGGCAGCCACCATTTCTTACTGGAGTATTACAGAAAGCTCTTAACTGGGCTCTTGAATCTTAGCCCTTCTGTTGACTTTACATACTAGATCCGGAATTGTCTTTTTTTTTTTTTTTTTAATTAACATATAATGTATTATTTGCCCCAGGGTACATGTCTGTGAATCATCAGGCTTACACATTTCACAGCACTTACCGTAGCACATACCCTCCCCAATGTCCATAACCCAGCCGCCCTATCCCTACCCCTTCTACCCCCCAGCCACCCTCAGTTTGTTTCGTGAGTTTAGGAGTCTCTTATGGTTTGTCTCCTTCCTGATCCCCTCTTGTTTCATTTCCCTCCCCCACCCTCCACAGCCCCCCACCCTGCCTCTCAAATTCTTCATATCAGAGAGATCATATGATATTTGTCTTTCTCTGAT
>CM052897.1:105815979-105883524 GCA_028534135.1 Potos flavus
GAGGGTTCCCCTTTCTCCGCATCCTCGCCAACATCTGTCATTTTCTGACTTGTTAATCTTAGCCGTTCTGACTGGTGTGAGGTGGTATCTCACTGTGGTTTTGATTTGTATTTCTCTGATGCCAAGTGATGTTGAGCACTTTTTCATGTGTCTGTTGGCCATTTGGATGTCTTCTTTGCAGAAATGTCTGTTCATATCTTCTGCCCATTTCTTGATCGGATTATGTGTTCTTTGGGTGTTGAGTTTGAGAAGTTCTTTATAGATTTTGGATACTAGCCCTTTATCTGATATGTCATTTGCGAATATCTTCTCCCGCAGAATTGTCTTTTTAAAGCATGAAACATGTACTCAGTTTCTTAAAATTCTGGCCTCCTAGGTTAAAGTTTAAACTCCTCATTGAACCTATATGATCTGGCCCCTGTGTGTCTCTGACCTTCTCCCGTATTCTCTTCACATTATCTGTCCAACCAGGCTGAACCTCCTTCAGATCCTCAAACATATCTTCTTGGGCCTCTGAGTCTTTATGACTATCTTTACACACACACGCACACACACACACACACCCGTACCCAAATAAATGCCTGATTTTCTTCTGGAAAACTTTTCTTTATTCCCCAAATTTGATTTAGGTGCCCTTCTTGGTACTCCCATTACCCTTGTTACATCCATTCCAAATTATACTACTTTTAATATTGTATTTTAATTCCCTAGTCTTTTTTTTTTTTTTTTTGCATTTTCCATGAAGCTGGAAGGTCAACAAGAGCAAAAACCACAATTGTCTCTTTTTTAGGTCAACATTTCTTAAGCATGTGCTATGAGCTAGGTGTTTTCTAACATTCTCAACAACTCTGTGAGATAGGTACTATTTTTAACCCAGTTTGACAGAGAGGAACCAGAGGCACAGAGAGATTAACTGGCTTATCCTATATTATACAGCTAATTAAGTTGAGTTGAGATTCTTCCTCAGGTAGTCTTGCTCTGGTGCCTGCAGCTTTAATAATTTTGTAAACTTCCGGTATTATTTATTGTTATATATCCAGTGCCTAGCCTAGTGCCAGACATTAACAGATGCTCAGAATAGATGTGTTGAATTACAAGTTTCCACCAAGTATTGGAGTTAAGACAGCCCAAACAGAGGAGAATGGTATCCTGCAAGAGAGAAGTTATTAAAAAAAAAAAAAAAAAAAAAAAAAAAAAGCCAAGAAAAGCAATTTGGGGATTAAGTGAGTATGGAAACCAACAGGTCTTAGTAGGTCAGGTTGCATGTGAGGATCCAAGGAGACTGTGAAGAACCCTGAAGAGCTAAAGGCACTAACCACTTCCAGAGTCATACCTATGTGACAATATCTAGCTTCTTTTTAATCTATAAGCAAACCAACTTTGAAAATAAATGTTGACACTAACCTAGGACAAGGGAATGATACAAGCAGCAAGGGAGCAGAGCCAGGGCAACGAAGGTCAATTTGAGCTATGCTGATGTCTGTCACGGATGCAAAGGTCAGACATGCTCATGCACAAGTGACATTTTACCAAGAAGACAGGGACACCCATGAAAAGCATTGTCTGTCATGATAGTGACTAGTATGTGAAACTGAAGACAGTAAATGTTGCATTAAAGAAAAAATTTCGGTATAATCACAAATATGCCATGCAGACATGTTCTAAATAAGTGGATTTTGCTAATCCAGGGGAGGAAAAAAGTCTTCTCTTGTGGTCAACCACTCAGGTATGTGAAGAGAATGAACACATCAAGAGCAGCATGGGCCACTGAACAAATTTGTGGGGCACAGGGAAGTAGCCTAGGAGAATTCTTCTGCTTTTAGCAACTGGGAAGCAATTTACCCTCAGTGGCTAGATTTAATGCAATGATTAACAGCAATATATCCTCTTCCTTCCTAATAATATTTACTATTAACTGTGGGTTTTGTGATGCTTCTTTTTAGAATGCCCATCAGGTTATTGCAGAAATGGTGGGAATTGTATAGTGAAGAAGAACGGTCCTGTGTGTCGGTAAGGAGCATTGCCTACTTTTTCTTTGAACAGTTATTGCCATTGGCAATACTTATTTTACTTACTTATTATTTTACTTACTTATTTTACTTATTTTCCTCAAAGCTGATAATAAGACACCAATGAATATGAGGTTATTAAGGCAAAAATAGTGGATAATGGCATTATTTGCATATTTCTGTCTGAATAAGAGAAAGGAAGATGCAAGTATATTTTAGAAAAAAGATTGCAATTATTTAACATGATTTTATGTCTTAACATTTTGCATTGTATAGGACATAGTTTTAATACTCATTCGTTCTTATTTTTAATATTTATATCAGGTTATAAAAAGATTTTTTATATGAGTGTCATCCTATTTCAGATGAATTTAGTGTCTGTATTTCCTTATTCCTTTTTTATTTCACATTTCATATTTCTCTTTTCTAACAACAAAGGATAAAATTAATTCATAAATAAGACCTTTTTCTAGTTTAAGCAGTGGATGTTTATGAGTAGCCAAAGTTAAGGTACAGATAAGGAATACATTTGCATACTTAAAGCAAAAATAAACAAAAACAGTCCTTGTGATTTCTTTGGGGAATTATTTATATTGCATATCAAAGATTGCTTGATTTTTTCCCTCACCCTTTAGGGAATTGTGCAAAACAGTTTCATAAGTTCCAAAGGAAATGATGCATATTCCATTATATTTGTGTTTATGACTTTTTAATCTAGCAGACCAATGGATATATTACTTTGCTTATTAGAGACGGATTGTAGTTTGATACTGAAGTCATAACAAAACACACAGAAGTATCTGGAAAACAGTGATTGATAGTTGTTTAAATCCTTATATCCTCTGAGTCAACACTTGTATTTTAGGAAAAGTTGTTTATGCCTTATAAAAGCAAAAATCTCTACCAATTAACACAACAACAATTTTTTTTTTGATGAGATATGTTTAGACACTGTTTTAACATTGTTGAAAGCGAATTATTAATGGGTTTCTCTGAGTGTTTTGTCTCTCTATTTCATTACATAATTTATTTCACAACATCTCAACGAAATTATGCTTTCCCCTGTATCAGTTTCCATGGAAATTAATTTGTCACAAACTGTAAGTTGATGGAAAGACAGGATGCATAGTATAATTTCTAAAAATCTCCTGAAAGAAATTGAGAATGGTGCCATAAATAATGTCTATCGAATGTCAGCTGAGTGGATAATGTCGTTTAGTGTCAACTATTTACAGTAAGGAGGTTTGCATTTTTGTCTTCTCTAACCCTGCCAGACAAGAAAGCTCTCTTAGACTGTAGTTAGTCTCAGCTAAGCAAGCAGAGTTTTGCATTCTTGGCAACATCCTCTGGTACTTAAATAAACTTTAAAAATGGAAATCCAGATGGTGACGTCTGAAATGTGTTTTCTCACAAGAGAAAACTCTAACATGGGGAGAAGATGAGATGGGAGGATTAAGAGTCAAAGGGACCAGAGGAAGTAAATGGATGCAGCAAAATGTAGAAAGCAATACATTAGTCAAATATTTTAAAATAGTATTTTTGATAGTAAGTAATACTTTTCAAATAGTGAAATAACTAATCGCCACCAGTATAAACAAATTTTTGGAATTAGTTTTCTTTTCAACATAGGTGTGAAAAATGACTTGAGGTTATTTTCATATTATAATATGGTAGTTTCTTCATTCAGATTCAAATTACTTTAAAGCCGTGAACTGCAAAAGTAAATGTGTGTATTATAATAAACTTTTAGAAAGCATGTAGTAGTGTTTCAGGCAAAAAGTAGAAACCTCAACATCTGAATCTCACTCTGTAGTATTATGGTTTCTATCCATTTAAATATGGCTTTCTTTTCACCAACACATGTACACACACAAGCACACATTTGTTTCTTATACAAATATGAATTATACTTTACACATTCACTTTGTACCTTGTTTATGTTTTTTTTTCTCTTAACAAAATATTGTGCTGTTGTTCCATGTCAGTACGTATGGCTCTAGATCCATCACTTCCTGGCTGTGTAGTGTTGAGTAAATTTCTCAATCTAATGTGTCTAGCTTCTTCTCTGGCAAACTGGACAAGATAATAGCACCTACTTCATAGGGTAGTTGTGAGACTTGAAGGGGTTAATATATGTGAGACATGTGGTACCGTGTCTGACATACAAAAGATACTATAGGAAGACTCGCCAACAGAACTATTAGATCATCCCTTTTTATTCTGTGTAGCTTACAATATTTAATGTAGGGTTTGTCATCATTTAAATAACCTCATCAATACTATTAATGGTTGTTTAGCTTCTTTCTTAAATATTTGCTCTCACAAATAATCTTGCAACATCCATCCTTTGACTTGTACTTGCACAATTCTTTAAGCATAACATACTGAAGTGCAAAATGATAATGTAAATTATTTCTAGTTGCATTTAGTATCAAATTCATTTCCGATTAAATTTCATATCCAGGTCATCTGTCACACACAGGTATTCTTTTTGGGATTTAAGGTTCAATGAGGGTGGCTTTAGAATGAAAACTTTTAGAGTAAATATAAAGCACTATGGAAAGATGTTGGCTTTATGTCAAACCCCGGTCATTCCCAAGTGTGAGAATTCAAGGTCTCTGTCACTCAAAGAAGTAAGGACAGAACCAAAGCCCATCTCTTATCCGGGCACTGTGAATATAAGAACTTCATGGTATCAAAAAGGAGGCCTATCACGAGAGCCTTTGGGTTTTCTCTTGGAATCTAAGGTGTCTTGAGAAAGGACCTTCAGTTTTTACCTGTGATCCTAGAGAAGAGAGACTTAAAAAAAGAAAGGTCATTTGGGTTGCTGGAAGTTTATAATTATCCACAAGCAGAAACACTACTACGTGAACTATGGTTTTCCATTACTTGAAGACCACCAACAGGGTGGCATGTCCGAGGGCTGAAGGAGCAAATCATGAGCCAAAAGAGGGAAATTATTCCTCACCTAAGGAGGTTTGGTTATTATATTATTTTGATATATCAGTATGTTTCTTTGAAAAATAGACTGAGCTATGTAATTAAATTCCAAATGACAGGGAAGAGGTTACAAAGGAAAAATAAATCAAGTCATCAAAGCTAAAAGAAAGTGGAAACAATATCAAATTAATGCATATATAATTATCTATATATATACATATATAGATAAATTTATTATATATTTCATATATATGTATACATGAGATCATGTAGTTAGTGAAGGTAGGCAGAAAAATATTAAAGCTTGGCTTAATTTATAGATTTTGAATACAATTTATCAACAACTACCCTAACCCACTAGATTCCACATTCTTTTTTTTTTTTTTTTTGTTAGATTCCACATTCTTAATTTCACTTGCTAATAAGACACCAGAGTTCATTTGGATATGTCATAGGCATTACAGATTCAACATGTCCAAAAAAATCTGTTATGTAGGCAGGCCATATTCTTCTCTTTCTCTCAGATTTGCACACACTGTTCCCTCTACTTAGAATTTTATTTTTCTACCTTATTTGCCCAAAAAATGCCTTTTAATCCTTTAGATCCGATATAAATGGCAATTTCTCTGGGAAGCCTATCTCAGACCAACCAGAGAGAATGGCTCATTCCTCCTTCTGGGCTCCTCTGTTGCTTTCCTCATTCTGTTATTTTACAAGTACTGGTTTTACTAAACTACCTATTGGAACCTGTTCTTTCCTATGAAGAAATATATTTCCAATTAAAATTTTATTCTTCATGACTATCAAACTTTATTTCGTCCAGTTTTTACTAGTTTTATTCGTTAGGTTAACTCTTGGGCAATTATGGTCACTTAAATTTAAAAAAATATACTATGTTCATATTTTTGGTGCAAAAAAGTTAGAAAACATAATCAAAGGCTTTTAAGTATAAACTATATTAAATTAGGATAAATATTTGCTAGAACAGGGTCAAAATATCAGTTTAAGGAAGAAAACGATCAATTGGAATTTCTGTTAAAGATACAGTATGTGGGCAAAATTTTGAAGACCATTGTCTTAGAAAATAAGAGTTATATTTTCCACAGCTTTTCATGACTAGTACCTAACACACACTTGACATTGTAAGAGCTATTTGAATAATGCACTGAATGAAGTATAAATGAATGAAATACAAAGGGAAAGTCCTGAGATTTCAGGGAAAAGTATCAGTACTTTTAAATATGTTCCTAAAATGTATTAAGATATGAATAAATAATATACCACAGTCCAAACTGCCAATCACAAAGGAGCTCTTGGATACTCTATAGGTAGGCAGCAAGCAGTGTAGTGAGTGAGCATATGATATGCTCATTATACTATAAAACAAAAATCACTCCAGTTTATAGGACAGAACAAATACCAAAATAGAAAATATTCATTAAAGAAACTCTACTTTGCTACAATGACAGAAGAGGGTGCTCTTAACTAGGAATCTTAAAAACTACCTCAACTCTTCAACCCTGGGCTTGAAATGAAGAAGTAAGTGCAGTTTTCCATCTATAAAAAGCCACTGTTTAAAATAAAATTCACCTTATGAACACTCTCCTTTTCCCCATCAAAAACAAAACAAAACAAACAAAAACAAAGAAACATGAAGCAAAAAAGAAAGTACTCCCAAGACTCTGACTCCAAACTGAATTAAATATTAATTCAGTTAAATTTAGGCAAATAGGGGTGGGGTGGGGAGTAAAACTTAATTGAGATTTTAAAGTCCAAGTACAATTGGATAACAAAACAGTAAGAATCAAATTAGAATGGATTGAAGCCAGGAAGGAAATGAATAGAAAGAAAAGACTAAATTATAACCCTTCTCCCAAGAGAGGGTAGATTCAAATTAAATCTATTAAAGAATTCTGGACAAGGTTGGAAAAATAACCAAGGGAACAAAAAGGATAAAGTACATAATTCAAAGAGAAAGTAGTTGAAGTGGAAGATAAAGAACATGTATATAATTGGAGTCCTTAAAGAGGAAAACAAAACAATGGAATGGAACTAATATTTAAAACTGTAATCCAAGAAAACTTTCAGAAATGAAAGAAGAATGAATTTACATGCTGAAAGGGCCAGAAGTTACCTGGGGAATTTGACACAAAGCCAGAACTCCAAGACATGTCCTAATAAAAATAGGGGACTTCAAAATGAAGAAAAATATACTCCTTCAAGAATGGGAAGGACAAGTGTTCTGCCTAATATTACCTATCCACACACACACACACACACACACACACACACACACACACACATATAAATATATGTATACATATATATATATATATGTCTCCTCATGGCCTCTAGGGACCAAATAATAAAGGGATTAGTCTAGTATTAGACTTCTGAAAGCAAAGAAACAAGGAAACCCATTGTGATTGTCCCTAGAGTTGCAAAAAAAGTCTTTGACAAAATTCAATTACCATTGCCGATATTTTTTTTAAAGGCACTAAAGAAAATATGAATTGGTATCCAACTGATATAAATCCTTATTAAATTTAGCATCTTGATAGAGAATTATGAGAGACATTACCATTAAGATTGGGTACAAAGGCACACATGACCTCTGTCTTCACTGATATTTAATATCAAATGAGAGGTAGTAGGCAATACAATTTGACCAAAAAAATAAAAGCATAAGAATTAATAAAGGGGCACCTGGGTGGCTCAGTCAGTTAAGCATCCGACTCTTGATTTTGGCTCAGGTCATGATCTCAGAGTAATGGGTTCGAGCTCTGCATCAGGCTTTGAGCTCAGGGTGGAGTTTGCTTGAGATTCTATGTCTCAAAAAAAAAAGTAATAAGTTAAATTATCATGATAGTATCCCAGGAGAACCCTAAGGAATTAATCATAAAAAGTTATTAAAAAATTAAAAACAATTCAGTAAGTAAGGTTGGGGGACATAAAATTAGCATTGAGAAAACAGTGTATGTACACAAACAAAACTAGAGGGGCCAAAGGAAAAGAAAATGTATTCACAATAAAAACAAAATATATAAAATATTTAGGAGGAAATTAAATAAACCACACCTCTATGATAAAAAACAATCCCCAAAGATTTGGACAAGTAGAAACATATTTTCTTTTATGAATAGCTGGCTCAAAATAGTAAGGATCTTAGTTCTTCCTAAGTTAATCTATATATTTAATGCAATTCCAACAAAAACACCCGCAAGCTTTTTCTGGGGTTAAACAATTTGATATTAAAGTTCATATGGAAAACGAACATGGGACTAGCTGGTTAAACATGGAAAAACATAAGCTATTAGGGGCCAAGGAGCCCTACTAGTATAATTGGAATAAAGTTCTTATTGTTAAAGCAATGTGGTACAGACACCTGAAAGACATTTCAGATGAATGAAGTAGCACATCTAGAAATATATTCAAGTGCATATGAAAATTTAGTAAATGATAAAAATGGCATCTCAAATCACTGGACAGGATGGACTTTTAAACAAGAAATGTCGGGGCAACTAGTTAACTATTTGGGAAAAGACAAACTTCCATATGTCACACAATACACACATAAAAATAATCTTCAGGTGGAGCAGGATGCAGGGTGAAACCATACATATACTAGAGAAATACATGGTAAATTGCTCAATACTCTGGATGTAAGAAAATACTTTTTTCAATGACTCAAGCCCAAATGCAATCAAAGACAATACTGATGAATTTACATAAAAATTTGGTTAAAAAGAATATTTTGCATGATACAGAAATATCATAAGAAATGTCAAAAGGCAAAGGGCAATCTTGAAGGAAATGCTTATATCATAAATCTCAGAAAAAGGAAATATCCCTAATACTTAAGGAACTACTTCAAGATACGGGAAAAGACCAAACATTATATTAAAAAAAACCTTATAATTATTATTTTTCAGATATATAAAGTGATGATAAAACATACCAAAAAAAAATTCAACGTCTTAACAGAAAGGCAAATTTAAGTGATACTAACATGCTTTTTCTCATCTCTCTGATGAGCAACATATTCTGTTGGTAAGGATGTGAAGAAACAAGCATTTTGCTAGAAGAAAAGAAAATTAGTATAATTTCTATGGAGGTGATTTTGGCAATATTTAAAAAAAAAACCCTATATATCCATATACTTTTTGACCTAGCAGTTCCATTTCTAGAATTTACACTGGTGGTACAACTCCAACACTGTAAGAATATAGAGAACAAAGTTATTCACTGGAGCATTCTTATAATTTCAAAATAGTGGAAACAACCTAAATGCTTACATATAGGAGAGTGGTTGAATATACTATGGCATATCCACACAATGGGGTATAACTGGAATATGGAACAGTTAAGGAGTGTCCCTTTAGCCAGGTGTAGAAAGGTGTTATGGGAGCAGCATAAAAGAAAATGAAGAAATAGATAATAGTTACTGGCACTATTCTATAGTTCTTTCATTTGACTCAAATGTTAAAATTCTGGAGAGTAGGGGCACCTGGGTGCCTCAGATGGTTAAATGTCTGCCTTCGGCTTAGGTTCTGATCTCCGGTTCCTAGGATTGAGTCCCACCTCAGACTCCCGGCTCAACAGGGAGTCTGCTTCTCCCTCTGCCTCTCCCGCCCTGCTCGTGCTCACACTCTCTCTCTCTCAAATGAATAAGTAAAAATCTTTTTTAAAAAATCTCAATGTTATCGTTGATAATAACATGTCAGAACCTCCTAAGTGTTTGACATGTCTTTGGCTTTCACATAAACCTGTAAGACAGATGATCATGTACTAATTTAGCAGTTAATAAAATGAGACTTAGTGGAATGAAATTAAGTAATTTTCTCAGACACAAAATGAAAGAAAATGATGGATTTCAGGGCGCCTGGGTGGCTCAGTTGGTTAAGCGTCTGCCTTCAGCTCAGGTCAGGATCCCAGATCAAGCCCTGTGTTGGGCTCCCTGCTTGGTAGGAAGTCTGCATCTCCCTCTCCCTCTGCCGCTCCCCCTGCTGTGGTCTCTCTTTCTCAAATAATAAAGTCTGAAAGAAAGAAAGAAAGAAAAGAAAGAAAGAGAGAGATTGAGAAAGAAAGAAAGAGAGAAAGAAAGAAAGAAAGAAAGAAAGAAAGAAAGAAAGAAAGAAAGAAAGAAAGAAAGAAAGAAAGAAAGAAGGAAAGAAAGAAAATGGTGGAATTCAGATTCAAACATAAGCCTTTTGGCAAAGTTTTATACGCCTAGGTTATCAACCACTGTGTCACATTTCCTCTTCAGAGACTTAACTAGGTGGCTCATGATTCTATGATTGCAAGATTCTATGAGTTGAGATATGAATCAAATGCCTATGGAAAATCTAGAACTAAGCTTTATTTGCACTTGGCTATTTTTTTTTTTTTATTCCTGTGGGGGTTCATGTTGTTCCTTTTTGCCCATTTTTTACCTTCCCACCTGGAGTACTTGAAAAAAACCTCTAGATTCATCTTTTCTGCCCCAACCTGTGTAGATCCTCCACTCTAGAATTTTCCCTGAACCCACAAAATGTGAGTCATAGCCTGTGTGCAATGTACAAAAGAAGACTGGAATAGGAATCTAAAAACAGGTAAACCTGAGTTTAGGTACAAACTCCATCCACCACTTACTAATGCCATGACTTTGAATAAATAACCTTTTTCTAAGGGGGAAGAAGAAAATGGATATTCACTAAGAAACTAACATCCTCTGTCACCATAGAGCTGTGAACTGAAAAGGGCTTCTGTATTTCTGAAATGTATAATTCATAATTGTTTTATTTACTTAACATTTTTTAAAAAGTTGTATCTATATGGAAAGCAATAGTAATCTGTTAGCCAGTTTCTTACTTAACATCGTCAAAATCATCTCCATAACAACCAACAATAGTTCTTTATGAGGTGGAATACAGAACAAACCGTCAAAATTTAAGATCATGACCTCTGTTGTTATTTTTTCAAACGGTATTCAAGCACTAAGGACTAACAAATATTCATAGTAAACTCAAATGTTTTGTAAATGAAAATCACTTCAAATTTCAAAAAGTCAATTTAAAGAGGATGGCATTTAGATATCTTTTATGTTATAAACTTGGGAAGCCATGCAGGTGTCTGTTTTTCAAATCCAACACATGGAAGAAACGATTTTCTGGTTAAATATAAATTACCAAAATTGCCCCCAAGAAGAAGAGGTATTAAGTTTGAGTAGATTGAATGACATAGTGGAAATTTTAAATGTCAAAGACGTAGTCCCTCTCTTCCAAAAACTTAAATGTGTATATCTATTTAAAAAACTAAAAGTATTTCTCTTAAAGCCAGGAATAAGAAAAAGAATGGTCTGTTAGCACTGAGATTATTCTATTTGCTCAGATTTTAGCCAAAGAAACAAGGACAAAGAAGTAAGAGTTAAACATATTGAAAAAGAAGAAACACAAATATTATTGCAGATATTCACGGCCTAGGAAATTCAAGCCAATTAAGTGTAATACTGTTAGAATGATAAAAAAGGTTCAGCAAGGTAGATGGATACATGATAAATATGCAACACTAGGTACATTTCCTTTTCACCAGTAGGGACAATGATTGAATAACGTAATTGGAAAAGAACTCGATTCTGAAATAGCAGAAATTATTATAATATATACAGGCCCACACTTAACAGTAAATGTTGAAGACCCACATACAGAAAACTGCATAGCTCACATGAAGGATGCTTAAGGACCTGCTTACGTAGATAGGAAAAAGAAATGGATGAACTTACTTCTAGAATTAACAATATTCACTCGTGTACAAATGACAACCAAGGAACATTTTCTGTGTTCTAGATTTTTGTTGGTTTTTTAGACCAGTGGATTTCAATGGCCACCTGGAAACGTAAATATAATATTTAAAGGCAAAATTAAGAATTGATATTTGTTGTACTTGATATTAAAGTATGCTATAAAATCATGGTAATATATACTGGAGAGCTAGGACGGAAATAGACAAATAGGCTCTTGCAAAAGAATAAAGATTCTACAAATAGATTAATGTAGCTATGTGAAATTAGGATAAAATAGGCAGCATTTCAAGCCGATGAGAATGGATGGATTGGAATAGTAATAATTGGTATTAGGACAATTGCTTAGCCATTTATTTAGAATATAAATTATTACTGCCATTTTACACAATGAATTATTTCCATATTTAATTGAAGGTATAGACAGGGTAAAATTATAAAAACTATTAGAATATAGAATAAAGGACCGTTCTTAAACGGTCCTTGAGGTATGGAAGCCATTTATAATTTTATCGGCAGCCATAAGAGAACAGATGACCGAAATTGAAAATGTGATCACATGGATAGTTCTCAAATAGAATTAAAACTTCAGTATGGTGAAAGGCAGCATGTGTGTGTGTGTTTGTGTGTGTGTGTGTATATATGATATCTTTTTTTTAATAACACGTTAACAGGTCGCAAGAAAGCTATACAGTATATACTATAAATAGGGATTGTTACATAAATTATTTATATATAGTGTTCCCTCAAAGCAATAAAAAGTATGTAATAAACAACTAGAGAGAGATTATTCACAGAAGAATGAATATAAGTGCTCAACACATACCTGAAAAAAATTCAACCTTCACTAATAGATTAAGTGCAAAGTAAACCTTTGGAAATCCCAGTTTTACCTATTAAAGTGACAAAAAAAATTAGTAATAGCCAGTATTTGTGAGTATGTAGAAACACTGGAACTTTTAGATGATATGATTATAATCTGTATATTTAGGGAGCTAAATATACAACAAAATATACAGCATTTAGGAAGAGAAACTTTTAGGAAAGACAAAGCGAAAATACCCATTCAAGAACCTAATATTCATACTGTTTAGCTCAGCAACCTCTGTCCTAGGAATCTAGCCTGCTGACATATTAACAAGAAATATGTAGGTAAACATGCTGAAATTGGTATTTTATAGTACCGTGTTTTTTTAAAAGATTTTATTTATTTATTTGAGAGGGGGAGAGAGTGAGAGAAAGCACAAGTGGAGGGAGAGGCAGAGAGAAAGGGACAAGCACACTCCCCACTGAGCAGGGAAACCAAAGGCTGGCTGGATCCCAGGACCCCTGGATCATGACCCGAGCCAAAGGCAGATGCTTAACTGACTGTGCCACCCAGGCACCCCTATAGTACTGTTTTGAAAACAAAATTAAGTTCAAAATAGTGTAATGTGATCTTATAAAAGCAGTTTCTAAAATGGAAAATATAAAACCTGACATAGAAAAGTATCTACATTGTTCGGTAAAAAATGCAAATTCCACAATAATATGCATATTAAAATTCTATGGGGGGAAAGGTATATAAATGTGAGGGCAGATAAATAATGAAAAACAAGTCTAGCAGTGTACACATCAAAGTGTTAGGAGTTGTAAGTGACCTCTCTAGAAGGAAACTGGCTTTGGGAGATAGGGCAATTTCATATTTTAGTTTCTTCATTTTTATTTTAACAAATACTGCTTCTATAACTGAGAAATATATTTTTTTAAAAAGGCCTTAAAACAGTTACAGTGTTGAAAAAATAACAACATGCTTACAGTAAAAGGCAGAGCCAACTGGCTGCTTTTAACAGTGTCTCCAAGATAAATGTGCCTGTCCCTTGGTTTTTTTCCCTTGTCAGAAAGTATTACACACTTTCTGCCTCGTGCAGAGCCAAACAAGCCAGACAGACTAGGAATGTGATTGAAGATGAAGCAAATAACCTCTCTCACCAAACCTCCCTCCCTGCCTCCCTCCCAAAGCTGGATCCTTCTCCAATCACATGTGCCAAAAGAGTCATGAAAATGAAAAGCACAGTAATTCCTAATTTTCCTTCTCTGCCCCTTTCCCAGAAAGAAAGTGTTGTGATGTGTTTGTACACTTAACTGTTAAATTGTGTTTAGACTTTTCATGCCAGGCATAAGTTTTCACAGCTGAAAACTGCCTTGCTTTGACAATGTGATGTAAGTGTCTCTTGAATGACCTGCTGACTCCCCCAGGGCGGGCATTCTGCAAGGAAGGACATGGCCCAGATTTCGTTTACTGGTCACTGGTGACGGGGATTTGTGATCCAGATATTTTCCAAAGTCTCTGGTATGACCTGACTGTTAAGTAGATATTTCTTTCCTCCTGGAAGAAAAGTGGTGGGTTATTTCTGGGGCAGTATCTAATGCCAAAGGACTTGCTTTAAGAAAGAGAACAAGAGATAGCTGTCTATATTACAAGGATTAGGAACTTGAAAAACCTCACTACGTCACTGATCTTTTAAAATAGCTGCATAGGAAAATGTTTCCTCTTAATCTGCACAATTTTTATCAATTTTCCTAGCATGTGCACAACTGAGCTTTAATGGGACAGCAGTTGATTGGAAATAACATCTTTTCTGTCTTTGCTGTGTGTGCTGTGTGCATGTGTCCATCGTATTCTTGAAGGGGAGGGAGAGGCACAGCCCAGTGGAGGCGCTCAGAGACCTGAGCCTTGAAGAATGCTGAAAAAAGTCATTCCTCAGAATGAATTTCACAATTTCCCAAACCAGGCTCCCTAGTGGCACTGGAACTGCAGGCCATCCAGCTCTGCCCTGATCCTACATAGCTTTTCTTCCTGCTCAGCCAGCATGAGTTTAACTATGTCAGAGTAGAATCTTTTGTGCTGTTGCTAGGTGGCTCATCTCTGCCTTACAGAAGCAAAATCTAGCAAATGAGGTAGAACTTTGTGAACCTATCCCTCTTACTAGCGAAATGTTGACAGATCTAAGTAGTTCAATGCATTTTAATTTTGAAACCCCCGTGGGACTTTTCTTATCCTCTGAAAGCCCTAGTTTATGTTTGCCATTGCCTTAATCTGCTGTCCATCTATACCTCTGAGATGTAGGGCAGTTCTTTGTTTTCTTCATAGACTTAGTTTATTTTCCTTATTTTCACTAGGAGGAAGAAGGAGGCAATGGAAATTATTTTTGTCCTCAAGTTTAATATTAAATGATGACTATTCATGATCAGTGGCTAGATTTTATGTAATCTATAAATCTCTAGATCCACATTATCCTTCTGTTTACTATGTACAGAGAAATAAAGAATTGCGAGAGACATACATCCAAAAACTGGAAAATTTAACACACAATATAGAAAAATAATTTTCTAGAAATTACAATGATAATGTTGATAGAACTTCTACTTGCCTTTTCATTCTCTATGTGTGGGGCAATAACTGAACATACAGATGCATTGTAGCAAATGCCACAGGGGCAGCAAGAAAAAGATAAAAGGAGAGAACATGCATTTTGGTACTGAACAAAGAGAAATGCATTCCCTTTTGAATTTACTGCTTGAGGATCCAGAGTAAAACATTTAAGATCACTTTACAGCAAATCGTTTCATTTTAGTGTCAAGACCATCTAACAATTTTGAGGACTAAAGGGGCATGCTTTTTGAATATATATGGAGAATTCTAATTTTGAATAAATATTCTTCTAATAATTGCATTTTTTACTTTGTAGATAAAATTGAAAAACACTATTTTCTTGTTAGAGTATCAGAATAAAAATGTGTTTAGTTTGAAGAAAGACTTCAATATAGGAAATGAGGCTTTACATATATTATTCTTTTTTTTGCATACATTATTCTTTTCCATTTTGTTGGAATTAAAAGTGATAATATAAGAAATTTCTCTGTAACAAGGTAAATTATAATGCATTGTATTTTCCTATTGGTTATGTATGCATTCTATGATGCTGAGGGAATATAAGCTATGAAAATAAAAAGGTATATATTGATAAATGGTATATATTATTTTTATAGTATACTGTTCACTAGGATAAATCACCCTAGTGAACACATATATATCCATATTGATAAGTATTTTGCCAAGTTTCTTTGTTTTTTATGGTAAAACATCACAATATATAAAACTTAGTCATTGAAAATCAAATTTAATGAATACTGTGTGGTACAAGGAAAGGAAGACTAGACTTGGAATTAGAAGTTCTGCCTTGACTACATTTAATACTTACATAGCAGTGTTAGTCAGGGACCCACCAGGAAAGAGAATTCATCCCAGAGGGATAACATAACAAAACTTTCAAGAATACTTATTTAATGATGGTATAGGCAAGATTAAATTAATGACAAGGGATGTTGAGACTCTAAGAGACTAGCAGTAGTAGAAAGCCTAAATTGGAGGGACAAGGGGTAGATCATAGATAACCACTTCCCAGTGAGGCTGCGTGTTTGGGGGTAGGGGGCAGGTTCAAGCTGGAAGGGTAGTTGGGGAAGGATGTAGCAACTGTCTGGACAGAGAAGCTGGAGGAAACAGACAAAACACATTCAAATTTTCTCTCCTCCTACTGTCCAAGCTCCAGCTTCTATCTTCCATTGGCTAAACCCAACAGAATGCCAACAAAGGAACAGAGATAAGGATGCAGTCCTTAGTGTTTTTCTCTCAGGCCACAGATTAGGGCATCAAAAAGGGTCTATCAGCTGACTGACCTTGGCAATTCTCTGAACCTATCTATCTTAGAATGTGTATCAATTAGAAAGCCCATTCAGCTTCTAGTAAAAGATACCAGGCTATAGTGAAATTAAAACCTAAAGATAAATTTTTTTCTTATAAAAATTCTAGAGATAAATGATTACTGACATCAGTTCACTTGTTCAGGGATGCCCAACCAAAATCTGTGATTTTTTTCCTTAGTTTGCAGTCTGGGCTGGTACTCCATCATAACCCTTTCCTAGACAACTCAAAACAGACAGACAGACAAACAAAAAACAAAATAACAAAACCAGAAAGGAAAAGGGAGCTTAACCAGAATCTCACAGAACAATTTCTGCATATATCTCCTTTGCCTAAGAAATATACTATGATAAGTTATTCAGTGGAGTAAGACGTAAAGATAAGTAAGAATATCAAGTTAGAAGAGACTGATTTTTAGACAGCTTGTGTAACATTGAGGCTATTATAAAAGTGTTGAGAGAGGACTTTTGAGGGAGTTGATTTGTGAAGATTTCTTGGCCATGTTGAGCCCCACCCTGTTCCTCCAGGTACTGCATGCATAGTGAGACTGGCTTCAGGAAGACTTCTCACAGAGCACTGACAGAGTTCCAAGAGTTGTAAGAACTCATAGGACTAGTGTTTGTCCTGTATATGAGATGTCTAGAGCTCGGCTCCTGCCCTACAGTGGCAGGACACAGTGGAACAGTAGCTGCGACCTTGGGGTAAAAACTGCATGCCTCCCCTAGAAGTAGGGAAGTAGGTCACAAATACACAAATCCTGGAGACAGAATATTATACTCAATTAGTAATGTCATCCTGGTGGTTTTAAACAAACAAACAAACAAATGTTTCACCAGAGTGGTTTGGGCAGAAGTTGAGGGGACCCCAAAGTAAAAGGACAAAACAAATCCAAAGATTCTTTACACACTTGCTAGGCCCAGAGAACTGGAAGCACAACTCAAGGAATGATGTTCTTTATCTCCTTCCCAGATTCCAGTGATAGACCGGAAGCAATGGGAGAGAAGGGGCTGAGGGAGAAAGAAAATGCCAAGTCGCGTGTTCCCAAAATGTCGCAACTGTCCTAAAGCTGGTCCCTTCTAAGAGAAGGGAAGAAACACAACCTTAAGTTTGGGGTTTTGATTATTACATAAGATTGAGCACTTAAATTACCAAAATGATGCTTTTATCACTTAAAGTGACCATCACCTTACTCATTTACCTAAACTGAACAAGAGAGTCATGAGGCCTATTAGAATTTTTATTTATATGTAGTAGATTTAAAGACTATGGAAGACAAAATGAGTTTTATTTTTATTATATCCTAAAAGCCATGCTTATGCAGTGTACAGGTTTAATAATTTTTCAGCTGGGCATTTTTCAGGGTTCTTCTGGTGAGGAAAGAGAGAATGGATATGGCGAGGTGCTGAGAAGTCTCTTCCATAGAACTCATCTACAAATTGAGTGGGATGAACTAGACTGGTGTCCTCAAATATGACTGCACAGCTATAAAAAATTATAAGCCATAAAAAAAAAAAAAAAGCTGTAGGGGTGCCTGGGTGGCTCAGGTCATGATCTCAGGGTCCTAGGATTGAGCCCTGCATTGGGCTCTCTGCTCAACAGGGAGCCTGCTTCCCCTCCTCTCTGTGCCTGCCTCTCTGCCTACTTATGATCTCTCTCTCTCTGTCAAATAAAATAAATAAAATCTTTAAAAAAATAAGCTGTAAAAATTTGGTAAGAAGGGTTCGATTCCAGAGACTTATTTGGCTTTAGCCAAAAAGGACTATAGAAGGACTATAGAAAGGACAAATTGACTGGACAACTGATTCCTGTGGAAGAATTGGTACTGGAAGTACTTCCAATCTGGTGGCAAAACATATGAAACGAGGCGTGCAAGCAAGATTCTGCACCCATGAAATCAGGATTGAAAAAAACACAATTGTGGTGTTGATCTGTACCTTTTGTGAAGGAGAGTGCCTGCCGTAGCAAGAACACAGATTGCACTCCAACTAGTACTTGGCCCAGGCTGCCTATGGGAGTAAGACCTGCATATTTGAGATCTGTAGTATCATGGCAGCCATGGAGTATTGAAACACTAAGACTTGGACAGTGGAGAACAACCTAAGAAAAGTAACCTAAAACCATTCCATGGGAGAATAGTCAGAGAGAACTCTAATTCAGGATGAGTTCACAAAATAAAGCTCTAAGGCAATAAGAAAATCTAATGATAAAAAAGACAATAAGCAAAATCAACAATTAGGAAATACACTCCTGATGAAATAAAAATTTAAAAAAGCAATTTAAAATATGTTTAAAATAGGCATGTTAAAGATCCTCAAAAATCTAAAGGAAGAAATACAATCTGTAAAATGTAAGTTTTTCTTTAAGTAATGAAGCAGCTTTTTTTTTTTTTTTGAATTGGATGAAAAAGTAATCATGGAAATTTAAAATAGAATCTAATTCTAAGTTGAACACAATTGAAGAGAGAATTAATAAATTGGAAGGTATTTTAAAAATGACTCAGAGTATAACACAGACAAAAAGATTTAAAAGTATGAAATAATACTTATATAGAGATATAGAGGGCAGATTATGAGCTTCAATATATGCCACTATGATTTCTAAAAACAGAAAAATACATAGAAAAAACATAGAAAAAGCAATATTGAAAAAATAAAGCAGCTGAGAATATTTCTGGTTTGAATAAAATTGTGAATTTAAATTTAGCACATAAAACGCTACACACACATGTACACGCAAAACGAAACAAAAAACTAAAATCCACACTTTAATGTAGTATAGGAAAGTTGCACAATATCAGGAGAAAGGGAATATTTTAAAAGCAGAAGAAAATACACACAGTATTTTGAAGTTTTATTAAACTGACTATGGAACTCTCTCAGGAATATAGACACCAGATGATAACAGAGGGAAGATGCTGAGGGAACGTATTTGTCAAATTAGAATTTCATACCCTGGCAAACTGAAATAAAAACATTCTCCATCATACAGAGATTAGGAATATTTACTATACATAGACTTTCTGATAAAAGAAATAATTCCTTGGTAAATACTTAAGCAAAATGAAACGTTTATCCCAACGTGCAAGTGAGGATGCACAAAGCAGTGATGATTAAAGAAATTGGTAAGCTCTTCTATATATTTATTAACTATTAACTAAAAAAAATCATACCCATTTTTAAAATTTGTTTTAAAAAGTCAGAACTAAAATCTGGAAAGGAATAGCATTGAAAAGAGGAAAGAGTTCAGAGGGTAGTTCAAGTGCAAATTCCTTTTTTATTTCAGAAATTCTTTTATCCACTTTTACTCCTGTTATACTTTTTCCCCTTTCCATCCCTATTTTAAATGGGAAATAGGTATTTACCCAAAGAATACAAAAATACTGATTCAAAGGAATACATACATCCTGATGTTTATAGCAGCATTATGTACAATAGACAAATTGTGGAAATATATATGTGCGTGCACACACACATACACTCACATACATACACACACTGGAATATGACCCAGAAATAAGAAGATGAAATCTTGCCATTTTCAATGACATGGATAGAGCTAGAGAGTAATATGCTAAGTGAAATAAGCAATCAGAAAAAGACAAATACCATATCATTTCATATGTGGAATTTAAGAAACAAAACAAATGAACAAAGCGGGGGGGAAAGAGAGAGAGGAAAACAAAGAAAAAGACTCAACTATAGAGAACAAACTGACAGTTACCAGAGGGACCACTAGTAGGTGGGGGGATAGAGGAAATAGGTGATGGGGATTATGGAGCGCACTTGTCCGGATGAGCACTGGGTGTTGTACGGAAGTGCTGAATCATTATATTGTACTCTTGAAACTAATATTACATAGTATGTTAACTAACAGCAATTTAAATAAAACCTTAAAAAAAATGTCAAGGGGGACTCTGTAAGTGGAAAAGAAAAACCCTAAGTAAGAGTAAGAAAATTAGCAAGCAAAAAAAAAAAAAAAAAAAAGTATATCTGTAAAAATTAGTCACATAATGAAAGGATATAAAATATAAAAAAAGAAAATTGAAGAAAATATATATTAATATATATTAACTTAATAAATAATTACAAAGGAAGCTCTTGTATCTGATGACTTTTTAAGATGAAGTTTACTTACTAAATCTTCATAGAACAATAATATCTATTTTATACCATTTATTTCAGAAATATGAAAGGAGGTGGAAAAATCATCCTACTCATTTTATGAGACAGGATAATATTGATACCAACAGTGGATAAGGATAGAACAAAGAAAGTATAGACCGATTTTACTTCTAAACACAAAGGCAAAAATCAAAAGTGAAATATTTGCAAACAGTTTATCAGTTGTTACCAGATAAAGTAACTTAGTCATAGAGAAGTTCACAGCTTGCCACTTTGTGAGTGACAAAACTGGATATTGGGCCTGCCTTGTTCCATAATCAGAGTCAAAGGGGAGTCGTTGATGATTTATAACCACATTAATCAAATGGTCAAAATTCCATTTTCAGAAGGTTAATGTCCCATTCCCTTTACAGAAATAACAGATGTATCAACAGATACACCAGCCACATGATGGGGTGGGCATCTAGGGTTAAGTCATAGTACTGGTATGCCTGTGTAGATGCAATCTCCAAAACAAGTGTAAGATCATTTTCCCAGAAAGGAACCACTTGGTGCTAGAAAGACAGCACCACATGACAAATCAAAGAATTTAGGAGAGAAGGCAAAAGTTTTAGTCCTTAATGGTCAACCAAAGGAATGCCCAAGGATATGATAACAAGGGAAGCATATAGGCAAAGCAATGAATAAGATCATGTGCCAATGGCCACTTCTTTTTTCCTTATTGGTTTCTCGCCATAAATTATGAAAACATGTCAAATGTGTTACAGGCACAAGATAAACAGAGTGGAGACAAAGTGGAGAGAATGTTTAGAGAGACTGAAATTAACCATAAAACTTTACAGACATACCGCTAGTCTAAAAGTAAAATGATATTGTAGTAAGAGAGTAGCAGAAAATTAATTTTGGAAAAGAGATGTTAGAACTTAATAATTAACTGAATATGAGTGAGGAGTGATGGAGAAGAAGGAAGAATCAAAGATTATCCTAAACCCTTTCTAATAACTTGGGAGATGGTGGCACTGTGAGTGGGAACTTGAATGTCTGGAAGAAGAGTTGTTTTTAAGAAAAGAAACCTACTATTCTATTAACTATCCAGGAAGTATATTTCCAGCTACTTTAGGAATGTGAACCAAGCAGTCCTACACCAGAGTAGGGTTTGTTTGCAATTATTATGGCATTTTTTTTAAGCCTTTGCTCTTAGATTCCAATGAGGTCACCTCCCACAACAGATTGTCTGTGGAAGCCGAGTGTTTGGCAAGACTCCTTGTGAAGGAAGCTCAGACTCAAACCATAAGAGACATGTCAGCAAACAGTTTAACTTCCTTTTTGTCATGTGGGTGACCAGAGTAACAGGAAGGCTAGTTTTTTTGTTTGTTTGTTTGTTTTTTTAATTGAAGCCTCATGAAAACTAAATTCTTAAGCTCTGCTTTATCTGAGGAAAAAAAGAAAGAAAAGAAATAGGTCAGAGCTCCAAAGACATAACAACTAAACAGAAAGTAAAAGTTAGGAAGTGGAAGTGAGGAATTGTCCAGAAGTTTAAATACAGAGACAGATATAGTGTCAAAACATACAATATTTTTTCCTCAAAAAAAAAATGCGTAGTAAAGAAAAAAAATTTAGTCTTGAGACTGCTTTTATTTCAGAAAAAGCATCCACTGTATCATCTAGTAGGGTTCAGTTGTACAAAGATGGATGAAACTTATGTGTTTATTTTTCTGTAGAGCCTTGGCAGGATACAGTCATCTTTAAATGGTCTTCATTGGGAAAATGGCTGAAATGAGAGAGATACATCTTCAAGAGAGATACAAATTCAAGAGATACATCTCTTTGATTCCCACAAGAATCCTTTGAAATAACACTCTGCCCACTACACAAGGAGGTTCTCATACCCTTTAAAGCAACTGTTCCCTAGCTCAAGCTATACATTTTGGGAAATATACCATCAGCCAGTGAATCAATAGAAATAAAATCACACTCCAAAGTCAGAGTTTGACCCTCAACAATAGCCCTGAAGGAGTCACTGACATCTCAGTGTTCCATTCCTTCAGTACCCAGAAATCAGCATATTTCTAGTCTTTTAGCATAAAATCAATATGAGACATGACATATACAAATTATTTTATTGGCAGAGAGAATTCAAATAAGAGATTGTGAATGTAAAACAGTTGAACATTAGTATTTTCTACGATCATATTTGCAGTGTGTATGCCTCTGGCCAGAAGTTAACCATTGTATCGCTCTCAGAATAGATAATTTGAGTGTTTTTAACTTAACAAGAAAGATATACTTTAAGTCACCGTTAATTAAACCTCAGAGTTGCTACTTCCTTAAAGAGTTAATATGTGATTTTGTATTAATATATCAGAATTTTTGGGTTTTTTTCGGGAGTGGTGGTAGTGGAGATAGAGTCTATTTCTACATCCAAGCTGCACAGATTAAACTGAAATTAGCTCAGGTCACCTCCCATCCTCAATGCATACCTGTTGCGGTGATTTGCCGTTGACTATGATGCCTTCCAGGGGGTACTGCTTCTTTATGTTCTGCTCCTTAGGTGGTAATCCCTAAAGTCTAAGATTGTAGTATCCAAGGGTGTCTGCAATCCTGAAAAAAGGGGAAGGGAAGAAAAAAAAAAAAAAAGTCCATTTTAGTTTTTTAAATAAATACATGTCTGCAAGGTCTTTCAAAAACTGAAACTGAACACTGAACATTTTATTAATATTCTTTTCTACCCTGACAGTATTCTGTATCAGATTATTTTGTGGAGTTTCATAGCACTATGCTATTTTGGAAAATGTGGTATCCAACAGCATCTAATTCTAATACATATCTCTCTGGGTCACTGTTACTCTGTGGTTAAAGAGTTCCTTTTATTTAATTTCTTGAACTTATCTGGTTTCCTCCTTTCCCCTTTCTAGACAATTTAGAAATAACTGCATTCATGGTATTACACAGCAAAAGAGCTGAGATGTGGAAATTATTTAATAATTTTTTTTTGTTTTTCAAATGAAAAGAAAAAAAGCTAATTGTCAGAATAATGGAGTGTTATTTTTACTTTTTTTTTTCATTAACATATAATGTATTATTTGTTTCGGGGGTACAGGTCTGTGAATCATCACTCTTACACAATTCACAGCACTCACCATAGCACATACCCTCCCCAATGTGGAGTTTTATTTTTAAAAAAATAGTGCTACATAGTTTTCATATCCAACTAGAAGGCATCTAGGAATTGCTCTCTGCTCTTATTATTATCATCTTAATGCCATCTGTATTGTACATTAATTTTTACTATTGATCCTAAAGGAAGAAAAAATTTAGACTTAAATAAGAGAAAAAGGCTAAAATTATCAGATTTAAATATGCCAAAATTATGTTTATCATAAACTTATAAGACTTAAACATCCCAAAGTTTATATCGAAGTATAACTGACCTACAGTATCCTATTAGTTTCAGGTGTACATCATAGAGATTCGATATTTTTATACATTACAAAATGATACCCACAATGAGTCAGTTACCTTCTGTCACCATACAAAGTTGTTACAGTATTATTGACTATATTCCTTAAGCTGCACATTATACCCCATTATGCCTTATTTATTTTATAACCGGAAATCTGTACCTCATAATCACCTTCACCTGTTTTGCTTACCCTCCAAATCCTCCCCTCTCTGGTAACCAACAGTTTGTTTCCTGTATCTTTGAGTCTGTTTCTGTTTTGTCTGTTCCTTTGTTTTCATTTTTAGATTCCACAGATAAGTGAAATCACATGGTATTTGTGTTTGTCTCTCTGACTTGTTTAACTTAGCCTAATACCCTCTAGGTAACCTCTAGGTACATGCCATTTAGTTACAAATGGCAAGATTTCATTTCTGTTGATAAAAACCAATTTAACAAGTATAAGGTGATATCTTATTGTGGTTTTGATTTGCATTTCCCTAGTAATTAGCGATGTTCAGCATCTTTTCATGCATCTGTTGGTCATCTGTCTATTGGAAAAGTGTCTATTTAAGTCCTCTGCCCATTTCTTAGTGAGGTTGGGTTTTTTTTTTTGTTTTTTTTTTATTAAGTTGTGTAAATTCCATATATTTTAGATATTAAACTTTCAGCAAATGTATAATTTGCAAATATCTTCTCCCATTCAGTAAATTGCCTTTTCATTTTATTGTTGGTTTACTTCACTGTACAGAAGCTTTTTAGTATGATGTAATCCCACCTGTTTATTTTTGCTATCATTGCCCTTGCCTGAGGAGACTGGCCCCCCAAAATATTGCTAAGACTGATATCAAACAGCTTACTGCCTATGTTTTCTTCTAGGAGTTCCATGGTTTCAGGTCTTACGTTTAAATCTTTAATCCATTTTGAATTTATTTTTGGATATGGTGTAAAGTAGTGGTAATAAAAGTAATTTCATAATATTGCATGTAGCTGTCCAGTTTTCTCAGCACCATTTATTGAAGAGCCCGCCTTTTCCTGTTGTATATTTGTGATTCCTTTGTCATAGATTAATTTACTATGCATTTATAAGTTTATTTGTGGGCTCTTTGTTCTAGTCTATTGATCAGTGCTTCCATTGATGTCTGTTTTTGTGCCACTAACATACTGTTTTGATTATTATAGCTATGCAGTATAGTTTGAAATCTGAGATTGTGATACCTTCAGCATTGTTCCTCTTTCTCAAGATTGTTCTGGCTATTCAGGGTCTATGTGGTTCCATACAGATTTTAGAATTCTTTGTACTAGTTCTGTGAAAACCATTACTGGTATTTTGATGGAGATTACATTGAATCTGTAGATTGCTTTCAGTAGTGTGGACATTTTAACAATATTAATTCTTCCAACCCACGAGCACAGTATATCTTTTCATCTATCTTTCTTATGTTCAACTTCTTTCATCAGTGTTTCATGGTAGTCAAAGTATAGGCTTTTTATCTCCTTGGTTAAATCTATTCCTAAGTATTTTATTCTTTTTTGTGCAACTGTAAATGGAGTTATTTTCTTAATTTCTCTTTTGCTACTTCATTAAGTATGTAGAAATACAACTGATTTCTGTATATTGATTTGTATTCTGCAAATTTACTGAATTCATTTATTAATTTAGGAGTTTTTTGATATAGTCTTTAGGGTTTTCTTTTTTGTTTTTGTTTTGAATTTTTTTTTTTTTTTTTGAGTCTTTAGGGTTTTCTATATATGGTATCATGTCATCTGCAAATAGTGACAGTTTTACTTCTTCCTTCCTAATTTGGATGCTTTTTATTTCTTTTCCTTGCCTAATTGCTATGGCTAGAACTTCTAGTACTGTGTTGAAAGAGGTGAGGATGGGCATCCTTATCTTATTCCTGATCTTAGAGGACAAGTTCTAAATTTTTCAACATTGAGTATGATGTTAGATGTGGGCTTGTCTTATATGGCTGTTATTATTTTGAAGTGTGCTCCTATACGCACTTTGTTGAGAGTTTTTTTTTTTAAAACTTAAATGGATGTTGAATTTTGTTCATTACTTTATTCTGCATACATTAAGATTATCTGATTTTTATATTTCATTTTGCTAATGGGGTGTATCACAGTGATTGATTTGCAGATGTTTTGTTACTTTGTTTTGTTTTGTTTTGTTTTTAAGTAGGCTACACGCACAGTATAGAGCCCAGTGCAGGGTTTAAACTCTGACCAAACCAATGTAGGCTTCAAACTCTGATCAAGACTTGAGCTGAGATTAAGAGTTGGGTGCTTAACTAACTGAGCCACCCAGGCACCCAAATCCCACTCGATCATGGTGTATAATTCCTTTAATAATGTATTATGGCATTTTGGTTTGCTAATATTTTGGTGAGGATTTTTGCAACTATGTTCATCAGGAATACTGGCCTATAATTTTTTTTTTTTTTTTTTTTTTCGTGACTGGTTTTGGCATCAGGGTAATGCTGGCCTATAAAATGAGTTTGGAAATGTTCCTTCTTCTTCAATATTTTGGAATAATTTGAGCAAAATAGGTACTAACTCTTCTTTAAATGTGTGGTAGAATTCACCTGTGAAGCCATCTGATCCTGGACTTTGCTTTTGGGAGTTTTTAAATTACTGATTCAATTTTATCATTTGTAAATGATCTGTTCAATTATCTGTTTTTTTCATGACTCAGTCTTGAAAGGTTGTTTCTAGGAATTTATTCATTTCTTCTAGGCTTTCCATTTTGTTGGTGTATAATTGTTTTTAGTAGTTTCTTTTAAATCCTTTGTATTTATGTAGTGTCAGTCATAACTGCTCTTTCATTTCTTATTTTATTTATTTGGGCCCTCTCTTTTCTCTTGTGAATCTGGGTAGGGGTTTACTGAGTTTCTTTATCTTTTCAAAAAAAACCCTCCATATTTTAGTTTTATTGATCTTTCCTCTTTGGGTCTCTGTTTCTGCTCTGATCTATATTATCCCTTTCCTTCTAGTAACTTCAGGCTTTATTCTGTCTCTCTCTATCTTTTCCTTTTCTTCTTTCTTTCTTTCTTTTTTTCCTTACTTCTTTTAGGTAAAAAGTTAGGTTGTTTGTTGGGGATTTTCTTGTTTTTTGAGGTAGGCCTGAATCAGTATCAACTTCCCTCTTAAAACTAGTTTTGCTATACTAAGTAAATTTTAAAAGTTGTGTTTCCTTTTACATTTGTCTCAAGGTATTTTTTTCTTTAATTTCTTTGTTGACTCATTGGTTGTTTCATAGCATAGTCTTTAGTCTCCACATGTTTGTGTTTTTCCAATTTTCTTCTTAAAATTGATTTCTAGTTTCATACCGTGTGGTTGGAAAAAAATGCTTGATATGTTTTCGGACTTTTTGAATTTTTGAGACTTGTTTTGTGGCCTAACATGTGATCCATCTTGGAGAATATTCCATGTGCACTTGAAAAGAATGTGTATTCTGTAGTTGTTGGATGAAGTGTTCTGTATATATCTATTAAATCCATTGGGCCTAATGTGTCATTTAAAACCAGTTTTCCTTATTTATTTTCTGTCTGGATGATCTATCCATTGATGTAAATGGAGTATTAAAGTTTTCTCCTATTATTTGATTACTGTCAATTTCTTCCTTTATGTCCGATACTATTTGCTTTATATATTTAGGGACTCCAACACATATGTAAATGTTGGGTGCACGACTATTTATAAATGTCATATCTTCTTGGATTGACCTCTTTATGTGGTATCCTTCTTTGTCTTTTGTTATAGTCTTTGTTTTAAACTCTTATTTTGTTTGATATGAGTATTACTATTCCAATTTTCTTTTTGTTTCCATTTGAATGGAATATCTTTTTCCATCCCTTCACTTTCAGTCTGTGTCTTTAGATCTGAAGCAAGTCTCTTTAGGCAGTATATAGATGGGTCTTTTTTTTTTTTTAATCCATTTAACCACCCTATACCTTTTGATTGGATCATTATTTCATTTACATTTAAAGTAATTATTGATAGCTGCATACTTATTTTCATTTTGTTAATTGTTTTCTGGTTCTTCCAAAGATATATTTAGTATAGTTTCTTCGATGGTGGGTTATGTTTTTGTATGATAGCATACATGGTATAATAAATCTGATAAACCACAAGTAATGCATAGTGACATTTAGAACATTCAAAATCTTATTGTTAGATAAAATGGTTAAAGTGACTAATGAATAACACTGAAGATATTATAGACTATACATATCATGGTGTTAAGCAATAATTATATGTACATGCATTACTCTTTTATTATTAGACAAAGACTTTACATGAAAAAGGAAAAGGTTTATTCTTAAATACAAAAAGAAGATGGAAGTCGATAATACTTTATAAGAGTGTGGTTCTTAGAAGCAAAGACATCATCTTGAGACATATTAATAATTTTGTTTTCCTACTGAGGAAATTATTTTTCCCTTTACAATATTAGACTTTGCTTAGGACTTTTTGTTTATGCTCTAGTTCTTCATTACAAATTATAAGACCCAATAAACAAAGAATGGAACAATAAGACCTTCAAGGAATCTTAGAAGCCATTTGCTACCTTCCTAGAGTGGAAAGCTTTTGTTAGAAGAGAGTGAGCATTGCAGCTGTGTTCCTCCACTTACAATCTAATGTGGATTTACCTGATTCTTATGCAAGCTCATTAGTTGATTTTTTTAAAAGATTTTATTTATTTATTTGACAGAGAGAGAGATCACAAGTAGGCAGAGAGCCAGGCAGAGAGAGAGAGGGAAGCAGGCTTCCTGCTGAGCAGAGAGCCCAATGTGGGGCTCGATCCCAGGACCCTGAGATCATGACCTGAGCTGAAGGCTCAGTGTTGTTATTAACCCACTGAGCCACCCAGGTGCCCCGCATTAGTTGATTTTTAATGCCTGTTACAAGCAGCCTAAATTTTATTACAAGTGTACTTCACAAAATATTTCCTAGTCACTAGACCTGACTTTCCCAGAGTTAAATTGTAAATTCAATACTGATATATGTTAAATGACCCAAATTGTGTTACAGTCCATACCTCTAAACCCTGTCCTTTTATTTTTGGTAATAACAAGTAAGCTTATAATGGTAAGAATTGGAGAGTATCTTTGAGTGAAATAAAGATTAATGATTACTTTCCCTCAAAATGAAAACTGATCTTCGACATTTAAATTGTATTTTTAGGGCGCCTGGGTGGCTCAGTTGGTTAAGCAACTGCTTTTGGCTCAGGTTATGATCCTGGAGTCCCAGGATCGAGTCCCGCATCGGGCTCCCAGCTCCACGAGGAGTCTGCTTCTCCCTCTGAGCTTCTCCCTTCTCATGCTCTCTCTCACTGTCTCTCTCTCAAATAAATAAATAAATAAATCTTTTAAAAAAATAATAAAATAAATAAATAAATTGTATTTTTAAATAGATCTTCAAATGATATATTTCAAGCTTAACCCTATGCTAAATTTATCAAAACTTTACAATGTACTTTGTTATTAAGGATTATCTCTAGCAAAATAATTTTTTTGTTGTTTGTTTATGAATCTTCCTATACTGTCTGGGTTCACTGTGGAAACAGGATAATAGACTATTCCAGGAACTCTGTTGAACTGTCTCAGTGGTTAATCTTTTCATTCTATACGTATATGGGTATA
The DNA here is from genome assembly GCA_028534135.1 of Potos flavus. Classification (NCBI taxonomy): domain Eukaryota; kingdom Metazoa; phylum Chordata; class Mammalia; order Carnivora; family Procyonidae; genus Potos; species Potos flavus. The sequence continues at coordinate 105,845,659 of CM052897.1, forward strand.
TTGGATTCCATGAATTTCAGGGTTAGCAGAATATGCTCCTGGTTTGAAATCCACTTAGAGACACAGTAAGTACTTAGGAAATGCCAACCTAAGCAACCAATAATAGTGAATTTCTTTATTAAAACTCAGCCTGCCTGAATTGTTGACCGTCGTACACTGTTACTTCCAATTCATCATAAAAGAGGAAGATAAAAAGAAAAAAAAATAATATTAAAACAAGCTAGAAATTTACTTAACAGAAATGGAACGGGGGAGATCAAAATAATAGTGTCAATACACATATAATCCAACTGGACAAGCCTATTTTTAAGGCATGATACTCCAAATAATTTAGAAAGATCTAAGAACAACAGCAACAAAAATCTACGTAGAAATTCTAAAGTTCAATTCAAATAACATTTCATAAAGGTATGAGTCTTTTAAAACTTTGAAGTCCTATTTTAGGTGCCTCAAATTTGAGAGCCTAAAGTAACAGAATCCAAGGTTTCTGGCATCATGTATTACTAATAAAGGGCATGGGGTTATGAGGTTAGAGGGAATTCATGAGAGAAAATGTTTCTTGTAGTCTTTAGGGAGTAATCTCAGACTTATGCAAACAAAGATGTTAAGATTGGTTCCAGAAAGCTCCTCCTTCAGGCTTTCATTAAACTTGATTCATATTATGACTTAATAGCTATAGTAATTTTATAGTTAGCTGTCTTATCATCCTCTTGTAGATAATGATCAAGTCCAATTTGCCATTGCATTTCCTTTATTCTCTCATTCATAGGAAAAATTTGTGTATACCAACTAGTATGATAATTATAAGTAATCCTGGTAAAATTTAAAAGGGCATAATGAATAAGATTGTGCATATTATTTACTTAGTTAACCAGCGTTGACTAAACTGCCCAATAATTTTAACATATTTTTATAATGGAAATTATATTAATTCTGACAACAGAGGGGAGAAATCAGCACCCATTCTTATAGTTTTAGCCCTTGACTCTACTAGCACATCAAATTAAATTTTGACACGAGGACTTTTTTAAAAAGAGGGTTATTTATTCATATGTGGTGTCAACACTAGAAATAATGCATATTCTGTCCCTTCCTTGAAGCATATATTCCATAGCCCCTAATCTATTCTCCACCCTCTTTTCCACAGTCCGTGCCTGATGCTGACCTTCATGGACTGCATCAACTGGTTCCCTTGCCCTTTGGCTTCTAATTGAATTCAGCCAGTGGGATACACTGGTAGAGATCAGAGGGTATAAGGAATGTTTTCCCCAGCCCAGTCCCTTCTGGGCTCTTGAAGACTGACTACCCTTCTGAGACATTGCTTCTGGCAGGGAGCCCTTCCTGCCACAATTCTATTTTGAGCTCAGGAAAGAGCTCTCTCCTTTTGCCTCTTCAACTTCCCATTGGTACTTGTCCTGGTACACTGTTCCACCCCTTGTTGCTTTGCCTAAACCTTACCTTCACTGTACAAAAATTCCCGTTAACAAACCCTCCTCAATAAACCAAATTGTCTATGTTATCTGTTTTCTGCAAGACCCCTGCCTGAACACTTCCTCTCCAAACTCTTGATTTGAAGGACTGAAAAGACTCAAAGGTAATGCTTTGTAAGCTTATAGAGCTCCGAAGAATGGACACCAGAGATCCTCTGGGATAGCATCTTCCTGAACTCATTTTAGATACCTGATCTGCTGAAGAAGCCCTGTTGTTATTCATTTGACAGAGATAATGAAGTTTGTACTAAGGTTCAGCAGATGTTCACCATAACTACCTATCATTCAGCTTTGTTGAAAGGAACTAACATCTCCAGAGCTTTACTTGTAGGTGTCAGAGAAGGATACAAGGAAGCAGTTCATTGTTTGGGCCATGTGCAGTAATAGGGGGTCATTTATACTCGTATAAATGTATACCTGTACTATTTTATGCTTACATGCAAGGCAGCTTCATATGCTAAGCAATAAAATCTTAAAAATTAGAATTTTCCAAGATCTTACTTCATGAGAAGATCTCATGGCAAGACCAAAACAGTTGTGTTAGTAGACTTTATTCATCTAATATATGATAATCATTTTTTAATACTATAGGTCAGGTAGCACTGTCGCATTTAAGAAAAAAATTCCTTGAGGATATTATTCTCAGACAGTGGACCTGAGGATCAAACATTTTATTAACTTTCTCAAAGTCATTAACTTCCTCAAAGCTAACAAGTAGCAAAATTGGGATATAAATGAAATATCTCTGACTATAAATAGTAACCTCATAACTACCAACCTCATAATTAGCCTTTGGTGCATATGTAGAAAAGCAATAGTTCATAAAACTGCTTATTGTCCATTTGGGGTAAGTACAGATCCTATAAAAATTAATTATATCTTAATAGAAGTTTATAGACAGTTATCTGGTACAGATTAGAACTTGGAATAAACTATATGTCAATTCTAACTAAAGGACATTATCAGATAATTTTCTTCATTTTTTCATGTTTAATGGTTTCATTGATTTTATAAAATCTTGGACAATGATACAATTGGTGGATTGGAATTCAGTATATAAGAAATAGGTAGGAATCACATTATTTTCTTAACTCCTAAACAGTGCATTAAACAACAACTTATCTTTTTTTCCTACAAAAACAAATCCTGGTTTTCTTTCATTTGCATTTCTTTTGTTGACTAAATTCAAGTTTTGTAGTTCATGTAAATAAGGAAAAGCAAAGTTTTGCTATGTTGAATGTCGATGAAGTTTTCCCCACTTTTCCTTTCTTTTCATTCTAAAATATGACACTGTTTTTTCTTTTATTTTCTCTGAGACACATCCAAAGGTTAGTATTTCCTTTTTCAGCAGTTCATTAGGGAAGGTACTAGCATGTGGCTGCTGGTTAGGATTATTAATAGGGGAGCTCATTCCAATGTCTCATCTGTTACATTGTTTCCAACTTTTGGTTAACCAATGACCCAAACTATTTGTAGAATATAAAATATTTTAGGTTTAAAGTAAGTTTTAAAGCTTCCTCTGTCAGTTTCTCAATTACAGGGCTGAGTACGTGTTTATGTCTGTATCCCTGGCATTCAGGATAGTGTTTGGCACGTGTGTGCTTTAAAAAAAAAAAATAGGGGTGCTTGGGTGACTCAGTTGGTTAGGCATCTGCCTTCAGCTTAGGTCCTGATCCCAGGACCCTAGGATCGACCCCATGTCGTTGGGCTCCCTGTTCAGTGGGGAGTTTGCTTCTCCCTCTACCTCTCCCCCTGCTTGTGCTCTCTCACTATCACTCCCTCTCAAATAAATATATAAATAAAATCTTTTAAAGAAATAATACTAAATGACATAATAATAATAATACATTTTTTCATAGAGTTATTTTCTGTGTTGAATGAGATAACCTATGAATAGCCTCTCACTCTTTCTGATTCAGGAGTACAGGGCCAGAAGTATGCATTGCTTTGTTGTTGAAGACCTAAAATGTGCCGGATATATATATATATAGTCTTTAACAGAAAAGTTATAACAGCTGTGCCAAGTACTGAGCGATAAAAGATCTGTGAGAGATGAATGGGCAAACAGAGGAAAGGCACAGAGAGCAATTTTAAAAGCTGGAAAAGATTTGAAAAATGCTTTCATATGACCTAAAAGTAAGTGTTCCTCAAACTTTTTTTTTTCCATCAAAAGAGCCCTAGTAGCAGAAAGAAACAAATGCATTTCCCTTGAGAAGGTTAGGGGTACAGCTTGAAGCAACTTATTGCAAGTACGGTATTTCCTGATAGTCTCCTACTTTATCTTTAAAAAGTTAGCAAAAGTTACAGTGTATACCATATTATATCTGTTTTTCTCTCTATATAATGCTTTTCAAAACTCTTTCAGTAGAATTGATGTTGCAAATTAGGTATAGAATTTCTGTCATGTTTTGCATACTCCTTAGCATACCACTTTTATATCAATCCGTTTGGATAAAACTAACCTAGAGGGATTTCACATGCTCAGTCTTCTTGGGCACACATGGCAATTGAGCTTTACATTAAAAAGTTACTACTATGGATTAACTACACCTGAGCAGGATTATATAGCTAAGTAAAGTGACCATATAATTTATTCTCCTACCTGGAACATGTTCGAATATCAAAGGGGGCACACTTGCGCAGGATAAATTAGCCAAGACTGTCTCAAGTAAACCAGGTCTGAACTGTTTTTACTCACAACACTTATGACACCAATTGTGTGGGTATTTTCCTCACACCAACCAATTCGCCAACTCTCCAGACACCAACAGGGTGTCTAATAATTTAATTCAATTCTAACTAGAATTAACATCAGATCCCACAAGTTAAAGGGCTCAGTCCCACAAGATAGCCCCCACTTCAGGTACCAAGCACAAGTGCTGGGCCTCCCATACTTCTTACCAGTCAGCTGTGAATTGGGGCTTCCCACAACCCCCTCCTCAATTTCAGTAATTCTTTAGCATAACTCACAACTCAGGAAAGCAGTTTGTTTACTATAACCAATTTATTATAAAGGATACAGCTCAGGAACAACCCAATGGAATATATGCAGTGAACAAGGTATGAGAGAGAGGCATGGAACATTCATGCTTTCTCTTGGCACGCCACCCTGCAGCCACCTCAGTATGTTCACCAACTCAGACTTCTCCAAACGCCACCATTTAAAGGTGTTTTCTGTTTTGTTTTGTTTGTTTTTAATCAAGTTTCTATTACACAGGCATGATTGATTAAATCATTGGCCACTGGTGTTTGAACTCAATCTGCAGCCTTCTCTTATCCCCTCAGGTCTAGCAACAGGGCTGTAAGTTTCATGGTGGATTTCTCTGGCAACCATATTCTAGGCAGAAGCTATCTAGGGGCCCACCAAGAGTCACCTCATTAGCATAAACTCAGTTATGGTTGAAAGAGTCTGGTTATGAATACCAAAAGATACTCCTGTCACCTCTATAACTCAGGAACTGAGGGAAAAAAAACAAAATACACATTCCCTACTGTATCTCACCAGGATGTATAGTAGTATGAATACAACTGATTAAGCAAGAAGGATTTAGTCTGGAATGTGTGTGTGTGTGTGTGTATGTATGTGTATATGTATGTGTGTGTGTGTGTGTGTGTGTATAAACACCAGGAAATAGACAAAATGGAATATTTTAATCAATAATATTAAATATCAGGACTTTTACTTTCAGCTATTATGGATGAACTGATACCAAACTAGCCATCTCATTATAAACAATGATAAAACTGGGCAAAAAATATAACACAAATATTTTTCCAACAATGGACTAATAGGCAGCACAAGTCTGCAATCCCTGAAAGAAGGGAAACTTATGAGGTAGGCCTTATGGTTTCATAGACTCTCTGCCTGGACATAATTTCCCAACTGTGGCACAGAAAGCAGGTGTCTAAGCAGAGCATAATGTTTAGGGCATTTGAAGCTATTGGCATTTGCAAAGCAGGGTACCACTTAGGAAAAAAGCTTTGAAGAGTTGGGATCCAGAAATCTGTGAAGGTTGTACTGTACATGCACAGTGCAAAACTACTCAAGGATTAACAGAAAACAACTGTTATGGGGTCAAAAAGGGAAGAGAAATTCTAAAAGTCAAGTAGTGCTGGGGGCAGTGTTGAGAGTCCAGTTCAACCACAGTCCAAAGACCTTGTAAATATCTGTTAACACCACCAATGTTCATCTGAAACACATAAAATCAGATGTGAGATAAAACCACATATTAGAAGTAAGGACCACATTCCAAAATAAGGCCTAGTTCATACAATTCTAAAAAGCCTAAAACCAAATCTTAACAAATACACCAAGTGGAAAGTTTGAAGGTAGAGACATGACAATATTCTGAGATTTACCTCCAGAAGCTTTACATGATTCCCACAATGAATATCAGAGAAAAATCCTTTATTCTTCCAGCAGGTGTAGGAAAAAAAAAAAAAAGAACCATTTCTAAATACGCTGGAGCATTCTATTCTTCTTAACAAGGACTGTCTGCAGGGAAAACTGGTTAATCAGACCTAACTGACTTGGGGAAAAAGAAATACCCAACTTCAGCCTATTCTAGCCATCCTGTCCCATCTGGGGAAAGAAAAACAAACAAAAAAGCTTGAGAAAACACTTGTGAAGTTCATCAGACATTCAAAGACCGAGACCTAATTATAGGGCTATAGATTGCTTCCCATTCCCCTATACCTCACCACCTTATTCCTAAAGGCCTATTTACAGCAGTTCCTTTTACCCAGAATATAGAGTCTGGCTATCAGGAAGAAAAAAATTACAGGGCATACCAAAAGGCAAAAAACACAATTTTAAGAGACATAGCAAACATCAGAACCAGACAGGACAGTGGTATTGAAATAATCAGACTAGGAATTTAAAACAATTATGATTAATATTGGGCTCTAATGCATAAAGTACATGATATGCAAGAACAGAGGGGAAATATAAGTAGAGAGATGGAAATTCTAAGAACCAAAGGAAAAGCCAGAAATTAAAAAAAAAATAGAAATGAAGAATGCCTTTGATGGGCTCATCAGTAGACTGGAAATGACTGAGGAAACCCTCTGAACTGGAGAATATATCATTAGAATCCTCGACTGAAAAAACAAAGAACAAAGACTGAAAAAAAAAAAAAATGGAACAGGATATCCAAGGACTATAGGACAACTACAAAAGGTGTAACATAAATATAATGGGAATACCCAAAGGAAAAGAAAGAAAGAGATGGACAAAAATATTTGAAAAAAATAATGGCTGAGTATTTCTCCAAGTTAATGTCAAACACAAAACCAAAGATCCAAGAAGCTCAAAGAAACCTGAACAGAATAAATGTCAAAAAACTACACCTATGCATATCACTTTCAAACTACAAAAAGTCAAAGGTAAAAAATTCTCGTGAAGCCAAAGGAAAAATTATTTCAACTATATCAGTAGTCACTTTGAATATCAGAGTTTTAAATATATCAGTTAAAAGTTAGAGATTGTCAGAGTGGATCAAAAAACAAGACCCAACTATATTTTGTCTACAACAAACTCACTTTAAGTATAGATTAAAAGTAAATGGATGCAAAAATAAAACATGCTAACATGAATCAGAAGAAGGCAAGAAGATATCAAGAGCGATCTACACATTCAATGCAATCCCTACCAAAATACCATCAACATTTTTCACAGAGCTGGAACAAACAATCCTAAAATTTGTATGGGTCCAGAAAGGACCCTGGATAGCCAGAGGAATGTTGAAAAAGAAAACCAAAGCTGAGAGTATCACAATGCCTGACTTCAAGTTGTATATACAAATCTGGGATCATCAAGACAGCATGATACTGGCACAAAAACAGACATATGGATCAATGGAACAGAAGACAGAGCCCAGAAATGGGCCCTCAACTCTATGGTCAACTAATCTTTGACAAAGGAAATAATATCCAAGGGAAAAAAAGACAGTCTCTTCAATAAATGGTGCTGGGAAAATTGGACAGCCACATGCAAAAGAATGAAACTGGACCATTCTCTTATACCATACACAAAGATAAACTCAAAATGGATGAAAGATCTAAATGTGAGATAGGAAGCCATCAAAATCCTAGATGAGAACACAAGCTGTAACCTCTTCAACTTTGGCTGCAGGAACTTCTTGCAAGATACATCTCTAAAGGCAAGGGAAACCAAAGCAAAAATGAACATTGGGACTTCATTAAGATAAAAAGCTTCTGCACAGTGAAGGAAACAGTCAAAAACTAAGAGGCAACCCATGGAATGGGAGAAGATATTTGCAAATGACCTATCAGATAAAGGGCTGGTATCTAAGTAATCTACAAAGAACTTATTCAAACTCAACACTCAAAAAACAAATAATCCACTCAAGAAATGGGAAGAAAACATGAACAGACATTTGTCCAAAGAAGACATACCAATGGCCAACAGACACATGAAAAAATGCTCCAAATCACTTGTCATCAGGGAAATACAAATGAAAAGCACAATGAGATACCACTTCACACCAGTCAGAATGCCTAAAATTAACAAGATAGGAAACAACAAATGTTGGCGAGGATGTGGAGAATGGGGAATGCTCATACATTGTTGGTTGAATGCAAGCTGGTACAGCCACTCTGGAAAACAGTATAGAGGTTCCTCAAGAAGTTAAAAATAGAGGTATCCTACAACCCAGAAATTGCACTATTGGGTATTTACCCCAAAGATACAGGGGTAGTGAAAAGAAGGGGCACCTACACCCCAATGTTCATAGCAGCAATGTCCACAATAGCCAAACTGGGGAAGGAGCCAAGATTCCTTCAATAGATGAATGAATAAAGATGTGGTTCATATATACAATGGAATATTAATTACTCAGCCATCAGAAAAGATGAATACCTACCATTTACATCGACATGGATGGAACTGGAGGGTATTTTGCTAAGTGAAATAAGTCAGTCAGAGAAAGACAATTATATGGTTTCATCATATGTGGAATATAAGAAATAGCACAGAGGATCATAGGGGAAGGGAGGGGAAACTGAATGGGAAGAAATCCGAGAGGGAGACAAACCATGAGAGAGACTTGACTCTGGGAAACAAACTGAGGGTCGAGGAAGGGGAGGTGGGTGGAGGGGTGGGATAACTGGGTGATGGGCATTAAGAAGATCCCATGTTGTGATAAGCACTGGGTGTTCTACGCAACTGATGAATCACAGAACACTACATCTAAAACTAATGATGTATTAGGTGTTGGCTAGTTGAATTTAAATTTTTAAAAAAATTTAAAAAGAAGGCAGGAAGAGCTTTATTTCTGACACAGCAGACTTCATTCAGAACAGAGAGTGTTGTCAGGAATAAAAAACATAATCATATATTGATAAAGGGGTCAATTCTCCAGAAAGACATAAATGTGTATGTGGCAAAAACTGATGGAGTTACAAGAAAAAAACAGGTGAATCCACTATTATAGCTGGAGTCCTCAATACCCCTCTGTCAGAAACGGACAGTTCCAGCAAGCAGAATATCAGAAAGACACAGTTAAAGTCAATAACACCATCAATCTACTGCTACAATTGACATCTATAGACTACCTCATCCAACAACAGCAGAATACACATTCTTCTCAAACTCACATGAAACATTCACAAGACAAACCACATTCTAGACCATGAAACATACCTTAACAAACTTAAAAGAATGTAAATCATACAATGTCTGTTCTCAGACCACAGGGGAATTAAACTGGAAATCAGCAATAGAAAGATAACAGGAAAATAAAAAAAAATCACGGAACTTAAATAGTGCATTTCTAAATAACACATGGGTCAAAGAAGGAATCTCAGAGAAAATGAAAAATATTTTATTTTATTTTATTTTATTTTATTTTATTTTTTATTTTTAAAGAGTTTATTTATTTATTTGACAGACAGAGAGAGAGATCACAAGTAGGCAGAGAGGCAGGCAGAGAGAGAGAGAGGGAGAAGCAGGCTCCCCACTGAGCAGAGAACCCGATGCGGGGCTCGATTCCAGGACCCTGAGATCATGACCTGAGCTGAAGGCAGAGGCTTTAACCCACTGAGCCACCAGGCGCCCCATGAAAAATATTTTAAACTAAATGAAAATATAACATCAAAAATTTGTGGGATGTACTGAAAGCAGCACTTAGAGGAAAAATTATAGTATCGAATAAATATATTTGAAAAAAAAGGATGATCTAAAATCAATAACTTCAGTTTCCATTTAGGAAACTAGAAAAAGAGCAAATTAAATCCTAAGTAAGTAGAAGAAAAGTAATAAGAATTTGGGCAGAAATCAATAAATCTGAAAACAGGGAGTCAATAGAGAACATTGATGAAATCAAAAGCTGGTTCTTTGTAAAGTAAGCCTCGAGTCAGGCCAAATAAGATTTAATTTGCTTTTCTTAAAAAAAACAAAAACAAAAACAATGTAAGTAGATGGTCAGAATCTTTGTGTATTCCTAGGATTCTGGCACTTTATTGCCAGTAGAAATTTGGTCATAACTCTTAAATAGTAAGCCTTCTACTTAGAGTAAGCACTCATCGTTATTATTAATGTTGTATTCAGAGTGACAGGAATCCTTTCCACATAATTTTTTTAATATACTTCTAATGACATAGGTTTTTATCTTCCACTTAAAGAATGGGCCCATTTTTGTTTCCATGGTGGTTATGTATATGACTTAGATGGTATAATATAAATATTTTTTATAGCATCAGGGATTTTGCTGGGCACTTTTTATGCATTATCTTAATTAATCCTCAAAGCTACTCTATGAAATAGTAATATGGATATCCCCATTTTAAGGATGAGAAAATTAAAGCTTATAGAATTGAAATAATTTAAGTCACAGTATTAGCAACAAGCAAAGCTAGGATTGTGACCCAATTTGGGCTCAAGATTCAGAAGGGCCAATTAATAATGTCAGTGTTTACATCAGAAATTTCTTGTGACAGAGATTTCTTTTAAAAATTGGTTTTTTGAACGTTTCATCCTTTGAGTTCTTTGCTTTTCTTCAAGACGTTTTAGTCTGCAAATCAATTAAATATTTTAAATGTTTATTATGTTTAATAAATAACATTATCACATATATTAGTATTAATTAAAATTTTAGGTTTGCATTGTTTGTTATTTGCATGTTTATTATCTACTATGATCATGGTACTGTTAAGTTTTAAATATGCTACAAAACCAAAGCATTGTTTAGAATTTCTTGGAAGAGTAAGAAAAACTAAAGCAATATAGAAATCACTGGAATGGATAAAATGGATATTACTGACTAGTCTCTCAACCATCAAATGGGTCCTAGAAAAAACTGAATTGACTTGTAGAAAAGCAGCTTTTAAACTTTTATTTTAAGGGGAACTGGCTTACAGGCTTTATCCTATCATGGCTTACTTATTTTTAAAAATTTGCCAAGCACAGTACTTAGACATATGAAGATGAATGGTAAAGTCCAACAAAATTCTTATCCTCAAGGTAGACTATGGCTGAGACGCATCAATTTATAATTGTAATACATAGTTGTAAGGTCTATAAAATTAGATTTCAGCCTCAGCTAACATCTTTGTAATAGCCTTCTGGTATTTCTAAAAATAGCCATATTTTCAGCCAATTCATATGCATCTTTTTAAGTCAGCTAGGCCTCTACTAACTGCTTCCTATGTGTCCCATTAGGTTAAATCTGGAGTTGCAATTCCTACTGAGAGTGAGAACTGGTGTCATTTCAGCCTGACAGTCAATCCTGACAATTGGGAGACTGTACTGAATGTCAGAGGATGTACTGGGTGTTCTTTTTCTTTCTTTCTTTCTTTCTTTCTTTCTTTCTTTCTTTCTTTCTTTCTTTCTTTCTTTCTTTCTTTCTTTCTTTCTCTTTCTGTCTTTCTTTCAATTCTTTATTTAAATTCTTATATATATAGGCATATATATAGATATATATAACTATGTTATATTTAGCATATACTGTTATTATTAGTTTCAAGGATAGGATTTAGTGATTCATCAGTTGCATATAATACCCAGAGCTCATTATATCACATGCCCTCTTAATGCCCATCACCCAATTACCGCATCCCCTACCCACTTCTCCTCCAGCAACCCTGTTTGTTCCCTCTAGTTAAGAGTCTTTGTGTTGTTTCTAAGTGTACTGAGTGGTCAGTAGAAAACCAGTTTCCTCATCCCCTCTAGAACCGTTGTCCATATCTAAGGGTAGTCTCTGAACCAAATGGAACAATTGAAATCAGTAACGGAAAATCTTCCATAATACTATTTCTTTCCTTTTCCTATTTAAAACAAACAAAAAAAGTGAATTAAATGGTCATATGTCCAAAGAATTTTGCATTGTTTTAATTAGAGTAATTTTTAAAGTTAACTATCATGGTTAGGAAATTGATGTTTTTAGTTAAGAAGATTAGTTAGTAAAACTGATTGGGACTGGGACACCTTTGAATATGTTGAGATGTCCTGTGGTCACCTAAATCTTATTTACTTTCAGACACATTTTTTACCAGACAGTGTTGTTTGATCTCTCAATTATGTATCTTTAGAAAACACTTTAAACCATCAGATTCAATGTAGGCAGATTGAGCCTACTTAGGCTTCATTGTTTATTTTTAAGAGGTCATTATTTAAAGGAGAAAAAGCATAATGTAGAGAAACAGACTATTTCAGAATCACAAATATTTAGTTATTCTTTAAACAGTGTCCTCATTCAAAACAAACACTTACTGAGCACTATTATGTATCAGGACCTGTGATAGGATATGGGCAGAAACATAAAGAAGGCAATTATCCTAGCTTCAGAATGATTAATATAGTGGGAAAGACAGGTGAGCATTAGAGACACAATAAAATAAAAGATGTGCATAACAGCCCTGCAGAAAGAATGCTGGGCAATCAGAATACAGCTTTTTAAATCCTGCCTGGGCATGACAATCAGTGCTCTTAGTTGCAAGCAGAAGAAATGACTCTGGTAGATTTCAGTAGAAAGGAATTTATTTTAAAAATACTGCACAATCCGCAGCAATACTTGAAGGTGCTCAGGGGCTATGAAGCCAGGAACGATGGCCAACTTCACACCCCAGAACTGATGGTGAATGGGCATTACTGTGGCTGCCATGGAACATTAGTGTTGAGCCTATAGCACTGTTGCACAATATTGTCCCAGAAGCTAGTACGTGATGAGACTACCAGTGCTACAGTAAGGATGCACATGATGCATCCCTAGCTCCAAATTCGAAGTCTAGAGTGAGAGCCTCTCCTTGTTAGAGCCTAAGTCATATGCTGACATCTTAGCTGCCATGGAAGCTGGAAAAACAAGTGCCTGGAGTGTTCAATTTCTCTAATGGGATGTGGGCTCTGCCTCTTACTTATGACAGGAAGTGCTTTTGAAAAATAAATAGATATTTACTAAACAGACAGGGAATTACATATTCTATGAAAAAAGAACCAAATGCATAAAGATTTTTCTAGAGTGTGCTGCTCAGGTTCATAACCCATGTGAGAGAGGCATAGAAGGTAAAATTCTAAAGGCAAACACTATCCAGATCATAGAAGTTCACGTATGCCATAATAAGAAGGGTAAGTCTTAACCTGAGAGAAATGAGGAGGGACATTTTTGGATTTTAATCTTATAAAACTCCATATGCATGGTGGAGGATGCTCTAAAAATGGGAGTTTGGGTCAGTACTACACAGAAGCAAGAAGGATCAAATTAGGAGGCTACTGAAGTAAATTTATGGTGAGGAGAGATGAAGGCCTGGATGATGGTTATAGTTTTATGGGAACAAAGAGGAAGATATATATATTTATGTAGCAGAGAAATGAGCAAGACTTGAAAACTGATCAATTATAGGCAGAAGTGAAAATAAATGGCTTAAGATAACACTCAGGTTTGTACAACTAAGTTGTTAATGGAGTAACAATCTCTGAACTAAGTGAGGCAGATATGTTAGATGATTTTACAGGATGATACTGCATTAAACCTTGGATATAGTGACCCTGAAGCACCTATAGAATATCCACAGGGAGTTACCTTCTGGAGAATTCAGTATGAACAGGGCTTAGACAAGACTGTTGATCAGAATCCGTACAGTATGGTGGCAGGGGCTGATGGTTTTGGTCCGACTGTTTTTGATTTGAGTCACCACTCTACTACTTATAGGCTGTGTGACTTAGGCAAGTTACTTGAACTCTCTGAATTTCAATTTTTCAATTATAAAACACGATTCACTTGTATTTCTAGGGTTCATATATATGAAGAAATGTTTATGAATCGTAATGAATACCTGCTAAAAAGCAGGTAGCTCTTAATATTTAGAACTAGAGGTTTTAATTTTGGAGTTGCCAGAATATAAATGCAAGGGACAGGCAGAATGCAGAAAAGAACATAAGGAACATTCTGACTAAGGAAGATAACTGGGAGAGTTGGTATGATGAAATCCTAGAGAAGATTCAACCAGAGTCATCTCCATTGTCAAAAGAGCCCAGAAAGGTAACACATGGAAGATATCTGCCTGTGAACAACTACAGTGCTATCAGCAACCTTAAAGCAGTTTCATGAATCGGGGAGGTGCACAGGATATCGATATGACAAATATTTAAAAAAAAAAAACAAAGTGAGTAAATATGAGAAGCTAATGACATTTCTTTAAAAAGAGAGGACTGAAACTTACTTGCAACTTAAAAATGCAAAGAATCCTCTAAATCCCTAGCAAGAATAAGCCTAAACAATTACTGAATGTTATTTTTCCTCAGATCGAAGTTACATTTTCCATAGGTTTAAAAGCAGAGGAACAAAGGGACCGAGAGGAACCCTTGGGAAAGAGTTTAAAGTTCATTTGCCCTCTTCTAGTCAAGCTTTTTTTGTCCACTTGTAATTTTTTCACTGTGCTCTTAGAGGACTTAGTTCTTCCTTACCTCTATGCAGATAATTCAAAGGCAACTTCTAAATAGTCTATCTAGACTTAAGAATAATTTCTCAGTTATTCTTTGGTGGCCCATGGTGATCCATTTTAATAGTTTTCCACTATTAATAAAAATGTTTGAATTCTACACCATTGCTTGTGGCTCATAATTACTATTATGAGTATATATGCAAATTTATGCAAGATAACATTTTCAGTTGTCTAAAGACTTTTAAAAACCAGTCTGTTTTCCTGTGACATACTTCAGATAATCTACAAATTGCAGACATCCCTCCCTTAAACCCCTGTGCCTTTCAGTTCACTGAAGTACTGACTCGCCACAAAGTTAACTATGACTTCTTCACCAGTACAGCTCTTACACTTAGTTTAGAGTTTAATTAACTATTTAACTTCATAATGAGAGAACAGCGTAGTAGAAACACAGAGACAAACTTCTGTAGATGATAGAAAGGAACCTTAAATATCATTTAGGTCTTTTCTCCCTCCTCTATTTTTTTTTTTTTTGAAACCTTGATGAGACAATTCGAGCACTCCTTGGCTGCTGAGCAGCAATCCCGATCCCAGCAATCACCCAGAGGGTCAAATCCAAGTGGAACACGTAATCACATGTTAACAGTTTAATTAAGCTTTTTGCTAACAATGAGTAGGGTTATCATTGATATACTGAGTGACTTCCTGACATGTACAGCATTAAGAATAGGCAGCCATAGACTTTATAGCATAATATTGTCTCCTGTGAGAGCAGATGAATTTGTGATTTTCTCGAAATGACAAAATGATTTATCACCTCTCATATGCACTGCTATCTACCTGGTAGAAGTAATGCTTCCCCTGGCAGGCTCCCTCAAATGGGAAAAAAAAAATTTTTTTTTTGATGGATAAAAGACTAAACCAAGATTAGGAGAAGGGAAAGAAAAAATTTTTATCAAAAAATGTGTTTTTTTTTAATGCATCTTATTAGCAAGATGTGTAGCATAACACATTCCATCAAACATAGTCGTAACTCAAGCCTTTAAGTGAAGGACTGTTTATCAATGTTTTGCTGATTTATAAGGTAATCATCAGTAAGGAAGATATAAGAAAACAGATATGAAGGCTGTCTTTGGCTGGGTCAAATGACCGTTATTCATATTTCTACATAGACGAACTCAAAAAGAGAGTCATATTAAATAGTGCAATTTCTTGTTCTCACTATATTTTGGAAAGGAAACCTTTGCTGTAATAAATGGCTGGATTTCTTTGCATTTGCTTATTACCCCCAACCACAAACAAATAACTCCACTGAATCTAAAATTCAATGTTCTTAAAGTAATAAGAGGTTAGAGCACAAAGTTCCCATAAGAAACTACCTTTGTCATTGAATACAGTAAAAAAGAAAATGAGATAACATGAAAATTGAAGCTGAAAATTTCCACATACAGAGGGGAAATCAGGAAGTGAGTATCAAGAGAATCAGATGCAAGAAAGAAACGTGAAAGACATAGCAGAGTGTGCTGGGGTTGAGTTCTTGAGTATTTACGGATTGTTGCAGCTTCCTGCCCCACCTGCTACTAAAACTCTTATGAAGATCTGAGGTATTTGGTTTATATAAAGAGTAAAGAACAGTAACTTTTTTTCTGTTTATTTAACAAAAGGAACAGTCCTCCTCTGATAAGTAACTTTAAGTTAATCACAGAATTTATGTAAAACTAAAGACTCATTGTAGAGAACAGGACACATGATTCAGTTGGTCAATATTTTGCCATATTCTGTGGGATAAAAAAATCACACATAGTGTAAATTTATAGACAGAATAAAGCTTCAAAACTTGGAGAAACTGCATTTGAGATAAAAAAGAAACCTGTGCATCAGTTTGGGGATTTTTTGGTGGTGGTGGTTCTCCCACAGTCTTCTGTCCAAATTAATTTTTGAAAATGTAAATTGAGGAATCTTTAAATTTCTACAATAAGATTTGAGAGAAGGGTCTGTTTCTAGGATTTGCCATTTGTATGCAGAGAGAGAGAAGTGATTTTATAGACCATTACTGGCCCTAATTGCTCCATACTATTTACTACTCTAGGCTTTCCTTTCTTCAATTTAACTAGAGATGATTTTTTTTTTTTAAGATTTTATTTTTTATTTGACAGAGAGGGAGAGATCACAAGTAGGCAGAGAGGCAGGCAGACAGAGGGGGAAGCAGGCTCCCTGCTGAGCAGAGAGCCCGATGTAGGGCTCGATCCCAGGACCCTGAGATCATGACCTGAGCCGAAGGCAGAGGCTTTAACCCACTGAGCCACCCAGGCGCTCGTAGAGATGACTCTTAAACAAAACAGGCTTTGGGGTGCTAACCCTTCACAAGTCAAACAAATCCATGTATAATTTTTGCCTCCCCCAAAACTTAACTACTAATATAGTGGGTTGACCAGAAGTCTTACTGATAACATAAAGTCAATCAAAACATTTTGCATGTTACATGTATTATATATTGTATTCTTAAAATAAAGAAAGCTGGAGAAAATAAAATATGAAGAAAATCATAAGGAAGAGAAAATATATTTCCAGTACTGTACAGTATTTATCAACAAATAAAAACAGCTGCCTTTAAGTGGACCCAAGCAGTTCAAACACATGTTGTTCAAGGTCAACTGTTTTGATGATTTGAAGATACACTTGATATTAAATAGCCCAAAGATCCAATGTTTGTGGAGATAAGACAATGAATGGTGTTATCCAAATTATTCTCATTATACCTGAAATAAAATGGTTGCTATATGAGATATATCTAGACATACACAATGCTGAAAAAATACCAGATGTATTTTTTTTAAGGTAGGTAGTGACTCTAATAGGAAGACCTATTACATTTCTGATTTATCTTCTTACAATTTCCACGTATCTCTGCTTTGCTAGAGGGCCACACACTGACCTTAATTGCATAAAATCTTGATTTAGGACAGTAAGAGTGTCATGACTGAGTGTATAGAATTTGGGATTCAGGGTGTCTGAACTGATATTCTGGTTCTCATGCTAACTAGCTGCATAAGCTTGGGCAAGTTCATTACTCTTTTTAAAATTCTCATGTGAAAATTGAAGATTGTAATAGAACCTACCTCCTAGTGTAGATGTGAAGGTTAAATGAGTTAATATTGGTAAAACACCTAAAACAGTGCCTAGCACATATTAATTCTTGAAGCTATTATAATTATTTTGGTGGAATGGCATTAAGAAAAGGTTCTGTATTACAGAGCTTCTCAAAAAACACAGTACTGTATCTTATATCTTAGCTCAAATATATTAGATCTAATATATTAAGGAGTGTCTGAAGGTTCCAGGTCATTTTTATGTTTAATTATGCTAACCAGTTATAACCTCATATTTGAAAAATATTTATGAAAGATCAGTTATCTTAGAATGCCCTATTTGATCTTATTCACAATAGCCAATATATTGATGTTATAATTAATATGTGTGAGAACAATAATCAGACATATTTACCTGCATTTTCCAATTTACTAATTCTATAAATGTTTTTCTTTATTAAATAGAATTTAAAATAATATCAAGGGCCAATTATTTCTTGCCGAATTTCCACTGTTCATTCTCAGTATTCCTTTTGCTGTTGTGGTACTGAAAATTCTGGCAATATTTCACACAGAGAACTTTGTTCTTTCTGTCTGACCCAAACTAACCTTCAACCCTATGTGTTTGTTTATCTGTAGCCTCCATGTAGTCTTATTAGAACTTCCTAAGTAGATGAAATATCGCCATTCTAGGAAATGTTTCTAAGCTATATAGTTGCTTTTATTAGTAACATGATGATTTTAGAGGAGGCAACAATTTATTCATTAGGGTTGTCCATCAGATTGCCCAGTACTTCTTCTGACCTTGTCTTCATGAAACATTTTCCTTTGGGACTCTTCCCTTTATGACATCCTCGTTGTTTCACTCAGTTGGCTTTCCTTAGTCTACTTGTGCTGTTCTACTACAAACTAGTTTTCTAGATTTTTTTTTTATTTGTAAGATCTAAGTGAATACTTGCTGCTGAGTCAGTATATTATACTAATATAGATATGGATCAAATAACGTTTGGTCAAAATTGTTAGTTATGTTTTTGTAACCTTTTACCTTCTGTCACCAAATGTCTCTGTAGATTAAACCTGCTCTCCTCATTCTCTCACCATCTCTTTACTACTTTACCTTTATATTTTGGAACAGTGTCACAGTTGTCCAACCACCCTTGGTCATCGAATCTAATCCTTTTTCTTTTTGACCTGTCCAGCCTTTGCTTTGTTGTCTGATATGGCCTTTACACTAACTGGATTTTTATTCTCCATTGAATTAATTCTGTTTTTCCACATCCTAGCAATGTACATTCTTCTACTGTAGAATAGGGCCTTTGCTTTTCTCTTTCTTAAGAATGCAGAGTGCAGAGCTGCTTCTCCTGAAAAACCCAGTGAAAGCATATTCTGGTATTCACATCAGCAGCCTCTGCATCTGGTGATCTGGCCAACCTAGTCAAGGAAAAGCCCTACCTACTCACCATGAAATGACTGCAAGGACATCTGCTTGTTCGTTCAACTTCAGAAGTAAAAGAATTAGGAAAGAGAAATCAAATATTACAGATTATATACATATTTGGCTAAATATACCACAAATACTGGTTATATATTTGGTTAAATATACCACTATTAATTGGTTATTAATAAACCACTAATTTCAAAATGTACAAGTCATGAATCATTTAAAACCTCCATGATCTCCTAAGAGCTTAGGTGATTCTTCCTGCCTTTTGCTATTATTGTTTGTGAGACTTCTGTAAATTTTGATTTCTCCATCTTAAAAATGGGATGGCAGTATTTGCCTTGGCTTCTTCATAGGGCTATTCTGGATAAAATAATGTGTACAGAAGTTGTCTGAAAATTCTATTATGTAGATATAAGACATCAAACAGATGATAGGTTCTGAAAGAAAAGAGGATATGTTTTGTACTTCATGATATCTCTTCCACTCAGCTCATGGTGCTCAACCAATATTTGTTATTACGCTCACAGTAATAGTGTGCTACATTTTGATACTCAGGCAAAGTAGATTAAATTGTTAACAAAAGATCAAAATAGATTTGAGAATCATATGTACAACAAAAATAACAGTACTACCTTATAACTGTATGGTCAGTTTTCAAGGAACTTTTAGATAAATTATTGATATTCTTGTCAGTTCAAAACAAAACTTAGAGTACAAACATCACAGACACTTAAGTCAGAGAGACAGAAATATAATGAACCACAAGTGTTAGAAGAGTTCACTGAAATTTTCTTGTCCCCATATTCCATTTTCAAACAAAGGACAATTAAAACACTCAACAGTTTGGAATATTGGAGAGCTCTTGATACTTAAAGTCAAAAGTTGTAGGTTTTGATGGCTGCTTAGTCACAAGCTGGGTTATTTCTACCTGCTTACTTCACTTCTCTGATCTCTAGTTTCCTTATATGTAAATGGGGATGGAGGCAGTGACTTGGACCACAGAGCAATTAGGAGTGTGAATTTATATCCTCTCTCCTATTTAACTACCATGTTATTTGGCATGACCCGTAATTTCATATCACTTATTTTTCACTATAATGTTAGCCACAGTTGAAAAATACTCTGGGTCTCTCTTGGTGGCTTACCTCTCAAAATAATCATGGTTGCACTGATTTTGTTGGAGGGATGGCATTAAAAACGATTATGATATTTTTAAAAAAGAAGTGAAAAATCAATAGAGCTAAATGTTTACTTTAGAAGACAAATGGTTTGATACCTTGTGTTTTAACTGGCAAAGTAGAAAGCTACCTGTTTACAGAACTGACCATATAAATGACTTGTCTGTATATTTTCCTACTTTCTGCTCTTAAACCATCAGTATTATTTTAGGGCAGGGGGCCCTTCCCTACCTATTTCAGTCTTTAGGTATTTACTCTGCTGGTCATTTGATTAACTTTTCATCAATATGTTAGTTGCTTTAGCCTTTATATTTCTAACAATTGGCACAATACACTGCACACATTAGGAGCTTAATAAAATATTTGTTTATGATAATAAGAGCTAATATTCATAGAATGCTTAATGTGTACCGAGTACAGTTATAAGCACTTTGATATACATTAGTTAAGCCGTAGGCATAGGTATTATTATGTTTCTGTATTTTACAGATGAGGGAACTGAAGAACAAACAGATTAATTATCTTCTACATACTGGATGAGATTCTCAAGTTTATCCTCATTATCGATAGACTGGTGTTTGAAATGCCTATTTCTATATCCATTGCCTCCAACATATATTCTAATTTTATAACTGTTGTTTTAAATTTCCACATACTCTTCCTTATCTTATTCCTGTTCCTATTTATTTCATTTTCTTCTCTCTCCACCAATTGTCTGCTTCATAGAAGCCTTTTCTTCTTCCAGTAAATCGTTCTCTGGACCTTTAGGATCATGTTCTTTTCAGCTTTTCCTGATATAACTTTTGAAGTGACATATTTATTTTTCCTTGTGGATTGAGGACAGTAGACAGAGTGTATAAGGTGCCCATGTCCTTTCTCCACTTTTGCTCAGGGGATTCGAAGTCCATCACAAATCAAACTGAGCATGTCGATGGGCACAAACAGCCCTATTTCCGGCTCCACTCTGACGTGCTGAGCCGGAGAATCTCTTATCTGTGCCAGCTGGCCCTTGGATCCGCTGGACTGACGAATAACAAATACTGAATTGTGTAAGAAACAATGCATAGCCTGAGCTAGTGTGAGGATTTTCTCCCCAACTCCATCCCCACCTTCAGTGACTTGAGCTGTGGCGACATTATGTCAGAGGACATAATGTACCCCAATCAATATCTTTGTGTCATGTTGCTTTCTGGGGGGAATCGTCCAGTGAAAAGACAGAGATAAAAGCACACCGTGGCAGTAGCAGAATGACTCCTTGTTCTCTGCTAGGCACAGACTCTGAACTTACGGTTAAATTTTGCTTATACAAGATGTTAAAGCCTGGGTACGTTTGTCCTAATCTGCCTAATTTGTTGTTTAAAAAAAATTTCTCCCAGTCTCTGGCAATAGGTGGGATATCAATCTTGGCTTTGGGTTTCTGAGTTTTCTTCTTTTTCTGGGTCATCAGAGATATCAATACAAGAAGTTATAAGCATTCAGAACAATTTAATTCAAAATGTGTATACTGAATGACCACAAAGTGCTTCCTGTTCCAGGCTATGGTGAATAAAACAGTGAACAAGACAGACATGACTGCTGCCCTTGTGGGCCTTAAACGTTAGGTGGGAAAAAAACACTCTTAACAAGTTGTTATATCTGCATGACAAATGTATGAAAATGGAAGAACAGGATACTAGGCATATTAGCAGTATTCAGATATCATTTTAAAATGTCCAAATTATTTTATAAGCTACCTTCACCTTTCCCCATGTGAGGAAGTTCGGTTTTGTTTTTCTTTGGTTTGCTTTGCTTTTGAGAGTCCAAAGCAATTGTAATCACTTGAGAACATTGGATATTTTCTCCCATAAGCACTCAATCGAACAAAATAACAGACTAGCAAAATAGTGGCATTAATTCTAGAAGGCTTTTCCTACTACTTTACATTTTCATTAAAGAGAAACCTAATTAGGAACAGTGATCCTCGTTCTTTAAAGAACTGTATTACAGCTGGCCTTGTTTGTTAAACTGTCTTTTTGTGCAGGAGAGGTGGTAGATGCTTCAGTTATTCCAATACCATCATTCCTAATGCACTTAACAATTGTTCTTTGGTAAAAAGGAAAACGAATGACAGATTAATATTAACAACAGTGTAATCACAGAGAGAAAACCGAGGAAAACAGTCTCACTTGCTCTTGTGAGAAAATTTGAGGTTTTGAATAACTTTACAATATGTAAATAGATTCAATGTAGCAACCATTCCTTCATTCTTTCCTTTTAAAAAATGCATCAAAAAATGTAGCATCTGCGGCGCCTGGGTGGCTCAGTGGGTTAAAGCCTCTGCCTTCGGCTCAGGTCATGATCTCAGGGTCCTGGGATCGAGCCCCGCCTCGGGCTCTCTGCTCAGCACCTGCTTCCTCTTCTCTCTCTGCCTACCTCTCTGCCTACTTGTGATCTCTCTCTTTCAAATAAATAAACAAAATCTTAAAAAAATGTAGCATCTGTTAATAGGTTACAGACTACTTTAAATTTTTTTTTAAGATTTTATTTCTTTATTCGACAGAGAGAGAGACACAGCCAGAGAGGTAATACAAGCAGGGGGAGTGGGAGAAGCAGGCTCCCCACTGAGCAGGGACCCCGATGTGGGCCTCGATCCCAGGACCCTGGGATCATGACCTGAGCCAAAGACAGACACTTAACGACTGAGCCACCCAGGCGCCCTACAGACTACTTTAATATGGAAGAGTATAGTAATTAGTACGTACTATATTCTTTTTTAAAAAAGATTTTATTTATTTATTTGTCAGACAGAGAGAGAGCACACAAGCAGGGGAAGCAGCAGGCAGAGGGAGAAGCAGGCTCCTCGCTAAGCAAGGAGCCCAACTACATACTATATTCTAAGTCCTGGAGAAAAATGTTATTGGACAAGGCTTTGTCCCATATTTTGCTACTGATTAGGTACTATTCAATACCAGCACTATATTGTTATTTGTAATTGAATAAAAGTAGATGAACTTATTATTTGAAGCAAAGTGCATACAGTGAAATGGTTTCTTGAGTGGAACTTAAAGAACATTTAAGATGGAAGTATTCATTGAATTTCTACCTAACCAGCTCTTTGTAGGTGAGAGACAAGGCACAAGTACATTTCAGAGTAGCAGGTTGCAGAAGCAAAAAAGGTAAAGAGAGAGTCTTTTATTCACTTGTTATTGAACAAAATCAAACATTATTGTTGAGTTTATATAGTGTCATTCTCTGTGAAGATTTCAGAATATTTCCCCATTCTTGAAACAATCATATATTTATGGCATTTCTGAGACTTAAAAAAGTGTACTGTGGATATCTGCAGACAAAGGTATTGAGAATTTAAATGATTCACTTAAGGTCATAAGGTTATCTAAAGAAAGAGGAAAGTCAGGTTTTTAAATTTCCAACTGTTCATGCTTTAGCACTATTTTGTGCAGTTCTGTATATAACTTCGTAAAACGTGATTTCTGATTACAATTCATCATAGGCTTTTCCTGTCACCCAAGTCACCTCCATCACAAATGCAGTAAGGGCAAAGAAAGTGAGTCAAAATTACTCTGAAAACTCTCCGTGATAGCCCTTAATTTGTAGATGAGTGCATTGAGGAGGTAACTAGGTTTCTCTAGAAAAAGTCAAGGTGAAAACCCTGAAGAGAAGAGGCCTATATTCATCTACCGTGGATAACCCACAAAAGAGTATGATCATGGAAAACAAAACAAAACAGAGTATTAGCATGGCTGGGCTGAGTGGGTCCTATCCCACTTGGCTCCCTAACTCTCAAGCTGGGTGCTTTCAGATTGTTTCAAAAGAATTCACCCCATAGGATGGGGAAATGGCACAATTTCTTCCCTGGCATTGGTCTAGATAATAGGTCAGTATGATTGAAAGGTCTCTGTTCTGCTGGGCCACCTTTGACCAGTTTTGTGGATAGGGAGAAAACAGGCTTTGCAGGGGACCTTTACTGATTAAAACTATGGGTGTTTATGGTTTGTGCCCTTTTCTACTGCCCAGGCAGGAATATATCAGAGGCAAGGAAAAAAATAAACAAAAGCTACAGGAAACTCATCCCCAGTGGGTTCCTCCATTCCTGAGCTCCCTAACCAGTCAGCTTCCTATTCTTTTTCTTTTAGAAAAGAGGTCACTTTAGTATGTGTCCACTGTTTTTTCTTGTGATTAGCTGGAAGAGTAGAACAATGCCTTTACTCCATCTAAGATTCTAGTTTTAAATTAAAAATAAAATAAGAAAAAGAAAAAAAAACAAAAACATAATGACTAATTCAATTTATCTGCTAGTTAGATCATTAATGATTCATTACATCTAATATAATTTTCATTTGATATGTTTTTTTTTCATTTTATACTGTTTTATAATAGCAGTTCTAAGATGTTGTCTAATTGGCAGAAAGATGTCTCACTTCAGTAATTCTCAGGTGGGGCCACAAGATCTCTCTTTCTTTTTTAAAATAGCTTTCTCAGTGATGCTGACGTTAAGTGCAGTCTGGAAATCATTGATTTAAAGTGCTTGTTCAGTTTTATGATGAAAGTGTCAAGGCCTTTGTATATCTCAAAGTGAACTGGCTTACTACTCTGAAGTCTCACACAGTAACTTTTTTTTTTCTTGTTAAGTAAGCCCATATGTAAATAAAAGAAAAAATTCAATTCTTGTATTTATTGTAGAAAAACTTAAAATTCAGAAGTGTACCACGGAGAAAACCTTAGAAATAATCAAAATTCATATGTTGATGTGTGTTTACTTTTAAATTAAGGTCATACTCTTTGTGTACTATTTGAAATATGGTTTTTTTTACAGTTCATTTTATCATAAACAATTGTTACATTTTATTACAAAATTATTTTTAAATGTTAATTTTTCATGTATCATCAAGAATTTAGATGTAATCCAAAGGCCATTACCACAAGTCTTGGTGGATAAACAAGCACTTATTTAGGATTGACTATGTTCATTCCCTTCCTCCCCCCTAACACTACTGAATAGACCAGCTGCCTTGAACCCTACCAAAACTTAGTCATTCAGGACCTTAACTTAAACTTTAACTTTTCTACATTTTTTTTCTTCCATCTATTATGACCAAGGATTTTCAATCTCATTTTGTGAAAATATATTTGCTAATCTAAATCAGTCCCTCACCTCTTTTCCTGGACTCTTTCCTTCTATCCCACCTCTAGATGTGTGATCAACAAACTTTCCCATAGCCTCAACATCTTCTAGAGTGATTTTCTTTACCTCCCTGCTGTAACAGAAAACAGACTATCCCTAGAGAATGTGCTATCTGGCTCCACCATTTGCCGCTCCTCATTGTTCCCAGCATCTGCCTCTCTGCAGAGGTTTTGGCTTTCAGTTGTATTCATTTCCATTCCTGTACTCATTCTTAGTGAGCTAAAGGCAATGAGTGTGTCTTCAAAATATTCTTGATCCTTTCAGTTCTTTGACTTCTCCCTGATTAGCTTTTCTTTTATACTTCTAGATCTATTCATTTTTATAGTCACATTCTGGACACTGTCATCACATACAGCTGCATTATTTAGATTTCAAATAATAGTGTTTTTGACTAGTGCCCTATACTTCCAGACCACATAACTGACATAGTATATTCACTGCAGTAGTCTCTACTTTTATTCAGATTCCCAAACCATTGACCTCAAACTAGTTTTTACATTCTTTATCATCTTCCTCATGTCTTTACTTCCATTCTTACCAAACTTAAAATCCCATGGTCCATTATTAAAATAATTTCTTGGGAAAAATTTCACTTCTGAGTGAACCCAAACATGTGTCTTTTCTATGAATACACTAGAGCAGCTAAATGTAGATGAAATTATAAAAGCTGGTAGGTCAAGTATTTACCCCATCTTCTTTCCACACCTATCAAAATAACAACAACAGCAACAATGAATAAAAGCCATATAAATCTACACGGGCAGGCAATGAAGAATGGACAACCAAGGACAAGAGAAGTTGCTAACATTTTAGGAGAGAACATACAGGTGGAGGATGAGTTATCTTAGTGGAACAAGCTCAATCCTAAGCACATGCAGGAGCTTCCAATGAAGTGCAAGTGCGTTCATTCTACAGACACCCTAGAATGCCTAATGGTTAGAGAGGTACTGAGTACCTGAGTACCTCAGTGTCAAAACGCAACACTCAGAAAATAATGTGTTAAAAGTCTGTGAGGAGTTCTTAGATAGCCAAACCCCAAATGCACCCACCCATTCAGGAGATCTGTTCTCGGAAGAAATTGTGCCAAAGACTCTGGACACAGGGAGAACAGGTTTGGCAGAGATTACGCATGAGGTGCTGCTCCAAGAATTGTCTTTTTACATGTTTAATGAAGAAAACCCTATTTTCCTTTTCCTTCGCAGATCCCAGAAAAGCAGCAGTTAATCTTATGTCTTTCCCATGCCAAATCCCCACCCCCACCACAAAGTGAAAGACTGAAGTCTCTCTCAACTGAGAGGCTGATGACACCAGAACAAAGACCTTCAAATTCTATAATGTGGCAGCACCAAAAAAACAGAGGCTTGTTGCCTTAAACCTTAGCCCATCAGTGAACCAGTACAGTTCATGACAGAGACCCAGTGATCATCTATTTTGGGGTTTTACTCTTAAATACACCTAAAAAGCTAGATGATAACCAACATGGAAAAGAGACACTAATATGAAAAACAGATTGAGCTAATAAATCAGTAGATTCAAATAAAAAAAGAAAATAGAACTCCTATGAAATGGAAACAATGTAGAGATCTAAAGAAAATGTTTAATTCTATTCAGTGTGCACAGAGTGAGGAAATATATTATGCCTGGTATCTATGAACAGTAGAGGAAAAAAAGCTTTGGAAATATGTAATTCTTAAAAATTTTAAACATTAATAAAAATGTTGGAAGATAAAATCAGAGCATTCTCCTAAAGTAAAGATATACAAGCCCAAGGAAATATGTGATAAAAATAAGAAAATTTAAGGATCAGTTCAGGATGTTCAATATCCAAATACCAAGAAATCCAGAAAGAGTGAAAATAAAGAAAAGAAAATGAAGAATTTTCAAAGAAATAATGCAAAAAGACATCCCCAGGTTGATGAAGTGTCAGGTATAATGAATGAAGAAAGAATTATACTAGGACTCTCCATGGGGAAATTTCAGAAAACCTGGGATGACAACTCTATAAGTGAATGTAAAAGTTTGCATACAAAGAATGAGGAATACTCAAAGTACTAGAAACTAGAAAATGATGAAAATATCTAGAAGACAGTAAATCTTCCGACTGATTAGATTACACGATATTCATACCTGAGTTCTAAAGCCAACCAAACTAAAAATTGAATATAAATATAGCATTTCAAACAACAGATTTTTTTTAAAGATTTATTTATTAAGTGAGAGAACATGGGCGTGTGTGCACAGGGGGAGGGGTAGAGGTAGAGAGAGAATCTCGAGCACTGAACATGGAGTTGGACTTGGGGCTCAATCTCAGGACCCTAGATCACAACCTGAGCTAAAATCAAGAGTGGGACCCTTACCTGACTGATCCAGCCAGGCATCCCCAAACAACTAATTTTTAAAAATGGACATCTCATACACACTGCCTTAGCAAAATGAGGGAGGAAACCAAAGAGGACAAAAACGGGATACAGAACACAGGGCTGATGGTGAAGAGAAGTCCTTGAAGCTCTTGAAAAGTAGCCTATACAGTAAGCAGTCCAGGTTTGCCTAAAGGAAGAGGGGGATTTGGAGGTTTCCAAAAGAAATAGAGTACTAATGGTCTATCTGATATTTTAATCTGGTAGAAAAGTGTATTCAGAAGTTGTTGGAGGGTTTAAGAATTAGCCAGAAAGCACAGAAAACTAAACAAATTTAAATAAATTGGAAAATTAACTCCAGAAAGAAAGCAAGAAAGAAGGAAATGGATGTTTAATCTTTGTATGCTATTGGCTTAGTGGTAAGCAGCAATATTTATTTAGTAATAATATTAACAATTCTGAGTATGGATTTAATTATATTGAGTGGTGGAGGGAGGCCTCTAAGGCAGTAAGTAAGAAACTGCTGGTTATATAATGTAGTGAAATTTTTAGCTATAACAATAAAATAGATAAATCAAAAAAACCACCACATATGTATGTTATTAATAAAAATGGAAGTTCACACTAGAAGAAATAGTTAAGGAAATTGGAAGTATTTGTCTTAAGAGCCTAAGACTTTTAGTGCAACTTGAATTTCTGAACATTTTGTATGTAATACTTTAATAAAAATCTAAATATAGCAAAATACCCACTATTCTCTCTCTCTCTCTCTCTCACACACACACAACACACACAAACACACACACACATACACACACAGGAACCTCAACTAGGCACTCGACACTGCATGAAAACCATTGTGTTTCTAGATTGAGTGCTTTCTGGAAGTCAGAAATTACTTCAATTTTATGCTTTCTCCCTTGCTTATCAAGTCCCCACCCCATTGTATCATCTTTATTAATTACTTAACCTCCAGTTTCTTTAAGAGATTCATTAACAGAGAACTCTCAAGTTGTCCCATCAGCAAATGATCTGTTCTTATGTTCCATGTCTGCTTTCAGAAAAGACCCTGTACTCCATGGGCTCTGGAATCCATTCCTTCCACTCATCCCAATAATTTCTCCTATGTCATCCTTCTCTCTTTATCAGATACCAATCTCTCGTTGTTTACTGAATTATTAACAAACATGCTCTTGTAGCTATACCCTTTTTAAAAAGAAGACAACCCTCACATGTTCCCACTTTTGTTCCAGCTTTCAACAAAGTTGTCTTTTCCATTTTATAATACAAATTCTCAGGTGCGCCTGGGTGGTTCAGTCCATTTTGAGTTTCTTTTTGTGTGTAGTGTAAGAAAGTGGTCTGGTTTTCTCAACGCTATTTCTTGAAGAGACTGTCTTCCCATTGCATATTCTTGCCTCCTTTGTCGAAGATTAATTGACTGTATAATTGTGGGTTAATTTCTGAGCTTTCTACTCTGATCCATCGATCTATGTATCTGTTTTTGTGCCGGTACTATACTGTTTTAATTACAGTTTTGTAATATAACTTGAAGTCTGGAATTGTGATACTTCCAGTTTTTTCTGGAGATTGCTTTGGCTATTCAGGGTCTTTGGAGGTTCCATACAAATTTTAGATAGTTTTTTCTAGTTCCATGAAAAATGCTGTTGGTATTTTGATAGGGATTTCCTTAAATCTGTAGATTACCTTGGGTAGTATAGACGTTTTAACATTTGTTTTTCCAACCCACGAGCATAGACTATCTTTCCATTTGTTTGTGTCATCTTCAGTTTCTTTCATCAGTTTTTTTATGATTTTCAGAGTACAGGTCTTTCACATTTTTGGTTAAGTTTATTCCCTAGGTATTTTATTATTTTTCATGCAAGTGTAAATGGGGCTGTTTTCTTGATTTCCCTCTCTGCTGTTTCATTATTAGTGTATAGAAACACAATGGATTTCTGCATACTCATTTTGTATCCTGTGACCTTACTGAATTCACTTAACAGTTCTAGTAGTTTTTTTGGTGGTCTTTAGGGTTTTCTAGAGATAGTATCATGTCATCTACAAATACTGAAAGTTTTACTTCTTCCTTCTTTAGATTACTTTTATTTCTCTTTGCTGATTGCTGAGGCTAGAACTTCTAGTAGTATGTGGAATAAAAGTGGTGAGAGTGAACATCCTTGTCTCATTCGTGACTTTAGGAGAAAAGTTGATTTGCGAATAGTCAACCACCCTTGTATTGCAGAAGTAAATCCCACTTGATTTTGGTGGATGATTTTGCTAATATATTGTTGGATTTGGTTTGCTAGTATTTTAATGAGGATTTTTGCATTAATTTTCATCAGGGATATTGGCCTGTAGTTCTTTTTTAGTGATGTCTTTATCCAGTTTTGGTATCGTGATAATGCTGGCATTATATATATATATATATATTTTTTTTTTAGTTTCTTCCTCCCTCCCTTCCTCCCTTCCTCCCTCCCTCCCTCCCTCCCTCCCTTCCTTCCCTCTTTCCTTCCAGATAGAGACTGAGAGAGCGCATGAGAGGGGGTAGGGTCAGAGGGAGAAGCAGACTCTCTGCTGAGGAGGGAAACCAATGCGGGACTCTATCCCGGGACTCCAGGATCATGACCTGGGCTGAAGGGAGTCGCTTAACCAACTGAGCCACCCAGGCACCCCAATGCTGGCATTATAGAATGAATGTGGAAGCTTTCCTTATTCTTCTAGCTTTTTGGAATAGTTTGAGAAGAATAGGTATCAGCTCTTTAAATGTTTCATAGAATTCACCTGTGAAACCATCTGGTCCTAGACTTTTGTTGGCTGGGCACACCACCCTGTTCTTATTCAGAGATTCTGCCCTGTGCCAACCCCAGCCAGTTACTTGAAGCTCCATCATTACCAGGGATACACATTGAACACCATCATTCTTCATTTTGTCTAAGAATGTGAAGTCATAAAAGATCATGATGTACTCCAACAACAGATACATAAACAGTGGAATTATATACACACACACACAAACTGTCTGTTCTTCAGACTCCTTATTAGATTTTTTTTTCCTGAATTTTGAGACTTTTGCACATCTTGGCATGAGATTGACCTGTGATTTTGTGGATATGCTATATGTGATTTACATAACAGATGTATATAGCTTTATGAAACAAATTAAATCTTCTCATATGTTTAGAAGGACTCATATAATCTCGGAATTTTCTGTTTATTAAGAAATTTGAGAGTATTCACCAATAAATTGATCTAGACAAAGAAATATTTTAGGGGATTTTTCATTAATAATAAAATAGTTTTATTGCTATTACCCACTTTATCTATTTACGAGAGTTTATATAACACTAGGATTATTTATTATTCAGTTAGAACGTAAGAAAATTCCTCAGTTTCAGGATTCCAAGATGGAAACACTGGAAGGGAATCTGCTGGTAAAAGAGAATAGCAGATTTTCTACTATATTTATACTACTAACCCACAAGATCTGCTCCTTATACAGACTGTTTTGCCTCTTCCTCATGGATTATAACTGCATACCCAAGGAAGAGGCAGTTTTTACTAAATCTTTTTTTTTAAGATTTTACTTATTTATTTAACAGAGAGCATGCGCAAGAGAGAGCACAAGCAGGGGGAGGAGGAGGCAGAGGGAGAAGCGGGCTCCCCATTGAGCAAGGGGCCCAGTGTGGGTCTCGATCCTAGTACCCTGGGATCATGATCTTATCTGAAGGCAGATGCTTAACCAACTGAGCCACCCAGGCATCCCAGTTTTTACTAAATCTTACATCATAGTGTATTCAGATTTCTGGGAATTTATTGAGGATTTTTATATTTATAAGTGACATTATTCTCAGGTTTTCTTTGGAGCCAAATTATTTTTTGAGGTTCCATTATCAGGCAAGCATTTGCTCCATGAAGTAAATAGGGTAGACTTTTATTTTCTGGACCAGCATGTAAAACATGAGAATTACCTTTCTTGAAACTTTAAAAGAACAAAACATCAAAACAGCCTCATCTTGAAGCAGTTTTTAAGGCTTTTTCAGTATCATGTATTATTAATAAGTGCTACTGAACTACTCCGAATTTCTACTAACATTTATTTTATAATTTATATTATCATTACAAAATCATTGAGATTTTTCAAGTTTCTGTTCATATAATTTAACATATATGTAGGTATATAAATAATACATAAATTTATTTTTCACATATATAATCTATATTTCCAAATTAATATTTATACTTACAAATATATTTTAAATATGTATACATACAGATGCACATGTGTGTATGTACATAAAATTGGGGCAGTAACAAATGTAATAAAAAATAATTAGGATAAACATTATTGGAAAGGCATGGGGAAGGAATGATGGCAGTAGTATAAATTAGATAAATTTGTTGATTAAGGCCTTTCTGAGAGGGTATAATTTGAACCAAGATCACAATTACATGAAAATTTAAGCTAGTCCAAGTTTGAGTAAACTGCTTAACTATCAGAAGAAGCACAAAACATGAAGCGTCTGAGGCAAGAACAAGCTTAGTGTGTTTAGGGAAGAACATTATCTTAATGTGACTGAGTTTGGAGGCCAGAAAGCATGAGATTTAATAGACAGCAATGCACCTAGAACAAGGACTAGCAAACGAAGAAACCAAATTATTGCTTAGTGAATAAAGAGTATAGAATTTAGTCTTTTCTCTCAGTTTGATGGAAAGCCATTAGATTTCTTGTTTTGTACTGAGCAAGTAAAGAACCTTGTTACTTTACCAAAAGATCAAAGTGAGTCTTAGACAGCCATGGATTGTAAACCTGACCTTTAAGGGTACTGTGGTTAGTGGTAATTCCTTCTAGAGCCCAGCAATTCATTGTCCTTTCTGATTTTCAGCCTTTCCATTTGTACTTATACGCATGTTTTCATGTGTATTTCAATGTGAAAGAGAGAAAACAAGGATAAGATCTTTCTAGACTTAAATCAGAACCTGTGTTTAAAAAAAAAAATTCTTTCCTACTTCGTATGATGACAGAGAAAATTTTCAAAACCCTATTTTTTTGCTAGTACTGTACTACACAAGAAAAAACAAAACAAAACAATGCGCTTACCTTCTGCATCTTAGAACAAGACTACTTTCTATTGACTTACAACCCATTTTCAGTTGCCCAGTTTGTGAGTTAGTTTCCTTATTTCTTCTTCCTTTTTTTTCCCCTCCCATTCAACTCCACGGAAATATTACTTCATAACTTCATAAGCTGAAAAAAATCAGTAAAAGTGGAAAAATCAAAACATCAACCTAAGATTATTTTTTTAATTAAAAAAATTTTTTTTAGTGTTATATCAGCCACAACACCACACACCAATCTGTTTGAACAAAAGTAAACAAAAGAACACTTTTTATTGCTTGGTTTCTATTCTGAAGTAATCAGTTTTTTCTATGGTGCTATAATGATTTAAAATATTTGAATGTGCTTCCTTCCTATATTTGCAATCCTCTACATCTTGAACTACTAGTACAAGTGGAACTGCAATAAAAGCCACATGGAGCATGTCATTTGCATTTTTTTTTTTTTAAGATTTTATTTATTTGTCAGAGAGAGAGAGCACAAGCAGGGGGAGTGGTAAGCAGAGGGAGAAGCAGGCTCCCTGCTGAACAAGGAGCTGATGCAGGACTCCATCCCAGGACCCTGGGATCATGACCTGAGACAAAGGCAGCCACTTAACCAATTGAGCCACCCAGGTGTCCCATCATTTGCATTTTCAGCTTATTATCCCCAAAGGAAAGAATCTGATAATATATACACTGCTTTTTATGAGGGCATGGAATATAGTATTTCACAAATATTCATATAGAATAACAAGTTAACAAGACCACAAACTAAGAAGTTCCCAGGACCTGAATTCACCACTTACAAAGTTATTGTTCTCTGAGCTTCAATTTCCTCTGTAAATTGGGAACAATAACATTTAACCACACAGGAATGATCTAAGGCAACTGTTCTGAAAGTGTGGCAGAATTATTAAAAATGAACTTCTTGGGTAACCCCTGGCCTACTGAATCAGAAACTCTGTGTTTTAACAAACTTTCCAGGTAATTTTGATGCATGAAAAAGTTGTAAATAACTATTCTAATGATTAAACAAGACAACAGATGTAACAAAATAAAAATGTTTTGATCACTGTAACACATCATCCACATGTTAACTACCATTATTATGACTATAATAATGTTTTTATCAAATATATATGTGCAGGATTATAGAAGAGTGTAACAGGTATAGTACTTCCCTTCAATAACTTAGTATTTATAAGGAAACTGACATTTGCAGTACTGTGTGTTAAGTGCTGTCATGGGAGTTGGCAGAGTGCCATGGAACCAAAAACAGTACACTTAAGTCAGGGCACCAAGGAAGCTTTTCAGGGGTAAATGTTATTTGGTCTATGTCAATGGTAAAATGAGCCAGCCAGATTGATAAGGAGTAAAGCCATCTTTGGGCAAGTAAGAATAGATATCATGGAAAGTTCTGTAAGTGTGGAAGATTATATCTCTCAGGTGAAGGGGTTTCAAGTTAGAGTAAAGTAGTGGGGCACCTGGGCAGCTCAGTCAGTTGAGTGTCTGACTCAGTTTCAGCTCAGGTCATGATCTCAGGGTTGTGAGATTGAGGCCCCCATCAGGCTCCGCGCTCAGTGGGGAATCTGCTTGAGATTCTCTCTCTCCCTTTCCCTCTGCCCTTCCCCCACCCTTTGCACACTCTCTCTTTCTCTAAAATAAATCTTAAAAAAAATTAAAGGATTTACGAGCAAAAGCAGAATTGAGGTCATACCAGCTGTGCTATCAAGATGTTGTATCAGGTAAGAGCCTCTGTATAAAACTTTGTCTAGACAGGATTTTGAAAGCTGTGAGAATGGTAAAGGATTTAAATCAGGGAAGTTGTACAACGTGACATCAGTCTGAAGGCAGAGCATCTAGTCAGGAACCTGGTACTATAGAGTGATGAGGGACTCCCGCCACATGGTCTAACCAGGATGGGGGCAGGAGACCATATGTCAGATATGTTTACGAGGTAATTTCATGGAACTTCTGTGACTGAGATGAAGTAGGAGTAGGAATTGATATGGGAATTCAGAAACTGTGTTTATACATATTTTTTAGCATGAAATTCTTATCTCTTTATGATGCTTTGAATGTCCCATATCAGAATAAAGATTCCCTTTAATTTTGGGGTGCCTGGGTGGCTCAGTGGGTTAAAGCCTCTGCCTTCAGCTCAGGTCATGATCTCGGGGTCCTGGGATCGAGCCCCGCATTGGGCTCTCTGCTCAGCGGGGAGCCTGCTTCCCCCTCTCTTTCTGCCTGCCTCTCTGCCTACTTGTGATCTCTCTCTCAATAAAATAAATAAAATCTTTAAAAAAAAAGATTCCCTCTAATTTCATAATTGTTAGGAAAAATGCAATTAAATGCATTCTCCCAATTATCCTGAATCAGTGAAAAATATTGATCACATCATTTAACTTATATTTATAATTCCTTCGAGATTTGAATGTGCAGTATCAACATTTTTACGAAAAACCGTGCCTCTACATTAGAACTTGATTTGTCTTATTACTTTAGACTTACTAGAAAAATTCAGCTCCTTTAAAAAACAGAGTAAACCCTCTGCCAGTTCCCACCAAATTACTTCATGAACACATGCTTAGAAAATGTGTAGCTCATTTGTTTTCCCTGGCAATGAGACATTTAAGCTAGGGCTGGCACACAAATGACAATAAGGATGGGAGGAGCTTTTTCAGGTGTTAGTGAGTAATGAATGGGTGTTACCAAGCGGACTGAGAAATAAATTGTTTCATAACTCTTCAGTTATAACCTATTAATAGCAGAAGACCTGTTTGAATTTAGGAAAGATTAGGGTGTTGGCTGTGGCTGAAAGAGTCTTATTATATTTTATTTCTCCCTTTCTCTCGTTTGTGCAAAGAAAGCAGGCCCTTATGCATGGATGGAGTGGGACATTTATCTTTCTCTTTCAGGTGGACTCTTGCCTAATACTTAATGTTACAAAATGTGGTGTAGCTAATTAATCAACAGGAAATTAGTCCAAGCAAATTAATCACTGGTACTCAATGTGGAATTTCAGGGCTTTGCGGCTGCAAGATTATTTAGTGGCTTTTCCTGCTTTTTTGTTTTCTGTTAAAATGAATTCACCCCTGACAATAAGGATGGCTCCTTAAGGGCTTACCTCAATTCTCCCACTCCCTTTCTGCTGACATCCGCTTAGCCCATGGCCCAGAAAACACTTGGTTTGAGCTGATGCTTTCATGCTACATTGAGACAGCATTGCTTTCTCCCCACTTGCAGTGCTCTAATGGGTAGAAACCACCAGGGGGTGTTAAGAAGAGGAATGTGCATGGCAGGCAATAAGCATCTTCAACACCTGCTTTTTCTTCCCTTACATGTGTATTGGATGAAGAAACTTCAGGCATATTCATATGTAAAAATGTTTTTTAATGGCATAATTAATAAGTCATGAAAACAAGCTATGGAGAAGGCTTTTCACAGCTTCCTAATTCTTTTTTTTTTTTAATCTTAGATTATATTTATTTATTTAACAGAGAGAGAGAGAGATCACAAGTAGTCAGAGCAGAGGCAGAGAGAGAGGGGGAAGCAGGCTCCCCGCTTGAGCAGACAGCCCGATGTGGGGCTCGATCCAAGGACCCTGAGATCATGACCCGAGCCAAAGGCAGATGCTTAACGGACTGAGCCACCCTGGCGCCCCTAGCTTCCTAATTCTTAAATGATGCTCAGGCAACAATGGAAAATAGGGCAGGAATGTAAGGACCAGTCTGTTAGGGCATGTGGGCATAAGGTCAGCAGGAACAGGCATGACCATGATTTATACCAGAAAGCAAAAGACTGGGTGTCAAACAGCTTGGCATAAATAACACTTTACAGTTAACAGTATGCTTTCATGTCACTGTTTTATTTAATTTTCATCCGCATTCTATGAGGTGAGTTATAAATTTTATTGCTTATAACAGAAAACTAAAATTATTTGACTGTTCCAAAGCTACATAAGTGGAAAGTGGCAGAGTCTAGCCTCAAATCCATTCACCTGATACTGTTACTTACTCCCCCCCGCCCCGGGCCACATCTGAGTGCCCTCTAACCTAGAGATGCTTCCAGGGTGAGCCTTAATGTGATAAATGGACATTTTCAGACCATTAAGACAAAAAATTTCTCCTAGTGTTTCTATCCTAACAGACAAAAATTTTCAAGTTAACTGCCATTATAAACTTTAGGAAGATTATGGGAAGGAGAGCCAAGTAGTAAAAAGAGCATCTCCTGAGAAGCCAAAGAGATACAATATAAAACTCACTCAGAATATACCTCTGGAAGACTTCCTGCTCAACCTCTCTGTGCCTTATTTCCTCAACCATCAAATGGGAAAATAATACCTACCTTGTAACATTACTGTATTACAAATAAGATATTAGAGCATTTAGAATTTTTTTTTTTTTTTAGCACATAGCAGGTATTCAATACATTAATTCCTACTGGGCTTTATATATTGGAGTTTTCTGAAGCATGGAATGTAAATGTAGAATAATGCAGACTTCTATATACAAAAACATATATAGGAATTTAATACTCATGTTATAATAGAAACGCCTAATAAGAAAAATAAGTGTAGTGCTATTATGCCAAATTATAAATCTAATGTGGAATATATCAAAAATGCACAGTACTCCAGAAGGGATTTTCCTTCTACATTATTAAAAACTACAAGATTAGAGGAAGTATAGCTGAAAAAATACACTGTAGTAAAGGACTGGAAAATTTAGGTTAGTTTAGGATCCCCTTAACAATTTTTTTAATTAATTAATTTTATTTTTTCAGTGTTCCAAGATTCATTGCTCATGTACCACACCCAGTGCTCCATGCAATATGTGCCCTCCTCAATACCCACCACGAGACTCAGCCAACCCCCCACCCCACTCCCCTCCAAAACCCTCAGTTCGTTGCTCAGAGTCCACAGTCTCTCTTGGTTCATCTCCCCCTCCAATTTCTCCCAATTCACCCTTCCTTTCCTTCTCTCAATGTCCTCCATGTTTTTCCTTATGCTCCACACGTAAGTGAAACCATATGATAACTGACTCTCTCTGCTTGACTGATTTCACTCAGCATAATCTCTTCCAGTCCCGTCCATGTTGATACAAGTTGCGTATTCATCCTTTCTGATGGAGACA
>CM052897.1:105884024-105937548 GCA_028534135.1 Potos flavus
CCATGCAATACATGCCCTCTTCAATACCCACCACCAGGCTCACCCAACCCCCCACCCCCTCCCTCCAAAACCCTCAGTTTGTTTCTCAGAGTTCACAGTCTCTCATGTTTCATCTCTCCCTCTGATTTCTCCCTTCACCCTTCCTTTCCTTCTCCCAATGTCCTCCATATTTTTCCTGATGCTCCACACGTAAGTGAGACCATATGATAGTTAACTCTCTCTGCTTGACTTATTTCACTCAGCATAATCTCTTCCAGTCCCGTCCATGTTGATACAAAAGTTGGGTATTCATCCTTTCTGATGGAGGCACTTTAAATGTGGGGTGGGGACAGCATAAATTCTGTCACTGTCTGGTCCCACTAATCCAGAGATTTAATTATATCATGAAATCAGATTCAAAAAGTTCTAATAAATCTGAATATAAATGAATAAATGGTCTCCTGAAGTAAAAACTGTAATCTCCATACCGAACTGATTCTCAAATGATTACTTTTTCTCAATCATCTGATGTTTACCAGATTAAAAATAATACATGATTAAAGTCTTTAATGAAATTATGCACAAACATATGTTAAAACATAACTCTTCATCCCCATATGCATTCAGGAGAATGGAATTGTGTATGGGGATAAAGGGTTATGTTTTAACATATGTTAGTGTATAATTTCATTTAAGACTTTAAGCATGTATCAGATGACTGAGAAACTAATTTTGAAACTAATTTTGACCCATAAAGTCCATTCCTTTCCATTAGTTTTCACACAATTACCTGACTTGATCTATACTTTAACAAAATTGGTCTTTGGTAAAAAATAAGTAATTAAATACAAAAATAAAAATTCAGTGATATGTATTTATGTACCTATTGAAACGAAAGTTATTTCCTGTTATTTTCATAGGTAAGCTTTCATCAACTAAACCTCTGTTTATCTGTCCTTTTATCCATAGTGTCTATACCTATTTCTGAAAAAAAAAAAAAAAATAGCATCAGAGTTTTTTCAGTATAAACTCCTCAAAGAAACATCAAAGAAAAGGTCACACAATACTCCCACTTGTTCATCACCAGGTTTTCTTTATATACATAAATCTATAAGTATATATGCATAGCTAAATAAGAGAGAGAGATAGACAGGTAGACAGGTAGCATACATACTACTTCCCCATATGGTTTGTGTTTTCGCCCATTTTTTTTTATTCCCAGTATAAAGAATGTACAGTATTAGTTTCAGTTGCACAACATAGTGATTCAGCAATTCTATACATTACTCAGTGCCTGTCATGATAAGGGTACTCATAATCCCCTTCACCTATTTCTCCATCCCTCCCACACACTTCCCCTCTGGTCACAAACCACTAATTTCTTCTCTATAGTTAGAGTCTGTTTTTTTGCTTCCTTTATTCTTTGTTCCTTTATTTTGTTTCTTAAATTTCACATAAGTACAATCAAATATTTATTTTTGTCTTATTTCACTTAGCATTATATCCTCTAGATATATCCATGTTATTCCAAATGGCAAGATTTCATTCTTCTTAAGGCTGAGTAATGTTCCTGTGTGTGTGTGTTTCTCTGTATATCTTGTTTATCCACTCATGTATGGATGGACACTTGGGTTGCTTCCATAATTTGGCTGTTGTAAATGCTGCAATAAACATAGGGGTGCCTATATCTTTTCGGATTAGTATTTTCATATTCTTTGGGTAAATAATCAGTATTAAGATTATTGGATCATATATAATTTTATTTTTAATCTTTTGAGGAAACTCCATAGTGTTTTTTTCACAGTGGCTGAACCAGTCTAAATTCCCAACAGTA
Source organism: Potos flavus (assembly GCA_028534135.1). Taxonomy (NCBI): domain Eukaryota; kingdom Metazoa; phylum Chordata; class Mammalia; order Carnivora; family Procyonidae; genus Potos; species Potos flavus. Next base: position 105,885,838 of record CM052897.1, read on the forward strand.
CACAAGGGTTCCTTTATCTCTACGTCCTCACCAACATGTTTCTTGCATTTCTGATTTTAGCCATTCTGAAAAGTGTGAGGTGGTATCTCACTGTGGTTCTGATTTACATTTCCCTGATGATTACCAGTACTGGGCATCTTTTCTTGTATCTATGGACCTTCTGTATGTCTTTTTTTTTTTTTTTTTTTTTTTTTTGAGAAATGTCTGTTCATATCTTCTGTACATTTTTAAACTGGATTATTTGTATTTTTGGTGTGGAATTATATAAGTTATTCATATATTTTGGATTTTAACCTTTATCAGATATATCATTTGAAAATATCTTCTCCCATTCAGTTGGTTGCTTTTTTTGTTTTGTTGATAGTTTCCTTTGCTTTGCAGGAGCTTTTTATTTTAATGTAATCCCAACAGTTTATTTTTGCTTTTGTTTCCCTTGCCTAAGATTTATCTAGAAAAGATTCAATGGCCAGTGTCAGAGAAATTACTATATTTTCTTTACAGATTTTATGATTTGAGGTCTTACATTTAGGTCCTTAATCCATTCTGAGTTTATTTTTGTGTATGGTTTAAGAAAGTGGTTCAGATTCATTCTTTTCCATGTACCTGTCCAGATTTCCCAGTACCATTTGTTGAAAGACTTCTTTTTCCTATTGCATACTACTGCCTCCTCTGCTGAAGATTAACTGACTATATAAGTGTGGGTTTATTTCTGGGCTCTTTATGCTGTTCCACTAACCTTTGTGTCTGTTTTTGTGCAAGTAGCATACTGTTTTAATTACTATACCTTTGTAGTATGTCTTGACATTTTGGAATTGTGATACCTCCAGGGTTTTTTTGTTTGTTTTTTCTTTTTCAAGGTCACTCTGGCTATTTGGGTATTTTTGGGGTTCCATACCAATTTTAGGATTGCTTGTTCCAGTTCTGTGAAAAATGCTATTGGTATATTTACAGGGATTGCATTAAATCTGTAGATTGCTTTGGGTAATGTGGACACTTTCACAATATTTGTTCTACTAATCCACGAACATGGAGTATCATTCAGTTTGTGTCATCTTCCATTTCTTGCATCAAAGTGTGATAGTTTGCAAAATACAGGGCCATCTGGCTGGCTCGGTTGGTAGCGCATGTGACTGTTGATCTCAAGGTTGGTTATAAGTTCAAACCTCATGTTGGGTGTACAGATTACTTAAAAACAAACAAACAACAACAATAAAAAGTACAAATCTTTCATCTCCTTGGTTAAGTTTATTCCTAGGTATTTTATTCTTTTTGATGCAACTGTAAATGGGATTGTTCTTTCTGCTACTTCATTATTAGTGTATAGAAATGCAACAGGTTATTGTGTATTGATTTTGTATCCACTGACTTACAGAATTCAATGATCAGTTCTGGGTTTTTTTGTTTGTTGGTTTGTTGTTTTTGGTGGAATCTTCAGGATTTTATATAGATAATATCGTTTCATTTGCAAATAATGAAAGTTTTTTTTAATCTTCCTTACCAATTTGAATGCCTTTTATTTATTTTTGTGTCATTTCTGGGCTAGGAATTCCATTACTATGTTGAGTTTTTCAGCACTGAGTATGATGTTGGTCGTGGTATTTTTATGTATCACCTTTATTGTGTTGAGGTATGTTCCCTCTAGATGTACCAGCGCTTTAATCACGAATGAATGTTGTGCCTGGTCAAATGATTTTTCTGCCTCTGTTGAGATGCTCATTTGATTTTTATCTTTTCTGTTGTTGATGTGATGTATCACATTGATTGGTGAATACTGAACCACCCTTGCATCCCAGAGATAAATCCCACTTGATTGTGGTAAATGATCTTGATGTAATGGTGAATGATCTTGATGTAATGGAGGATTTAGTTGAGCAGTTTTACATTGATGTTCATCAGAGATATTGGCCTCTAGTTCTCTGTAGTATCTTTATCTGGTTTTGGGGGCAGGGTAATGCTGGCCTCATAGAATTAGGTTGGAAGGTTTTCTTCCTCTTCTATTTTTGGAATAATTTGAAAAGAATAGGTATTAACGCTTCTTTAAATGTTTGGTAGAAATCACCTTTGAAGCTATCTGGCCCTGGACTATCCTGATTCACATTGGGGAGTTTATTTGCTTCTAGGAATTCATCCATTTCTTCTAGGGTGACCAATTTGTTGGCCAATATTTTTTCATAATATTCTCTTATAATCCTTTATACTTCTGTGTTGTCAGAGTTGTTACTTTTCCTTTTGTTTCTGATTTTACTTATTTGAGTCCTCTATTAGGTTGGCTAATGGTTTATCAATTTTGATCTTTTAAACCAGTCAACTGCTGGTTTCATCAATCTGTTCTATTATTTTTGGCTTTTAGTTTCTATTTTTTAAAAAAAGTTCCTCAAGTTCAGGGAGTATCTTTATGATCATTACTTTAAATTCTCTATGAGGCATATTATCTCCATTTCAGGTAGTTCTCTTGCTGAGATTTTGTTCTTTTCTTTCATTTGGGACAGATTCTTCTGTCTCATTTTGTCTAAATCACTTTTAGTGTTTCTGTGTGTTAGGATATTCAGCTACAACTCCTTCTCTTGAAAGTAGTGGCTTTATGAAGAGGTCCTGTAGTGCCTTGCAGGACAATGTCCCCCATTCACCAGAACCTGACACTTCAGAGGTGTAACCTATGAGTACTGCATGCACCCTACCACTATGTCTGAACCACATTTGTCTTCATTGCAGTTGGCTCAATGGCTCTCTTTTCCTGTTGTGGGTAATAATTGGTCCTTCTATTAAAGGGCCAGGCTGGAGTCACCTTGAGCTTGAGTTGGATCAGACCAGGAATTTTCCAGAGCCATAGTAGCACCTCAGTGCCATCCCCACAGAAGCTTTCATGGGTGGGCACAGCCTACATTCAGAGCAGATGTGTGCCCCCAGCCCATTGCTGTGGCTACAAATGAACTGGTAGGTGTGTGTTGTTTTTTCTCTCTCCATAGTGTAGGAATCACTTTGAAGTAGTGCTGGTGGCTGTCTGGGCTGCTTGCACACTGCTATGCTTTGGTGCAGTTTTGGATGGACTCCAGCCAAGGGCATGTTGAAGCGGATAGGTCCACAAGAGAACACAGTGGTTAGACATCAGTGTTAGCAAGTCTACTGTAGGAGGAGTCCTGTAGCTGCTTTGGAAAACTCCTGCCAAGGCCGGTGGGAGGAGGCGGGTCTGCAGGAAAATGCAGGGGCAGGGAGAGTGGTGTTAGCTCATTTGCACTGGTTATCTGTGGGAGGGGACCTGTGGCTGCTTTGGAAAACTGTTGAAGACTGGTTTGAGTGGGTGGAATCAGGCCACTAGGTAGGTGGAGAGTAATCAAGTTGCACCAGTTCCTCCTGGTATCCTTGTATCTAGGCTGGGGGATGGCGCAAGGAAATGGTGCCACCCACTCTTTTGTTCTTGGAATAGTCTCCCAAAGATCCTTGCCCCTCTAGCATATGTTCTCGATTAGTATATAAATCTTCCCATATACCCCAGGTGTTTTTCAAACTGCTGCTTCTATACTGCATCTCAGGGGAGCTGTTATGCTGGTCGCTTTAAGGGTGGGGACTCCGTTTCCTATAGTCCTCTGGCTCTCCCACAGCTAAACTGGCTGATTTTTAAAGTTTTAGATGTTAAGCCCCAGTGATTATAAAACTCATGAAATTAAGACCCTCTGGTTTTCAAAGCCAAATGTTATGGGAATTTGTCTTCTCAGTGAGGTTCCCCTCTGCCCGGGGTGTCTGGTGTGCTCCTCTCCCCTCCACACGTGTGACATCCCTTCTCAAAACACACACTTGCAGGTCAGTTTGGGTCCCAACCAGACGTCTGCCCTTCCTACCTACTTCAAAATGGTCTCTTCTCTATCTTTAGCTGTGGAGAGTCTGTTTTGTCAGTCTTTGGGTCATTTTCTGGATTATCTGTACTTACATGGGTGTTACCTACTTGTATCTATGGGATGAGGTGAGCTTAGGATCCTCGTACTCTACCAACTTACCTGGAAGTTTCTCCCATTGTTTTTTTCACTGGTATTCCAAAATATTTTCCACTGGAATTTATCTTAATAGGCACATTCAAGCACCTACAATTTGTCTAAAATTATAATTTGCCTAAATATTGCTGTAGTTCTGATCTGATGCCAGTGAAGTGGAAGTTCAGAATCTAAAGGAGCCAAAATAACCCCGGAGGAAAAAGTGTCCCCTGTCTCTAGGCACACAATGTCTGTACATGTAAAAACTGGCATGTAAATTCAATGTTAACTAAGGAATGACAAAGAAAACATCTTCTGAGTGGCAAAAATTAAAAAAAAAAAAAGTTTCAGAGGCATCAAAAACAATCAAATTGTCCTACATTTTTACTTTAAAAAAATAAGGAAAAATTTTCCCACAGTTTCTCCTTGTCTGCTTAACACATTTTGCCCATTCCCTACTGCCCACCCCTCTGGCAAATATTGTTTGTTCTCTTTACTTACAGGTCTGACTCTGACATTTGTTTATTCATTTATTTTTTTATACTCCACATATGAGTGAAATAATTTGGTATTTGTCTTTTTCAGTCTCATTTATTTTACTTAGCATTATACCCTCTAAGTACACCCATGTTGTTGCAAATGGCAACTCTTAATTCTTTTTTATGGCTAACACACACACACACACATATATATGTATATATATGTGTGGTTTTATATACACACACAGACACACACACTACATCTTCTTTATTCATTTATGATGGACACTTAGGTTTCTTCCATGTCTTGGCTATTTTAAATGATGAAGCAATAACTTAATGATTCATTTGTCTTTTAAAATAGTGTTTTTGTATTCTTTGGGTAAATTCCCAGGACTGGATTTATTGAATATTAAGATATTTCTAATTTTTTAAGGAAACTCCATACTGTTTCTATAGTAGCTGTACCAATCTGCCTTCCCAACAGTGCACGAGGGTTCCTTTTTCTTCAGAACATCCTGGCCAATACTTGTTATTTCTTCTCTTTTTTATTCTAGCCCTTTTAACAGGTGTGAGGTGATAGCTATTGTGGTTTCGACCTGCATTTCTCAGATGATTAGTTGATGTTGAACATCTTTTCATGTGCCTGTTGGCCATCTGGATTGCTCCTTTGGAAAAATGTCATGACTTGACGGTGAGGACCTGAATGGTCAAGTCCTCTGCCCAATTTTGACCAAACTTTTTTGGGTGTTGAGCTGTAGTTCTTTATATATTTCGGATATTAATTGAGTTGTATAATTTGCAAATATCTTCTCCCATTCATTAGGTTGCCTTTTTGGTTTTTGATGGTTTCCTTCACTGTGCAAAAGCTTTTTTTTTTTTAAGCTTTATTTTGGTGTACTCCCAATAGTTTAAGTTTGCTTTTATTTCCCTTGTCTGAGATTTATCTAGAAGAATGTTGCTAAGGCCAAAGCAAAGAAATTACTGCTTATGTTTTCCTCAGCGTTTTATGGTTTCAGGTCTCACACTTATATCTTCAATCCATTTTGAATTTATTTTTGTGTATGGTGTAAGAAAACAGTCCAGTTTCATTCTTTTGCATGTAACGTCCAATTTTCCCAGAACCATTTATTGAAGAGACTTTCCCCCAATGTATATTATTTCTCCTTTTTCATAGATTAATTGACCATATAAGCATGGGTTTATTTCTGGGCTATTTTGTTCCACCTGTCCAAGTATTTTTGTGGCAGTACCATACTGTTTTGATCACCACTTCTTTGCAGTCTATCTTGAAATTCATGATTTTGATACCTTTCAGTATTCTTCTTTTTTAAGACTTCTTTGGCTATTTAGGGTCTCTTATGGTTCCATATAAATTTTGGTATTATTTGTTCTAGTTCTGTGAAGGGAAGAAGGCATTCTTTCTTATTTGATTTGATTTGATTTAACTTATTTGAGCCAGAGAGAGGGAGAGGGCACAAACAGGGGGAATTGCAGAGGGAGAAGGAGAAGACTCTCTGCTGAGTGTGGAGCCTGATGCAGGGCTTCCATCCCAGAACCCTGAGATCACAACCTGAGCCCAAGGCAGGTGCCTAACTGACTGAGCCATCCAGGTGCCCCTATTTTATTTTTTAAGATTTTATTTATTTGCTTAAGAGAGAGAGAGAATACAAGAGAGGGTAAGAACAGAGGGAGAGGGACAAGCTGACTCTGTGCTGAGCGCAGAGCCCAATGCAGGGCTCAGTCCCAGGACCCTAAGATCATGATCTGAGCTGAATCAGATGGGTGGCTACTGAGCCACCCAGGTGTCCCGGAAAGAAGGCATTCTTATGGACCTTCTTGAAACTCTTGAGTTTTTTATATTTAAAGAAGCTATTGCTTTTGTGCAGAAATTGCTATTAAGCATTCAAACTTTCAAAGTCAAAAAGATTGAGGGAAAATACAACTGTGTATTGAAGAAGCATTGCTCATAACATACAGCTTCAATGCACACACATTCAAAAGCTACCTTTTAATCCTATTTGTGGCATGTACTATGAACTTGGCAGAAAATTCAACCAAACATAAATACAAATTTGTATCTTGTTATTTCTGATAAAAATAATTACGAATACATAAGCTTTCACACTCACATGCAAACACACTATACCAGAAAAAATCTGACATATTTACTGCTTAGAAATAAACCTGATTTCCCTTTGAGGTATAGTCTAATTCCCATTTCTGAATGTTCTGAAAGCCACCCATAAAGGAAGTACTCCCCGTGTTTCAGGTTTCATTATGCAATCCCTAAATAAAGCAAAATTAATTAAGTCATAGTAGTATTGCAGGTATATCCAATAAGGTTATTAACCTGGTTTCAAATCTGTGTACCTGAAGGATCATCCCAATGTAGTGATATACTGTCTGACTTGTGTAAATATGTAATTTTAATATTTCCATCAATATTGAAAAAAATCTGTTCACTAGTGAAAAAAGTACTAGTTTTTAGCTTTGAGACATCGGATTGGACATTGGTAAAAATCAAATCAATACTGAAAATAAGAGCATGTGAAAGCTAAGTTCCCACCTTATAGATAAAATCAAGAAGGTGATATTTTTAAAAATCTCAATTATGAAAATAATAAAATTTAATTTTGTTTTTGCTCTGGTTTAGTATTTTTGGTTTCTTATCAAAGTTACCCACATTCCTTATATCATTATTTATTGATAGTCATCATTTTATTCCATTATAATGCTGCTAAAGTAGGTTTCTACTTTTTTTAAATTTAAATATCACATTTTATCTCCTTTTCAGATGTGGACAAGGATGGAAAGGAAATCGATGCCACATCAAGGTTAACCCTTCCCCTGCAGATTTCACATACACTCAGAATTGTAGGTGACATTGTGACTAAATAATTGCTTAAATTTGGGACTTTAAACATTTTTTCACTGAATATTTATCTTTTTAATTGGTTTGAAATTCCAGATATATGGACTCTCCTGGGCATTGGATTAGCTTTCCTGATGATTCATATTATAGTCGCAGTTGTGTGTTTTCTTGCAAACAGAAAAGTACCAGTCAGGTAAGCAATGCCTTTGATTGCTGAATAAAATATACTGTGGCAGAACAATTTTCTGAAACATTTCATTTGCTTGGTTTTTCTTTCACTTCATTTACATGCAGGTAACTTTAGTGTTTCTATGTTTTGCGGATTTCTTTCCTTCTGGGAAGAATGTAGGAACTACTTAACAATAATCATTCTTCTTTTTTCAGTAAAAAGCCTTAAGTTTACTTTTCACATTACATTAAAAGCAGTTTTGATGAAAACAAGAAAAGGTGTATGGCATTCTCCACAGATTAAGAGACATGAGGGGATGAGTGTCCCACTTGCTGGTGGTACCTGGGGAAGGCAACAGAACTACAAAAGAGATGCTTTCTTGGCCCTCCCCATGAACTCTAAACATCAGTGTTTCAGGTCAAGACTCCCAGGTTCTAGGTAATATAGAGAACAGAGACCAGGAGCTGTTGTACCCAAAAGAACTCATGCAAAACTAAGATGACCCCAATTACTGGAGCAAGAGAGTCTGGGAGGATAGTGGAGTAGGAGGATCCCAAGCTCACCTCCTCCCATGGATACACCTAAATAACAGCCACATCACTGCAACTAACCCAGAAAATGATTCAAAGACTGGCAGAACAGTCTCTGTACAGTTAATTCTAGAGCAGCAGCCACATCAAAACTGGTAGGAGGGACAGAGAAACAGTCAAGAACCAAACCTCCACAAGATTAAACTGCACTGGAAAGACAAGTCCCCATAACAGCTGGCTCTGAAAACGAGTGGGGCTTAACTTTTGGAGTTTTTATAACTGGCAGAGCTTAAGACTGGGTACTTTAAAAATCAGTAGGCTTTACTCTGCAAGAGCTGGAGGGCAAGGGAAACTGAGTCCCCATTTTTAAAAACAGAACATAACAAACAACCCTGCCAATTACAGCAAAGCAGCAGCAATCTGAAAATTACTTGGGGCATGCATGAAGTAGATTTCTTTACTAATCTCAGAATGCATGCTGCAAGGGCAAGGATTTTTAGGAGACTTATCTAAGAACGTAAGAGCTGGCAGGTGACATTTCTACCCCCTGGCAGCTTAGACAACCAGACACCTTCAAGAATGAGCCTGAACACTCGTTACCTAGCTTACTAACATTGTATACTCTACCTCACATTCTCTTATGGATCCGGATCCATCATACCTGCCCAACTGGGCAGGAGTCACTCCAAAGCAGCTACTGTGAAGACTCATTCTATAAGTAGCACTGCTAGGAACTAGTAACATTCCCCACCTACCCTGCTAACACCACACGCCCTGCATTCTACTGCAGACCCATCCCATCCTACCTGCTCCACTGGGGAGGAATCCCTCCATAGCAGCTTCTGACAAGTATCATCCTGCAATCAACTACAGCAGTGAAAAGCACCACTCCAAAGTGACTCCTGCCCTGGGGAAAGGGGAAAATAACCATACACACCAGTTCCACTGCAGCCCCAGCAGGGGACTAGGGATAGACATCTGATCAGACTGCCACCACCACTCACCAAAAAAAACCTCACAAGGAAAAAGCCCTGTAGTCCAGGGTCACTACAACCCCAAAAGACTGGGGGCAGATATTTGGTCTCACTGAAGACCCCACTCACCAAAGAAAACCTCAGGAAACAATGCAGGAAGAGCGTCCTACAATTTGATCACGGCAGCAAATGGGTTGATGGCAGGCATGTGGTCTGAACCCACTTAAAGCCCAAAGCAACCACAGATTGGCCCCTTAACAGTACAAGGATCATACCTTACCCAGGATAGAGAAAGGGGGCCATTGTAGCCAACTGGACAGAAGGCAGACAAGGCTCAGCCACAACAGGATGCATGCAATACATAAAGGAAACACCTCTGTAGTGACTGACTGGTGAACAGAGAGCAGTGCTCTAAAAGGCACCACAGGACCTCTTCTTCATAAGGCCACTAATTTTAAATCAGAAGACATAACTGAGTTTCCTAGTATAGAGTAATAAACACAGAGACTTAAACAAAATGAGGAGACAGATGAATAGATCGCAAATAGGACAAAAATCACAGCAAAAAAAGCTAAAGTAGAAGGAGATAAGCAATATGCCTAATAGAGAAAACTCAAAGTAATGATCATAAAGAACCTACTGGACTAGAGAAAAGAATGGAGGATCTCAGTGAGACTTTTAACAAAAAGATAGAAAACATAAAAAAGACTGAGAGATGATGACCTCAATAACTGAAATTAAAAATACGCTAGATGAAATGAACAGTAGATTAGAGGAAGTAGAAGAACATATCGATGACCTGCAGGACAGAATAATGGAAAATAACCAGCTGAACAGCAGAAAGAAAAAGAATAATAAAAATTGAGAATAGGTTAAATGAACTCAGCAACATCAATGTAATAACATTCACATTATAGGGATCTGAGAAGAAGAAGAGAGAAAAGGGGGCATAAAATTGATTTAAAGAAATAATAGCTAAAAATTTTCCTAATCTAGGGAAGGAGACAAATCCAGATCCAGGAGTCAGAAAGAGCCCCCAACAAAACCAACCCAAGGAGGTTCACACCAAGACACATAATAATTAAAATGGATAAAAAAGAAAATTTCAAAAGCAACAAGACAACAGAAGACAGGTACCCCATAAAGCCTCTTAGCTACTTTAGCAGAAACTTTGCAAGCCAGAAGAGAAGGGCATGATCCATTCAAAATGCTGAAAGGAAAAAAAAAAAAAAAAAAACCTACAACCAAGAATACTCTACCCAACGAGGCTATCATTCATAACACAAGGACAGATAGAGTTCCCAAACAAATGTTAAAAATGCTCATCACCACCAAACCAGTGATACAAGAAACGTTAAAATAGAGTCTAATTGAAAAGAAAACATCATAAATGGAAGATAAATTTGAAAAGAGAAAATTTTCATAAGCGTATACAAACATAAAAAAAGTATCAGATTTGGAGCACCTGACTGGCTCAGTCAGAAGAACATGCAACTTTTGATCCGTGGGTTATGAGTTCAAGCCCCAAGTTCAGTGTAGAGATAAACTTTAAAATAAACAAATGTACATACTAATCACATATAACACGAGTACGGAGGTTAAGACACAAAAGCAGTAAAATCCATTATATCAATAAACATTAGTCAAGGAATTAAAAATAAAAGGATGCAAAATATCATATACATAAAACATGGAGAGGGGAAAGATTTTGTGCTTTTGGAATGGGTCCAACATAAGCAACATGAACTAATGTATATTTCTATACACATAGGATATTATACATCAACCCAATGGAAACTACAAATCAAAAACCTGTAACAGATATGCAAAAACATAAAGAGAAAGGAATTCAAGTATATCACTAAAGAAAGTCCGCAAACCACAAGGGAAGAGAGCAAGAAAAGAATGATACAGGGAAGAACTACCGGAACAACCATAAAACAAGTAACAAAATGTCAGTAAGTACATACCTATTGTTAATTACTTTGAATGTAAATGAACTAAAAACTCCAATCAAAAGACACAATGTAACTGCGATAAAAGACCAAGACCTATGTATATGCTGCCTACAAGAGACTCCCTTCACCTAAAGACACATGCAAATTAAAAGCGAAGGATGGAAAAACATTTATCATGCAAATGAAGCAAAAAGAAAGCTGGTTAACAGTACTTAATAGCAGATAAAAGAAATCTTTTTTTTTTTTTAAAGACTTAATTTATCCATTTGACAGAGAGAGAGAACACAAGCAGGGGGAGTGGGAGAGAAGAAGCAGGCTTCCCCCTGAGCAGAGAGCCCAATAAGATGTGGGGCTGGGATCATGACCTGAGCCAAAGGCAACTGCTTAACAGCTGAGCCACCCAGGTGCCCCGCAGATAAAATAAATCTTAAAGACTGTAACAAGAGACAAGGACACTACCCAACAATAAAGGGAACAATCCAACAAGAGAATATAACAATTGTAAATATTACACATCCAACATGGAAGCACCTAATACATAAGCTATTAAGAGGCATTAAGGATTAAACTTACATTAATATAATAATAGTAGGGGACTTCTAACACCGCACTTATATCAATGGATAAATCATCTAGATGGAAAATCAACAAGAAAACAGTGACTTTGAAAGACACATTGGACTAGATGAATCTAACAGCTATCTTCAGAGAACCCCATTCAAAAACAATAGAATACACATTGTTTTCATGGGCACATGTGACATTCTCCAGAATAGATTATTAAGCCATAAATCAAGTCTCAGCAAATTCAAAAGGACTGAAATCATATCATGCAGCTTCTCTGACCACAACAGTATGAATGTATAAATCAATCACAAGAAAAAATCTGCAAAGAACACAAAAACATGGAAGCTAAATGGCACACTACTAAACAGCAAATGGGTCCAAAAATCTTTGGAATGCAGCAAAAGCTGTTCTAAAAGGGAAGTTTATAGCACTATAGATTCACCTCAAGACAAAAAATTTCAAATAAGCAACCTAACCTTACACCTAAAGGAGCAAGAAAAAGAAAAACAAAGCCTCAAACCAGTAGAAGGAACTACATAATAAATATTAGAGCAGAAATAAATGAAATAGAGACAAAAAAAAAAAAAAAAAAAAAACCCACAAGAGAACAGATCAATGAAACCAGGTACTATTTTTTTTGAAAATATCGATGAAACTGATATACCTTTAACCAGAATCACCCAGTAAGAGAAAGGACTCAAATACATAAAATCAGAAATGAAGAGGAGAAATACCCACTGAAACCACAGAAATTCAAGCAATAATAGAGATTTTGAAAAATTATATGCTAACAAGTTGGACAACCTAGAAAAAATGGATAAATTTCTAAGAACATATAACCTTCAAATCTGAATCAGGAAGAAATACAAAATTTGAACAGATTCAACACTACCAATGAAACTGAATCAGTAATCAAAAAACTGCCAACAAACAAGTCCAGGACCAGATGAATTGAAAGGTGAATTCTATCAAATATTTAAAGAAGAGTTAATACCTGTTCTTCTCAAACTATTCCAAAAAATATAAGGTGAAAGAAAGACTCCAAATTCATTGGACAAGGCCAGCATTACCCTGATACCAAAACTAGATAAAGACACTACAAAAAAGGCAAACTACAGGCCAATCTCTCTAATGAACATACTTGTAAAATTCCTCAACAAATATTAGCAAATCAAATCCAATGATACATTAAAAAAAATCATCCACCATGATCCAGTGGGATTTATTTCAGAGATAACAGTGGTTTGGTATTTACAAGTCAATGTGATCCATCACATTAACAAGAGAAAGGATAAAAACCATACGATCATCTCCATAAATGCAGAAAAATCATCTGAGAGAGTATGGTGTCCATTCATGATAAAAAACTCTCAATAAAATGGTTTTAGAGGGAACATACCTCAACATGATACAGGCTATAGATGAAAAAAAAACAAAAAACCACACACAGCTAACATCACACTCTGTGGTGAAAAACTGAGGGCTTGTCTTCTAAGACCAGGAATAAAACAAGGATGTCCACTCTCACCAGTTTTATTCAACAAAGTACTCGAAATCCTACTGTAGCAATCAGACAAGAAAAGAAATAAAAGGCATCCAAATTCATAACAAAGAAGTAAAACTTTCACTATTTGCAGATGCCATGATACTGTCTGTAGAAAACCATAAATAGTCCACCAAAAAACTACTAAAACTGATAAATGAATTCAGTAAATTCACAGGATACAAAATTAACAGATAGAAATCTACTGCATTTCTATACACTAATAATGAAGTAGCAGAAAAAAATTAACAATACCATTTACAATTGCACCAAAAATAATAAACTACTAAGAATGAACTTAACCAAGGTGGAAGAACCTTACTCTGAAAACTCTTAACAAATTCAAGAATGAAATTAAAGATAACAGAAACAAATGGAATGATAATCCATGCTCATGAACTGAGAGAACGGTGTTAAATTGTCCATACTACCCAAAGTAATCTACAGATTTAAAGCAATCACTTTCAACATCATTTTTAACAGAACTAGAATAATCCTAAAATTTATATGACACCACAAAAGACCCCAAGCAGCCACGATCATCTTGGAAAAGAAGAAAAGTGGATGCATCACAACCCCAGATTTCAAGCTATACTACAAAGCTGTAGTAATCATGACAGTATGCTACTGGCACATAGATTAATAGAACAGAATAGAGAGCCCGAAAATAAACCATGTTTATATGGTCAGTTAAACTACAACAAAGGAGACAAGAATATGCAATTGGAAAAAGACAGTCTCTTCAATAAATGGTGCTGGGAAAACTGGATGGTTACATGCAAGAGAATGAACTGGGACCACTTTCTTATACCATCCAAAAAAAAATAAACTCGAAATGGATTGAACATCTAAGTGTGAGACCTGTATACAGGAAAACACAGGCAGTGCTTTTTTTGACACATTTTTCTAGATAGGTCTCCTCAGGCAAGGGAAACAAAAGCACAATTAAACTACTGGGATTGTATCATTTAAAAAGGCTTCTGCACTGCAAAGGGAACAACTAACAAAACAGTAAGGTAACCTACTGAATGGGAGAAGATATTTGCAAATGACACATCTGATAAAGAGTTAACATCCAAAATATATCAAGAACTTACATAACTCAACATCCAAAAAACAATCTGGTTAAAAATGGGCAGAGGATCTGTGTCAGGTCATGATGTTTTTCCCAAAGGAGATATCCAGAAGGCCAACAGACACATGAAAAGATGGCAAACATCAACTAATCATTAGGGAAATGCAGATCAAAACCACAACGAGACAGCACCTCACACCTATCAGAATAGCTAAGATTAAAAAAAAGACAAGAAATAGCAAATGTTGATGAGGATGTAGAGAATGAGGAACCCTCATACACTGGAGATGGTAATGTAAATTGTACAGCCACTGTAAGAAAGCAGTATAGGGGTTCCTCAAAAATTAAAAATAACATTACCCTATGATCCAGTAATTCCACTAGTGAGCAGTTACCCAAAGAAAACAGAAGCACTAATTTGAAAAGATATACATATCTCTATGTTTATTGCAGCATTATTTACAATAGCCAAATTATGGAAGCAACTCAAGTGTCCATCATAGATGAATGAATAAAGAAAATGTGGTATATGGGCACCTGGGTAGTTCCATCAGTTAAGCATCTTACCCTTGATTCATCTCAGGTCATGATCAGGATTGTGAGATCAAGACCCAGGTCGGGCTTTGCACTCAGTGCAGAGTCTGCTTGGGATGCTCTCTGTCTCCTTCTCCCTCTCGCCCTGTTCACACACTCTCTCCCTCTCTTTCTCTAAATAAAATCTAAAAAAAAAAAAAAAAAAGTGAGATATACATACACATACATACAATGGGATATTTCTCAGCCATAAGGAAGAATTAAATCTTCCCATCTGCAACCACATGGGTGGATCTAGAGGGTATAATGCTAAGTGATATAAATCTGTCAGAGAAAGATACCGTATGATTTCACTCATGTGGAATTTCACAAACAAAACAAAAAGGCCAAAAAATAAGACTCATACATAGAGAACAAACTAATGGTTGTCAGTGGGGAGGTAGGTGAGGAATGGGTGAAATAGATAAAGGGGATTAAGAGTACAGTTATCTTGATGAGTGCTGAGAAATGTGTAGAATTTTCTGAATCATTATATCGTATAGCTGAAACAATATAATACTGTATATTTCTCATATTTGAATTAAAAACCAAAACCAAACATAACAAAAAGTAAGAAGAGCTTATAATCCACATTGCCTTCAGGATCCTGGGAGCTTCCTGCCCAATATCCATCTTCCTATCACCCATATGGGATGCAGGCCACGCCAGTAATGAAAATGATTGACTTCCATGAACTGACCAAGATAAGGGCTCAGAATAAAATTTAATGACATTTCAAGGAACTAAAGAAATGCATCATCTCTTGCATGCCAGAATGTGTGATCAAAGATTTAGATCTGCAGCAATACCAATGTGTCACAGAATACTGGATAACTGCATTTTCCTTGATGCCAATTTTTTGTATACTTGATGAATTCTTCTCAGATCTCCAACCTGCAATCATAGTAATTAGCAGACACCAATCTTGGTATCATCAATTAAGGCAGTTATTATAGATCTGTGGTGTTCATCAGGAAAAAAAAATGGCATCTTCAATCTTATTACTATCAAGAAGATCTTATTCATCTATTAATTCTTTAATTATTTCTTATGTGCTTGAAATAGACCAATGTGGTTACAAACATGAATGAGAATCAATCTGGACTTAAAGGAGTTTGTAATCTAGTGAGAAAGATACACACAAAGCTTCTAAGTGAAATACAATTTTGTGCTAGAATGCACACATGTATTAGGATTCTCTAGAGAAACAAAAATGATCAGATATTGTTTTTGTGTGTGTGTATATGTATGTATCTTTAAATATCTTAATATATTAACACACATAGAATATTGACAAATTATATAAATATATTAATACGTTTTGACAGAAGGTATCTTCAGATAAACATATTTCTATAAGATGTATTATATCATACTTATATAATTGTACAAATGATACATATTAATGACATCATTTTAATTATAATTTAAAATATTAATATATTGAAATGGAGATTTATTTTAAAGAATTGGCTCATATAATCGTAGGGGCTGGCAAGCATGAAACTTGTAGGGCAGGATGCTAAGCTGGAAATTCAAGCAAGAGTTGATGGTGCTGGGTTGAGTCCAAAATCCATCAGGCAAATGTATCAGGCTAGAAACGAAGGTAGTATTTCTGCACTGTAGCCCTGAGGCAGAATTCCTTCTTCCTCTGGAAACCTCAGTCTTTACTGTTAAAGCCTTTAAATGACTGAAAGGCCCACCCACATTATGGAAGGAATCTGCTTTACTTAAACTTGGCTGATTGTAAATGTTAATTATACCTAAAAATACTTTCATGGCAATATCTAGACTAGTGTTGGGTAAAAAATTGGGCATGATAGACAAGTTGACACATAAAATTAATCATCACAATATGTGAACAAGTTGTCATATTAACACAACCAGTGAGAATATTCAAAAAGAACCCTAAATTTCACTCCTGCAGATATGTGTTGGACAGTCTGTACCATGGGGGCTATGGAGAGATCTCTTAGACAAATGCTGTGGCACTACACCACAGCCTGACAGCCACTTCTTTTTCTCTCTCACTTCTGTCCTTCAATTTTATACTTTCCCTCTATATCTGCTTTCCTTCTCATCTACACGTTCTTCATAGGAGATGTCATTCATCTCCAAGGTTTTATGCTGTCTATATGTCAATGGCTTCAAAACATCTTTCTCTTACTGAAATTCTATTCCATCCTCCATATCCATATTATGCTTTTAACCATTTCCTAGATTTCTACATAGAATTGTTTTCTAGATACATTGACTTTAATATATAAGATATTAATATCTGTCATTTCCATAGTCTGGAATCTATCTTTGAAGTCCCAGAAATAAAGGGTAACTTCATTATTTAAGATGAAAAGCTTAGATGTAACTGCTTATATCACCCTATTTGAACACACCAGGACTCTTAGGTGACAATAGCTCCTCTTGCAGAAGATTCACAAGAAATTGAGGGAAACTGGCTACATTTCTCAAATAAGAGGTTCCTAGCTGTTGAAGACTACCAGTAATTGGGGTCATCAAACACAACCCACTGAGGCTTGTAACGGAAGCAGAACCATTTATACTGCCATCACCCAATCTTTCATCTCTCTGGTCTACCCTAAGGAAAGGACTAGAAAGAAAAGAAGAAGAGGCATTCTTGGAGTCATTGTCTTTAGGGTAGTACAGTATTTATGGTAAGAAGTTTTACCTCTTTCCAACGAAGAAGGGGAAGGATATACCACCACTCAGCATTACCCAACACCAAATGATGGGAGGCCCCCAAGAGAATCAACAGTTCAGATTGGTGACGTTAAGAAAAAAAGGTACAAAATCTGCTTCCTGGTGCTCATTAGAGCAAAGTGTAGAAAAAGAAAAGTTCTTAGGAGTTTTTGGCACATGTACCCTTTCAGACAGACATAAAGATAATTTTTGGTTTAGTGTTCTGAAAATAGATAGCCATGGGAGTATTCACTGGCCTTAAAAGATCTGTGGTATAATATACCAGGGAACAGTAAGAAGACAGGAGAGGGCGGTGGGATTTAGATGCATCCCAGTTATGCATGATCCTCCAAAGGAATGGAAGAGAACCTAGAGCTTCCTTCTTCAGTGAATTTGAAGAAACACAGAGAACAGAAACAAATTGGAGCTGTACGGCTTTTCAGACAGCTACTAGTTTAGGTGAGGTGATGCCTGTCCTGGAGAGGGCATTGGAGGCCAGACTAAGATGAAAGCTGACATAGCTGCCTTTCTTTTCTTTCTTTTAATGATAGAAGGGGCCCAATGAAGCTGATTTACACATACACACAAAATCCATATACTATCGCCATGGAGTCCATGACAGAAGTAGTCCACCAAAAAAGTCAGAGCTACACAAATCACTGTGCAAACAGTGAGGGGTGGGAGGAGGGCCCCACTACTAATGACAGCTAACTAGATAGTAGGAATGTTCCAGGCACCCATTTCTTCCTCTTCTCAGTGTCTACACCAAAGCGTTAAGCCTCAAGAAAAGGGGTGGGGATGTTTCAAAGCCAGATCATGGCTCTCATCCTCTTCTTTACCCTAAGCAGTAGTTATGGTCAAATGTCAAGTCTGAAATGGGGAAGGAGCAGGACATAAATTGAGGTTAGAATCTGATATTACTTGGCATCTTTCAAGTGGGTTGGATTACCTTTTAATCATTAAAAACTAACTTTTGATCATTAAAAGTGATATAGCTATGAAATTTGCCCAAGTATGTGAATTGGACCAAGAACAAGGGATGATTAATAGAACATGGTAGAAATGACTGTAAAAGAAGAAAAGCACTTTGATATTTTTAAATTTCTTTCTTGAAATAGTTCACTCAATCAGTTACCCAAATATTAGTCTCTACTTCCTAGAAGAGGCAGGCAAGGTCCAACACTTGAGGTTCCAGACAGTATCTCTGTGACTCTCTGATTTACCTCACTGTCCACTTCCCTTTCTCCAGTACCTTCTCTTCTGACTTCCAAAATCTCCAAAGGTTTTATTCCCTATTACTGCCCAAAACAAATACTACTCGAGACTGTATTCTCAGTCTTGTTAATGATCTCCTGAATTGCTCACTACACATCCTGCCCCAGAGGCCACAATGATGAAGTTCTCATTTGTGGGACTGAGGAGAGGAGCCCCTCAAAGGAACCATATAGGGCAAAACTGGAGCTGCCCCCTTTCTCTCTACCAGGGGTCTCCTGACTAGAG
Source organism: Potos flavus (assembly GCA_028534135.1). Taxonomy (NCBI): domain Eukaryota; kingdom Metazoa; phylum Chordata; class Mammalia; order Carnivora; family Procyonidae; genus Potos; species Potos flavus. The sequence continues at coordinate 105,904,743 of CM052897.1, forward strand.
GATGCTTACCTTAGGTCTCGGAGATTTCTCAAAAGTATGCAGCTTAAGTAGTTTCAAGGAGACTTTCAAATTTAACATACTCTTCTGATTGAAAAAGGTGCATCTGGCCTGCTGCTTCTCCTTTCTCATTTCTTCTTTCACAGGTGTCCTCTTTACCTCACAACTATCTTCAATCTCATCAAAATAAATTATAAGGGGAGGACAAAGGCATACCCCCTGGGGAGCCAAATAGAGGTATGATCTGAGAATACAGCCCCCCAAAAGGGATTCATGTACCAAGATACTTGAATTAAGAAGTACTGAAAGGGGAGGTAGGAGAGGAATCTATTGCCAAATTACTTCTCTCTCTCTCCCTCTATCTCCTTTCCTACTTAGAATTTGAAAATTAATTGAGATCATCGTCATGGAACACACTTTAACATATCTGTTTGAGTTGAATAATGAAGTCAGTCTTTTTCTGAACATTTCTGAACATTAACTCTGACTAGAGAGCAGGACTGACTTTGTCATTTAGATTTCATGGCAGACAAATTCAATAATTTTAAGGAACTTACATAAAATATTTCAGAAATTATATCCTTTGCAACCACTAAACTTACAGTAAAAATTTTAGATGTTAACTTAATATAAAAGAAGAGGCACAGTTTTTTTCTAAATTATTTTAGGGAAACTCAAATGGCAATGTTCAAAGAACACTGCATCAAGTTTAACTTTCCACCAACCCCACCCTTCCACCCCCTACTCTGGAAAAGTTCTCACCATTCCCCCAAAACACATGGCTTCCCACACCCGTTGCCTGACAGAGCTATCCAAACCCACATATTTTTGATATCAAACAAAACACCCTGGCTTCCCTTCAGGTTTAGTCCCAGAGCTGTCAGAATGTTGTCCTCAGGAAGACAGTTACAGCACTATTATGTAGTATTATTACTTAACTATTTCCATATTAATCAGTCCTTTTCTCCTGTCTCCAGTATCTAGCTCTGAATGCATAATCGATGTCCACTACATGACTACTGAAGACTAGCTATACTTTATTGACCATTATTGCTTCTGAGCATCACCAAAAACATTGCTTATGTCTACAGATTACATTTAAATAAAAATGTTGCACATCAAATTTTTAAGTCTTCTGATTCACACTGAAAACAATATCAAAATGGAAATATACAGGAATTAACATAAGCGGGAAATTTGTTACTCTTTCTAAATAAACCTTAAGATTTTTCATTAGATTTTGTAAAAGGGATCTGTAGCATAAGAAGCCCTTCAGTGACTTAAGAGAAACTTTTATTATTATTTTTTTAAATACAGGATGAAGCACTGCATGCTCAGACAATGCTAAGCACAGCAATAAGCTTCTTAAAGTTGTTTTTAGAGATCTGTTTCCTAGATTTTATTATACATTCTGTGACCTTTCTGTTAGCTACTTGCTACCAAATAATATTAGTGAGGACTCCTTGACTGCAGGAGAAGAAATCATCTCAAGCTAGCTTAATCAAAATAAAGAATTTAGTGTAAAAATGTACATTTCATGAGCTCAAAGATAACAATGAATGAGGATGGGAAGGGCTGGACCCAGTGGTATTCTTCATCTGCCTCTCATCTCTGCTTCTTTTTGCTTTGTTTGGTGATTCTCTCTCTGAACATGTATTTCCTGTACTCCCATCTTTATAAAAAATGGTGCTGCCTAGAAGGGGGTGTTAGTTACCCATTATGGCTTTAGACATGTGGAGAAACTAGATCTTTGTCTTTTTGTCCCCATTACTTATTCCAAAGAAGACCTACTGATTAGCCCACTTGGGGGTCAAGATCCCATTTCTGGTCAACAACTATGGAAGAGATTTGGGGTAGGATAAATATACAAACATTGCTGCAGGGACTCTAGACAAGCAAGGCACTGTAGTGTGGGGAAGGGGGGTCGTCATGAAAGGTCTCTAAAAAGTACCTAGTACCCCTCTCACCATGGCACAAAATCCACCAGATAGTAATTCATGACACTTTAGAGGAAGTAACAAATATGGCAGCCTTCTAGAATTGTTTCAGTAATCAAAAGTAGATGTGATCATCAAACATATACTTAGAAATGAAAAATAAAGGATACAAATAGTGGACTATTTATTCTTACCTTACCAGAAGGCATATAATACCCACTGCTTTTCTATTTTAGATTATATCTTCTTGGCCTGTGGAAAAATTGGCAATAAATAGCTGTTTATTATGTTGTATTGTAGCAGTTATGCCTAAAGGATTGCGTTAATTTAATAAAAGTTGAAAATAAACATATTTCATTTAAAAGTTAAAGACTTTTGGGTGCCTGGGTGGCTCAGTCGTTAAGTGTCTGCCTTCAGCTCAGGTCATGATCTCAGGGTCCTGGGATCGAGCCCTGCATCAGGCTCTCTGCTCAGCAGGGAGCCTGCTTCACCCCCTCTCTCTCTGCCTTCCTCTCTGCCTACTTGTGAATTCTCTCTCTTTGTCCAATAAATAAATAAATAATCTTTAAAATAAAATAAAATGAGGAATTTGAACTCAATCATCTTTCCCAAACTTCTACCATTTATAGGCTGTCCCCACAATTTAGGGCCTATGTATTATGTTTACTATTACTTTTATTTATGTATTTATCTTTAAATAGATTTTTCTTTTTCTTAGCCTTCTCCAAAAAAACAGTATTCGTGAAAGCATGGTTTTGATGTGTCATTCATATATTTTTTTTTATTCATATATTTCTGTTCTATTTTTAATATAAAATATAACTACAAAGTTAAAATGTTCATGTTGCCTAAATTACTCCTTCCTATAACCCATGTTACACCTTCTATATGGGAAATGATAAATTATTTTAAAGTTTTCTCCCAGTTCCAAAACTGCATGAGTCAAACAGAGTACTGAACTTGGTTCTTTAGGCCCTGAGTATTCTCTGGTCATGATGTAACTGCATTACACCTTCAGATATTAGGATGTCTTCAGTCTGACTGGTAGTGATCTACCTTTATATTTGCAGTACAGTTCCCTGGGATCGTTAATGCTTATATAAAAAAAAAGTTCCTAAATTACAATTCAAGATTAGACTAAACACCTGGCAAATCTATCTGTATGGTAGTCTTGACCAAACAATAGACCGATGGTTAAAAAAACAACAATATCTGGAACTCACTCATAATTCCATTTGTGGATAAATCTCTGGAAAGCAGGCACAGCATTGTTTGTCTTGCACCTTGCGTAACACGCTATGCATTACATAAGCAACATGTAGGACAGGTGAAAAGTCAGATGGCTGATATTTGTAAATTTGCAATAATATACGAAAATATTTGAATTGAGTTTCTTTGGGCTAAATATACCCAAGACACAGAATGAATGATACCAACTGCCATCTTTCCAGACTATAATGTCCAAGAACTTATCGGTCAAAGGAATATAGGGGAAATTTCCAGAAATGCTAGGTTTACTTCTTCCTTTACCATAGAAATAAAATATAATAAAAGAAAACTTTCAAAGGCTAACCATAAAAGTGGTGTCCTCTGTGAATCTTCCCAGGTCACGTTGGGCAGAAGTAACCACTCCCGAGCTTCCAAAGCACTTTGTTCTCAGCCTTGTTTTTCACTCATCACACTGACTTTTGGTTTGATGTCTCCCGTAACAGACTCTGAAGTCTCTTGATGGCAGGAGCTTTGCTTTATTCATATTTATATTCCTAAATTCAACAAATAGCAAGTAGGAATTCATCTCAGCAAATATTTTATTAAATTGGATTCTCAAACTATCTACAATAGATGTTGGAACCCAAATGAACATGTTTTTTAACTCCGAAACAATATTTTACTTGCCTTAATGCTCCGGAATTTATTTATACTAGAATCCTCACAGATGACCCTAAACATTGGGATATCATTGTTGGGTATTCTTGAAGAAATTCCATTCAGCTTGACCAATTTTCATTCATTCTGTGGAGGCTGAAAGCAAATAAAAGAATACCAAATGATGCCTACACGTATGACCCTTTGCAATGCAAACTCATTAATGGGATCCATGATGGGTTACAAAATCAGTCCATAATCAAAAGCTTAAATCCTAGAATATTAATGTTGAACATTAGAGGATACCAAAAACCTACAGGTATAAGCATTCAAAATCTATGGAAGAAACTGAACATCCAAAAACCTAGGCATTTCAAGAAATTGAATTTAGTTGAAAGAGTAATTGTGTCCATTCTCAATACTGTCATCATACCAGGCCATTTAATTTAGATGTCCATCTTTATAACAGATTTTGCCCTGAAGTTTCTGAAAACAATGCCCGGCAACTAACACCTAATCTAATCAACCTGGCTGATAATCTGATTTACAATTTTACTTATATTATTCTCGTTCTGTTTTCTTAGAGAAGTAATTTGTAAGTGAGTGTATAGATGAAATCTTTTCAAGAGAGTAATATATTGGGGCACCTGGGTGGCTCAGTTGGTTAAGCATCTGACTTCAGCTCGGGTCATGATCTCGGGGTCCTGGGTTCAAGCCCCATGTCTGACTGCACATTCAGCCAGGAGTCTGCTTGTCCCTCTGCCCCTCCCCCTACTTGTGCACTCTTGTTCCCCCTCTCTTTCAAATAAAGAAATAAAATCTTTAAAATATATATATATACTTCTCAAAGGAACAAAATTAGAAATTTCACATGAATTTCTAAACGATTTGCAATTTTTACTAAATATCAAGTCATCATTTAATTCTCTGACCATTTAAGATACTGACTAAACAAAACCAGTTCATTTTTTTTAAAGATTTTATTTATTTATTTGACAGAGAGATCACAAGTAGGCAGAGAGATGGAAGCAGGCTCCCTGCTGAGCAGAGAGCAGATGTGGGGCTCGATCCCAGAACCCTGAGATCATGACCTGAGCTGAAGGCAGAGGCTTTAACCCACTGAGCCACCCAGGCACCCCAACAAAACCAGTTTATATGCAATGTATGAGAAATACAAGTCTTGAATAATGCAAGCTTCATTGACATAAGTGTATATGTTGCAGTTACTATCCCAAGTTGTTTCAAATCTATGGTCATTGAACATAGACTCCAAATAGACTAAGAAATAAAATCTGTGTAAAACTTATAAAGAGCCTTTTACTGTATAACAACCCCATATTCTAATTATTTGATCTGAAGATAGATATTTTACCATATTAATACAGGTGACTATTTAGCAAAAATTGTTCCCAGGTCAGGATTCAAGGACCTTTTCAGCATCTTCTGTTTATTATAATTCTTACACAGCAAGAAGACATTTACATTTGTTTCCTCATGTCCAAGAAATCAAAGTTGCTCATTGAAAGAAGTAACCTGTTTAAATGAGGAGGGACAGGAAGGCAGAGCAGATAAATGTGTGTGGGGGATGTATGATTAGTAAATCATATTGCTCTCCCATGGTATGCAGCAAACACATTCAGCACCTTTGGAGAGTCATGCTGCTAGTTATTTTCCTTCATTAGGAGTCACTAAAGGATGGGGAATTTGGCAGGGGGGAGGATGGGATCAGTTTCATAATTTTTCTTCAATAACTGCTTTGCTATCCTCCTGAGAGATTGTTTTATGCTTTTGAATCATATTTCACACAATTTCTCCTAAAGCATCCTTAGGGGTACTCATACAAGTTCAACAATCTGTTTACTGTGTTAAAATTTCTAGCTCACTAATGAATCAAAGGACAGAATGACAACAGAATGTAAAAGACCAGCTTATATTCGTCTTTATAAAAAGAAACCCATAAATCATAAACTCTTAGCAATCCATTCATGTATTTGTTGGCAAACATTTATTAAGCACCTATTTTGCGGTAGGCACTGTGCTAAGGATAAGAATATAAAAATAAAAAATAACTTATACTCTGCTGAAGAAGGCATATAGAAAAGCAAATAATACCAGTTCTTCAACAAGCACGTATTAAGCACATACAGTCACTTCCTGCACAGCAATGGAGAAACAGAGGTAAAGAAGAGGCCGACTGTGCTTCAGAGGTGAGAATAATGTGGTAGAGAGGTTGAAGAAGGATTTCGTGAGAATGTGTTGCATCAGTCAAGTCTGAAATCATGGACTGAAATCCACTAGATGCAAAGGAGGAAGAACATCACAAAGACAGAACATCTTGTGTAAAGGCACAGGCTGTGACAGAGAATAGCATGGTTAGTGTGACTAAAACAATAGGTAACGTAAGAAAAAATGGTAAATTTACTAGGAATTAACAGGGAAACCTACATAGAATGTAGAAATGTAAGAAATCTACATAGAATGCTAATTTGTGTGCTCGGGTCCTTATAATTTCTAAATATGTTTCATAAGAGAGGTTGTTTTAAGATAGGAAAATGCAATTTTGTTTGTTTTTCCATTTTTAAAGTATTATAAGCTAAATTTATTGATAGGTCCAAGAGAGCTTTAACTATATATATTAATAAATCCAAAACTATATTTTTAAAAATTTGTGAAAACTCGTGAGTCATAATAAAATAAGTCCATTCTTCATTGTGAGAGGGAAGGGAGGGATGAATTAGAGGAAATCGGAGGGGTGAAGAACCATGAGAGACTGTGAACTCAGAGCAAGGGACTGAGGGTTTTGGAGGGGAGGGGGTGAGGGGATCGGCGAGCCTGGTGGTGGGTATTGAGGAGGGCACGTATTGCATGGAGCACTGGGTGTGGTACATAAACAATGAATCTTGTAACACTGAAAAAATAAAATAAAAGTATTTGGGGAAAAAAAAAAGTCCATTCTTTCCATACAGATTTTCATATAGTGTTGTAAATTTTAAATTGTCTAAAAAGATTTAAAAAGCAGCAAGTTGCTAGGTGATTGCTAAGGGAAATCATGAAGACTGATAATTAACTTCAACACTGCAATCAGTTTCAATCAAACAGATTATGTGTCTAAAAGAATTCAATAATGAAATTAGAGAGTTTTCATATAGAGCAATTTACATGGAAAAGTATTTCATTCCAATTAAAAAGTACCGTATGTCCTGATAGTAAAATGCACCATGCACAGTGGAATACAAAGAGAAGTTTATCTGGCTTCAGAGCTAGCAAAGTTCTGGCCAATGAAAAGTGAACTTAAGAGCAAAAGCAGGATTTATGAAAAAGCACAGCCTATCCAACAAGTGTTACGTAGTGCAGCAAGGCAGACCAGTCTAGCTTTGAGAAGAAATGCTAAAAGAAGGCAATCAGGAAAAACTGGTGAGAGTGGCAGATCTTATCTTTTAGGCAAATGACTTACCAGGGGTTGGGGCAGGATGGAATGGAGCTCAAGCAGCCTCCTGATAGTTTCTGAACTAAAACCATCTCACCTCCCCCAAGATTCTAATACTCAACAACTTAACGAGGATAAACCAGGAAATACAACAAAGTGCCAGAAAAGAATTTAAAATTATCTTAGTTTCACCATCAAGAGATACATACTATTACCATTGTGATGTATCTTCTAAACTTTTATTAATGTGCACACACATAAACACATGTACACATGCTTGCATCTTGAAATTTGAGTTGTCTACCAATTTTTTTCCCTATGGTGATCACTCTCAAATTTTTTACTCTCAAAATACCTTTACATCATCAAACATTATTGAGAACCCCAAAGAACTTTTTTAAGTGGTTCATAGTTCTCAAAATTTGTATTAAAAATTAAAATTGAAAAAAAACTAAAATTGAGAAGTATTTTAAATTATATGTATTAATTCACTTTAAAATAAAAAAATCCATTATATGTTAAGAAAAACAGATATTATAGAAACATTATTATATATATTATACATATGTAATATACATATCATTTTATTTAAAATGACCTTTATTAATGTAGGACTTTATAGCATCACATTTATAGGGGAAAGGAAAAGAATACAGAGATAGCAAAATATCTTTAGAAGATATAGCAAAAACATATTAAAGAAAAGTATGTCTTGTTTTCTGCTAGGTAAATGAGTATTTACTCCTATTTGAAACCAGAATGCTCAGTAGAACAGAGGTACTCAAACAAAGAAAAATTTAGTGAGAGCCGGCACTGAATTTTCATATCTACTTTTGCATTAAAAGCACTGCAATATATTGTTTTGATTGAAGTATATAAAGAAAATTCAACCTTACATAGATAAATATTTTGAAAAGGGTGGTATATTTTCATAGCTTTTCAGGTAATCATGGATGTTTTTTACTATACCAAAACTTGACATTGTGGTAAAGTGTAGTTGTAATGTGGAATCTGAAACCCTATCAATGAGGTCTTTGCACTGTTACATTAAAAATTCACTGGTCTATCTGGCACTATGAATGGATCATTTACCCATGTGTGATTCTGTAGTGTCCTGCACTTTTCATTTAGAAAATCATTAAGTGAGTTATGTAGCTTCTCAAGTGTTGAAACATTTCATTATGCAACATAACAAAAAAATTTCATCAGACAAGTCTTTAAAATATTGGGACGCTGTTGTGATCCTGATAGAAAATACAAGTTTTTCAGAATTCTAACTTTTGTTTGAAAGTTCAAATTTTATCATTAGCAAGAGATACTGTCAGGTGTTTTCTCTGATATTACCACTCTTAATCATTTTTAGTAAAATGTCTGCCAAATGCTTTAGACTGAATAACCACAAGCTGTCAGTCATTCTTTCAAATAAAATTGTTGTTCCATGAAAAAAGTGGTTAGTTTAGCATGCAATTCAGTCTTGTAGTGCTTTCCCACAAGACAATACGGCATGAAAGTGCTTTATGCATAGTTCTCAGAATATTATAAAAACTTTGCATGAACAGTTGAGATTTAATATAATCAATTTTGTTGTTTCAAGAAGGTCATTTTGAAATGAAACAGACTTGTCAAAAAATTTACTGCAAATACATGGTGGTGAAGAATGTAAAATAGAGCTAGGCACCATTGTCTTGTTTCCTGCTAAGGCACTGACAGTTTTAACCATTAGTGCAACATCGGTGCAAATATCAAGACAGTGAAAAAGTCTGTTAAAATAAAAATTCATTGATCTAGCTTTTGAATGAATCTTTTACCAATGGGTCTTATTATTATTATTATGAGAATAGCTCTGAAGAGGTCTTAGGACCTCTAGCCATCCACAGACTACACTTTGAGAAAAACTGCCCTTAAACCACTAAAAAGTCTTTCTAGCATTACTTGAAAGGGCTATTTAATGTTCTCTCAAGTACATGTATCATCATTTAACAATTATCCTATTATTAGACATTTAAGTTATATCTAATTTTTCATTATTACAAATAATTTGTGATAACCTCTTTCTGTATAAATCTTTGTCTTCCTCTCTAATTATTTCCTAAAGATTGACTCCTAGTAATTTTACTAGGTCAAGAAAAGATTTTCAAAGTGTGCTATCAAATGTATTTCCAAAGGGACTCTAGCTCTGCATCTGGTTCCTGTTAGGCAGTTGTGAAGGTGCTAACACTACACTCAGATGAGGAGAAGCCGAGTAAAGACTGTGCTCACATTGTCAGCATGGGGTCTCCCTAAGGTTAAGCTACAGGAACCTGGGTCAACTTTATTTACGCTAACTGCATCCATATTCCTGGGCATGTTCCGTTTTAGGCTCTCTGCCACAGCAAGATCACATTAAACAGTGACAGGTTTTGTAGTCAGTGATATTTACTTCCTGCCTGAAAAGAGTAGGAGAAAAATATGGCAGCTGCTGTGTATGTGAATGAGTTTAGCAAAATTCTGTGTCCCAGTTGTTTGGTTTTGTGACCCTAGATGATTAATCCTTTCCTCTCCTTTTTGTGGCATTTCTGGTTATGTTTGCAAACCCAATCCTTTCTGAACTTTTTCACCCAAACATTTGGTTCAGCTTGTTCCTTAAGGACTTGGAAATGAAAACTTGAGGTCATGGACATTCCCCCCCTAATTTATCCCTGCTTTTTTTTGTTTTAATTGGCTTTGTTTTTTCCCCACCCAGATTTACTTCTAAAAAACAAAACCAAAAAAAACTCCCCAAAAAACCACTCAATATATTGCTAGAAATAGAGATTATTATATAGATGAATATGTCATGATTTTTTCCTTTTTTCTTTAGCAGTATTACATAGTATTTTATATACACATACACACATACACACACACACACTATATACATACCAGATTATATAGTATTCTACAGGAGTATACATTCAATGAGAAAAGTTGGTTTAATAGACTCAATTTATTTTTATAATGCCTCATGATGTTATGTGATTTTATTCTATCTATTGATCGTTATAACAGATTTAATGTCTGCCTTGTAATTACCTACTACAAATTGTAATCTTGGTGTTGACTTTTTATAATAAGCACAAACATATGAAAATGCTCCTGAAATCAAATTCTCTGAGGCACTGTTGTGCTTTAAGGGTTCCATAAAATTCATCCCCCTCCTTGCTACCACCTTCTCCTAGATAGATTTTATTGAAACACACTTTGTCATTCAGTCTGATATTTTGAAAAATATTAATTGAAACATCCTAGTGAAACCCACTGTTTCCTCTTTAAAATAATGTTGTGGGGACTTGTTGCTCTTTTAGCCTAGATTACACTAAGAGGATGCTGTCTTCTTGCCTGAGTTGGAGATGTGCTACTAAGCACCTGCTTTGTTTCTTTTTGAAAGTACTACCTATGTAACTGATAGTCCTGCTTACGTTTAAATTTAAGAATCTTAAAGTCAAAGCTGTATCCTTCATTTAGTAAATATATACACTCTCAATTCATGTACTGTCCCATTTCGCTACCTCTGGTTCTATTTTCCAGTTCTCAGAATTCTTTTCTTCAATTTCTTAACTTCTTATTTATTTTATATATATATATATTTATTATATATTTATTATTTTATATTCTTCTATTGTACTTATCTTTGCAAGCTGAAAGATACAAAAAGAATAAAAAGAATAAAAGAATAAAAATAAAAGAATAAAATAAGGTCTTATTACAAAAAGAACAAAATAAGGTCTAAATTTTATAATTTGTAATAATTCTCCTTAAAAAAATAAGGTCTAAATTTTATAATTTGTAATAATTCTCCTTAAAAAAAGTTTATTCATATGACGGAGAAAGTCAATTATCATATGGTCTCACTTACGTGTGGGCATGTTCCGTTTTAGGCTCTCTGCCACAGCAAGATCACATTAAACAGTGACAGGTTTTGTAGTCAGTGATATTTACTTCCTGCCTGAATAGAGTAGGAGAAAAATATGGCAGCTGCTGTGTATGTGAATGAGAGAGAGAGAGAGATCACAAGTAGGCAGAGAGGCAGGCAGAGAGAGGGGGAAGCAGGCTCCCTGCTGAGCAGAGAGCCCGATGTGGGGCTCGATCCCAGGACCCTGAGATCATGACCTGAGCCGAAGGCAGAGGCTTTAACCCACTGAGCCACCCAGGCGCCCCTGAAACCTCAACTCTTTTAGAGCTGTATGCCTATTGACAGATAGCATTAAGGTAAACATAGCATTTTTTAGCCTAATACAGGCTTATCATTATACATTACAGTGTTAGAACTGGAAGAAAACTTCACATTTTGTTTTCCTCATAGAAGGATCTACCATTTTAAGTAAAATTGTTTATGTCTGAATATAAAACATATATAATTGATGCACATGGAAAATTATATCAGTACTTGAAATAGTAAATGTATGGAGTTGACACAAGAAATTTACTTAATGTAAGTATCTATTGACGATGGGTGATATTTTACACTACAAACAGGAACTACATTAAAAATTAAGCCTAACAGTTCATATTTGGGGACATATCTTTGATAGGAAAAACAGTAGTAGTTTGTGACTGCTAACATAGATAATTTAAAGAAGGACAAATTTACCATGGCTCACATTCTACTACTCATACCGCAACCCTTTCCTCTTTTACTACAACTTCACATTCTTAAGTGTCACCCTTCCTTCTTTGTGGTCACCCGATCCCCAAAGTCTACCACCTATAGGTCTTTTTTTTTTCATTTTAATAGAAAATTAAGACTTAAAATCCTCTCAGGAAGAAAAAAAAAATTGCTCCAATTTTTTTGGAGCAATAGCTGAATTTAACAGAACTGGAAAACTGATCAATTTACCTGCTTTCTGCCCGCAAATCTTGGTCTAGGTCATTTGGGGTCCTAGCTTCAAAGCCAAAAGTAATTGTCTCACATCAAGATCTTTCGTATTGCTTGCACCTCATCACTTCTATCCGACTGACTGCCAAGCCTGTCCCTTCAGTTCCTGGTTGCCTGCCTGGCCTTTGGACCATCTGTCCTCTCTAGCCCTATGGTTTAGATGTTCTCTTGCTTCCGGATTTCATGCCTGATTTTAGCTGAGATTAATTTTTCCGAGCTGTGTCTGCATTCGTCTGATCTTTATCTAGTTCCTAATTTCCATTTTGTTTTGTTACTCCCTACCTTGATGTTCAGTCTCTCCTGTGCCAGCCTTTGTTTTGGCATTGTGACATATTCTGAAATTTCCGTTCGACTCCCTATCCAGTCTCAACTCCAAAAGCAACCCTGCCTAGGCCTGCACCTAACTGTATCATTTACTGAGCTTACCACTCTGAGAACTTTACACTGACTACTAGTCTTGGAGGAAGGAAAGGCAAAGAATAAAATATCACTTATTCAATCTAACTGTAGCAAATCATAAGTACTCACTTACTATAGTTAAGGAATTAACAGCTATTTGTTGCCTCATCATTTAAGAGTGTATCTATGATTTTTTTCAAGTAATGACCCACACATATAGCTGCTATATATATCCCTATGCATTGATACCCAAAATGTAGACTAATGAGGATAAACTGGTTAAGCTATTGAATATTTAACCCAATTGTATAGAAATAGTGGAGATTAGGAAGCTTTGAAGACTGAGTCAGAAAGAACATATTGCCAGCCAAACACAATTACCCAGATTAGGCTGCTGGACTCACTATGTGTTTTGGTAGATGACAATAAGAGGTCATTAACTGATGATTTCTTTTCAAAAAACAAGTCAGTTTCCTCTTTACTGCCTTTTCCCTTAGGATTTAAGGGTATATTATTGACAGACTTATTGTCATTATACCCTGATTAGGCAAAAATATTCATGCATTATATATATTTTTTCCTCACAGTTGTCCTCAAGACACTGGCAATCATCCTACCATTGGTCTTCCATTCTCCATTATGCTTGTGTGTATATATATGTGTGTGTGCATATATGGGATCATTCTGTAAATCTTTAATGGGGTGTATTTAGTTATCTGGTTATATTTTTTTGTTCCTGTGGTGGGCATTTTTTATTCTCAACAGTTGTGACCAACTATTCTAGGGCTTATTATCTTCTAATAAGTCTGTGGACTCTTAAGTAATTAAGTAAAGCACAAAAAGAAAATGATCATTTAGGAGTTCAGTTAATCAGAGTATATTAGCAGATCTAAACCAACATGTAAGATTATCAAAGACACATCTCTTTATGATTCATTTAAAGGAAACACTAACATTAAGAACTCTTCAAAACACTCATATTTAAATTTGCTATTTGAAATATTAAAGAATGACTCACTGCTATAGATTTTTATGACAAACACTGTCATGAAAAATAGTTCTCAGGATTTGGTAGTTTGGCACTTTTGAAGTCTAAGGTAGCCTTTCTGCATAGCCAGTTCTTTATAATGTGGTACCCTTTGTACCACATGAGTAATATTTTAAGAAATCAATTTTAAGACCAATTTATGCCACTTTTTATTTCCCTGTTTATTTGGATCTAAATATTCAGAGTTCAAATAACATTTACTTGCAAGAATGTGTTTGCCTTGGTGTCCTGCAAAAAAATAATAACTTTACTTATGGTAATACATTCATAAAAATAAGTATGCTGGCTAGACAATGTGTCTCTCAAAGATGTCTACCAGATAATAACCTGGAAATGTACTGTGCTACATTTCAATACTTATTCTTTTTTTATGGCCCTGTTTGCTTTAAGGAAAACTAAAGGAAGTGTTAACTGTGCATTTGTTAATCCAGTTTATGGGAACTGGAGCGACCCAGAGAAAACAGAGGTAAGTAGTAATGATGAACTGTATTGTTTCAGAACCAGAAACACACACACACACACACACACACACACACTCTCACACACACACAGTGTTGTTTGGACATGGTTCCATATCATGGCTAAGAGGAATGTTTTAATGGAGTTATTTTATTGGGAATGGGAAGGGTTTTAGTCCCTCTAAATGTGCAATGAGAATTTTCCATTCCAGGACAGATTCAATGTTTGTAAAGTCGGTTCAATTTTAAGTGGCTTTGTGGTCACTGTTCTTACTCAACAAGAGCTGACAAAGCTGGAAAATATCAGTTTAACCCAGAGTATTAGTCAGCTACCCATAGTAACTCTTTATTGACTATTCTTTGTATTCTATTCCCAAAGACAAATGGGAGGATAGCATTCCGTGCTGTGCTTTAAATTTAGGTGTGAGCGGTAAAGGGCTATTACCTCCTAATTTAGAAGACTAAAGGAGAAATTAAAGTGTATTACATCTTTCTTGGGACTTTTTAGGGCTATTCCTTATCAGTACACTAAGTAGACTAGACAGAAAATGAAGTAAAATCTTTCTCATCTCTTTCATAAGTAGATAATATGAGCATTCACTTAGGTATAAAATAGGATTAGCCATGACGCATCACTTCTTATCTACGAAAACCTCCTTACATCTGATTTTAGAAATATTTTATCAGATTCATTCTTGTCAAAGTGAGCATATAGAAAGCTAAAGTGTTCCTTTCCCCCTATTATTTTTAAATGAAAATAGGCCACAGACAGTTGTCACCATTATTTAAATGAGAGACAAGGTGCTAGATTAGATGATTTCTAGTAGTTTTGGAGCCTTGGTTGATATGGCTGAAGGCTGACCCAACACTTGACTTCTTAATTTGTGTTTTATTCAATAATGATGTCGTACATACTTTTAGTATTATTTTGGTAGGAATGAAAACAAGAAAATATTTCCCAGAGCACAGAAAGAATTAATTTGGATGATTTGTCAAGTCAATCAAGACACAGAGTAAAACTTAAAATGTAGGCCTCCACCCCCCCAACCGCTTCAAATGGATAATAAATAAATAAATGGATATTAAAGAAGCCTAAGGTATCTTTTGGGCAAAGTAGGTAGGTGTAATACAAACCCACTTTCATTTTAGGAAAGGAAAGAAAATTTAATCTTTTTTTTTTAATCTTTTGTTTAACATTTAGTATCTGAAATGATATAAGGAAATCAAATGTAGTGTTTTAAATATGGCATTTTTATATTAATATCTTAAAAATTATAATAATTAAAAAGCTACTAGGAAGTTATTGTGCATCTTTTACTTTCTACTGAGAAATGGCCGCTCTGGCACACAAGTGGGGGGTTCATATCAAACACCCACTTTTCAAGGTGCTTTCAAGACTCTACTATGTATGCACATGGCAGTGCAATCGATGACTAGAGAAACTTGGACGCGATTTCCTTTTTTCTATCTAAATAAAAAAAAAATTCCTCTTTCACATTGTTTCCCTTCCATCAAGAATGGCTAGAGAAGAAATTCTGTCACAGTTCTTGAACTTTATTGCTGCTTTGATTTCTATTGTTTCAGAAACAATGATGTTGTATTAAACTAAGTGTAACTTCCCTGACTTTGTAACAGAGAAATAGACTTCTCCAAAATACTCTTCCAAAACCTCTTAGAGAAAATTCTCAAATCCTGATATAGAAATTGTAAGAATAGTATAACCAACTACCATGTATCCATCTCCCAACTCCCATCATTATCAACCCGTGGTCATTCTTGTTTTACCTCTACTACCACCCACTCCCACTACACATCAGAATGGTAGTGTTGGTTCATTTTTTTTTTTTTTTAAGATTTTATTTATTCATTTGACAGAGAGACACAGCGAGAGAGGGAACACAAGCAAGGGGAGTGGGAGAGGGAGAAGCAGGCTCCCTGCAGAGCAAGGAGCCTGATGAGGGGTTCGACCCCATGACCCCGGGATCACGACCCGAGCCGAAGGCAGACACTTAATGACTAAGCCACCCAGGTGCCCCTGTTTTTGTTTTTTTTTAAGACTGTTTTGTTTAGAACTGTTTTAGGTTCAGAGCAAAATTGAGCAGAAGGCACACAAAGTTCTCATATATCCCCCCACACACAAACACATGGTCTCTTCCACTATCAACATCCTACACCAGAATGGTACATTTTTTACACTGACAAACCTGTATCTACCCACCATCTGGAGTCCACAGTTTACATTAGGGTTCACTCTTGGTGTTAATCAGGTTATTTTTAAACAAATCCCAGATATCATTAGATTTCACCTGTAAAGACTTAGGTTGTAATATTAAGGGATAAAGACTTTAAAAAAATATAACCACAATATCATACCTAAACATTTAGTAATTCCTTGATGCTATTAAATATTCAGTGTTCGACCTATCCCAACTGTCTTGTAAATAAATAAGGGGGTTATATTTGTTGTTGTTGCTATATTTTTAAAATCAGGATGGATATAAGGTATATCATCCAAATTGACAGACATGTCTCCTAAGACTTTTTTAATCTCTAGGCTCCATTTTCTCTCTCGTGTTTTCCTTGCACTTTCTTCATTGAAAATATCAGTGTTTGTCCTATTAGAACTTTCCACATTTTAGGTTTTCTAATATACTCTATAATATAACTCTCTCAACTAAAAGTCAGGTTTGTTTGTTTTGTGTTTTTTGTTTGTTTTAACTCAACTATGATCAATACAGCAGACAAAGAAACCATCAACACAGAAAGAGGTAGTCAAGATTCTGCCACTGCACTTCCCCATCCCACCAGAGGTAAGGATAAGGCAGTGACTCTTATGCCCCAAGGGCCTTGGACACATACCTTGGACACATACCAACCTTAAGCCTGTCAGCAGTGTAGACAGTGTGGACTGTAGGTACTAGGGGGAGAGTCAGGAATGCTCTAGTTATTACTGTAGGGGAAATCCATTAAAAACTCATTCTATTCTGCATGATCTGGAAAGAAGTCTGTTACTTTAATGCCTAAAATCCTAACCTTTTCAATGTGTTTTTCTTTAGAGTTCTGTATACTCCTTCTCAAATCCATTATATGGCACAACATCAGGATGTCTGGAGACCATATCTAATCATCTGAGATAGTACCATCCAAATCAAGTATGATGTAGGGAATGTAGTTAATAGAAAATCCTACTCTGAAACCTGATAGAAACTCATCTTATGGAATAGTAAAAACAGAAGGGATCAGAATACTAGTGTAATTATTACATTTACAAATAAATTTTCTTACTGAATATATTAAATGTTTTCATGGAATCTGAATCAGAACCTTATATTCTTTGTATATCTGAATATTTTAATAAAATGTTCTACTTGAGTTTCTTATTTTCCTTTGATTTTATCATGGTTATTTTTTAAAATTACAAATCAAGTTGTTTTATGTCCTGAATATAATTAAGTGTTAAAATGCTTACTTAAATGAGATAAAGCTTAGAAACAAGAATAAGTTAATATACATATTAGCAGGAATGGACAAATTACACCAATCCTAATCCGTATAATTATGAGTAAAAGTTATTTCTGCATCTTGAAAAATATGTGAAATTGTCATCCTAAACATGCCTTTATTCAAATAGTTATTTAACACATATCTTCATACAGATATAAAAATAATACTGAAATATATGAGTTAAAAAGCTTTGGACTTCAAGAAACTGAAAATCCCTATTCCAATTGTTTAAATAATGTGGCAGTTATTATCCCTAAAATCAGGAAATTGGGATGTAGAGCACTTCCTTTGGTTGGTTTTTGCAAAAGCTCCATGCCTTCATCAAGGACTCTGGTTTTTTTCTAAATTTCTGTTCCTAGATTATGTTTCCAGGCTAGCTCCCCTACAGCTTAGAGGATAGCTTTATAAGCTGCAGCACTGTTGCATTCACAATGAAGTTCAGAGGCAGAAAAGGGGCAATTTTTCTTGTGTCACTTTTTACCAACAAGAAAACCTTTATCAGGATGCACTCCCAGCAACAGCACTCTTACTGGCCAGGAGAGACATGGAGCCCATGCCAAGCCAACCTCTTCAAAGGTGATGAGGCCACCTTGGCTGGCTGACACTCTTCACTATACCAGCTAGGCTGAGAACAGATCCATGAAGCTCACTGACAAGGACTTGAGGGTAGATACTTGAACAAAATTAGAGGATAGTTAGGATCAAGAAGGGGACATAGCCATATAGCAAGCAACTATGTGCATCTGCTTTAAATAATAAGGGGAATGTTCCTTGCAGTCTACTGGATACAGACAAAATTAGTGATCAGTAACCTGCCAGTCCTCTGTTCTTAAGAGTTTGGAGAGAAGAACAAATGTTCATGAATCACTATCACATGATCATTTAGGGCATTCCTCACCCCAATATAACGTCAGTTGTATACAATATAAGGTTCACTACCAACATATTAGTGCCTTTTGTGAGACTACAGACTGGAAAAAAATATATTATTGTTCATTAACCTTCCAACAGATTAATCTCAAATTTTATCCCTGTTAATTGTTTTGAAGCCCATTAACTGCATTCTAGTTGCACTCTCTCTGATTATCTTTTCCTAACTGCTGCTTTCCTATTGAAGTCAAAATTTTTGATCCTAGAAAAATTCACACAAAAGAAGAACTTATTCCTGTTGTTGAAGTTTGGCCCCTATCATTATGGTACATACACATTTTGGGAAGCTGCATTTATTTTAGCTTAAAACTATTATCAGGGGTGCCTGGGTGGTGCAGTTAGTTAAGCATCCAACTCTTGGTTTGGGCTCAGGTGGTGATCTCAGGGTCGTGAAATCAAGCCCTGCATCAGGCTCCGCATTCACTGAGGAGTCTACTCAAGACTTTCTCTCCCTCTCCTGGTGCTCTCTCTCAAATAAATGAATCTTAAAAAAACAAAACAAAACAAAAACTATCATCCAGATATATTCAGGATCTTTGGCTAAGCTTATAGAACAGGAGTGTGTTAAAATTCAAATATGGTTTTAGTAAAAGACCTCAAGGCTACTACATGAGAAATGTAGGAAAAATGCCATTTTACAAAAGAAATAATAGCAATGATTATCCAACTTAAATTAGCTTGTTTCATAGGAATAATGAGGAAATTCATGACATACAGGTAGCTCCAGATTGAGGTGAACAACAGAAAATCAGCAGAGGCCAGAAATTAAGGTATTCTTAAGAGTAGTTAAAATTTTCTTCAGGTACAAGTTGTGTGCCCCCTAAAATGTTTAAATCAAACATTTTGTGAGGTCTTATAAATATATATGGCAATTCTACAAAACTAAAATAATGAAACTGATTTTTTTCTTATCCAATAGATAGAAGAGGTATGTGTTTGTTGTTTTCATAATTTAATGTGACATTCAGGAATAAAAAAAAATTGTTTTAATTTGCATTGTTCTTCCTCTTTTTTTTTTTTGACAACTTTTTGATGTAAGTTCAAATCTGCACCATTGTGATTTTAAAAATATAAAAAAGAAGAAAAATAGAAAAGAGAAGAACAAGAAGTATACAGAGTTCACAAATTACATAACTCAGCTTTAAATCATGGAAAGATCTCAAATTTCACACAGGACACAAAAATCCATTGAAAGCATTTTTTTTTTTTTTTTTTACGTCACTGAATGTCAGGAGAATGTATCCTAATGAGTATAGCTGATTCTTAGGGTTTTTAGTGCATAATATTTAAGACAATATCTTGTTAACTGAATTCATGTGACCAACATATTTCCCAAATATACTATAAGCACGTAAAAATATTAATAAAATTAACAGTAAATGATGATAAGTACTGATTATCTGAAAACTGTGAAGTATTTTACATATTTTAACTCAGATAAATGTAAACATCATACTGTATACTATGGTAGTCAGCCACATGTGGACATTTATTTTTTTTTTAAAGATTTTATTTATTTATTTGACAGAGAGAGAGAGATCACAAGTAGGCAGAGGCAGGCAGAGAGAGAGGGGGAAGCAGGCTCCCTGCTGAGCAGAGAGCCCAATGAGGGGCTCGATCCCAGGACCCTGAGATTATGACCTGAGCCGAAGGCAGAGGCTTTAACCCACTGAGCCACCCAAGCGCCCCCTACATGTGGACATTTAATATGAAATTTACATTAATTAAAATTAAATAAATTTGAAAATGCATCTCCTCAGTTGCACTAGCCACATTCCAAGTCCTCAATAGCCATGTGTGACCAGTGACTACTATAATGGAAAACACTGGAAACCTTTTCATCATATAAAGTTCTCTCAGCACTGTTTAGAACAATGTTGAAATATTTTGCTATAAATGGCACAAAAGTAATCTGTAATCTCTACAAATCTAAGAAGCACTAGAAATGGCCAATTTCTAGAATAATAAGAAATTTTAAATAAAACAAGCCATAATTATCTGAAAGAAAACTAGCAAATATGTGATATACATGTATATATTATCAGTGCTCTCTTGACATATAAATGTCAAGTAACATTCTATTATACCATATCATCTTTGCTATTCCTTTTTCTACATTTAGATGGCACCTTGAAGAAACTGTGTAAGAATTTGCTTTTCTCTATTAATCTTGACCATCAATCATTTTTCACATATACCACACTAAGAACAAGATTCACGAATTCTTTAAATAATAACTGCCAGTGTTTAGCACATTAAGGGCACGTGCATCAGGTAAACCAACAACTATATTCACAGCAACATCTTTTGCAATAAGTAGTCTTAAATTTCATCTTAAACATAAAAACCAGGGAAAATCCATAAAAAGCTGACTTTTTTTTTTTAACCCAAAACTCCTTTTAAGAATAAGATTTCAAGTATGTATTTCACTGCCAAACCAATGACAGAATGTTATTCTGCTCTTCTTTGTATCAACTTGCAAAATGCTTTCCATTTTATTGTTAAGGTGTCTGGAAAACGAATCCAAGGGTTAATATCTAAAGTTATCATCAAACTCAATATCCCAGTCTTTAAATAAGTACAAGTGGAAAGGCACCACACTTCAAGGAGCACACACTTTGTGAAATTTCAATGAAAGTAGATACATGCTATATCTTGAATTAAAGAACTCTATAACTATGAATCAATTAAAACATGCACAAAAATAAATAAGTAAATAAATAAATGAATAAACAAAATGCTTAAGGTCCCACTTAAGAATTCACAGATTCATGTCATTAAATATTCTAAGAGAGTGGAGTGCTCTAAAGAGCACATTTTCTTCTCTAGAATGTGGAAGCAAAAATAAAGAGCTTTTTACTTTTCTAAATTTTTATACATTTACTTATTTAGGTCTGGTTCTGGGCCCTGTCAAGATGACTTCCTTGAAGTTTTATATTTATTCAGAGTTGTGTTACTAATAAATCAGCTCAGGAACAATGAGGCAGACTAGAGATCCCAGAAACAGATACACACAGGTATGATTGATCGATCGATCGATCGATCACACATATACCTGATTTATCCATGTGGCACTGAAAAACAATATATAAAGAAAGGCATGTCAATAATGGGTTGAAAATTTTGTGTGCATTTAGAAAAATGAGTAAAACCTGACTCCCACTATATATTTTCCATGCAAATCAATTCTAGGTGGATTTTGATGTATACATAAAGGCAAAAGTAATAACACAAACAATAATAAACATCCTATACTGACCTAGAATATAAGATATGGAAAAACATGATAATTATGTCCATGAAGGAAAAGACTTATTTAACAATCAAATAATTAAGAATAAAAGAAAAGATCAATAAATGGGACATGAAATTTAGAAATTTCTGTTCAATAAACTATACCATTAAGAGACAAAGAAGAATGACTCGTAGAGTAAGAGAAGTTATTTGCAACACATAAAAGCAACTAATATATCAAACATATTTTAAAATCCTACAAAATCAGTAAGAAAAATGCAAACAAAATTTATTCCAAATCCTTTCTATAAGGCCAGCATTTCCCTGATACCAAAACTAGATAAAGACAATATCAAAAAAGAAAACTACTGCCTAATATCTCTGATGAACATAAATGTAAAATCCTCAACAAAATATTAGCAAACCAAATCCAATAACAATTAAAAAAGTCATCTCAATGATCCAGTGGGATTTATTTCAGGGACGCAAGGGTGGTTCAATATTCACAAATCAATCAACGTAATGTATCACTTTAAAAAGAAAAACGGTAAAAAAAATAATCATTTCAACAGACACAGAAAAAGCATCTGAACAAATACAACACCCACTAATGATAAAAACTCTCAACAAAATAGGTTTAGAGGGAACATACCACACTATAATAAAGGCCAAAAAAATTAAAAACAAAACAACAACAAAGAAAGACAAAAAACAAAAACATCATTAAAAAAAAAAACAAAACACAGCTGATATCAAAGTCAAGAGTGAAAAACTGAGAGCTTTTCCCCTAAGATCAGGAAGAGACAAGAATGTCCACTCTCACCGCTTATATTAAATATAGTACTAGTAGTCCTCGGCACAGCAATCAGACAAGAAAAAGAAATAAAAGACATCCAAATTGGTAAGAAAGAAGTAAAACTTTCACTATTTGCTGGTAGCATAACACTAACTGTAGAAAATCCTAAAGACTCCACCAAGAAAACTACTAGAACTGATAAATTCACTAAGATCACAGGATAAAAAATCAATAGACAGAAACTTGTTGCATTTCTACACACTAATAATGAGGTAGCATAAAGAGAAATTAAGAAAACAATCCCATTCACAATTGTACCAAAAATAATAAAATACCTAGGAATAAAATTAATCAAGGAGGTGAAAGATTTGTACTCTGAAAACTATAAAACAATGATGAAAAAAATTGACAATGACAAACGAATGGAAAGATATTCCATGCTCATGGACTGGGAGAATGAGTGTTATTAAAATCTCATACTACCCAATGCAATCTACAATTTAATGCAATCCCCATCAAAATACCTATAGCATGTTTCACAGAACTAGAACAAAGAGTTTTAGGACTCTTTGGAACCACAAAAGACCCTGAATAGCCAGAGTGATCTTTAAAAACAAGACAAATACTGGAGGTATCACAATCCCAGATTTCAAGTTATACTACAAAGCTATAGTAACCCAAACAGTATGGTACTGGCACAAAAACAGATACATAAATCAATGGAACGGAATAGAAATCCCAGAAATAAACCATGTGTTTATGGTCACTTAAACTTCAACAAAGGGGGTAAGACTATGTAATGGTAAAAAGACAGTCTCTTCAACAAATGTTGTTGGGAAAACTGGATTACTACGTGCAAAAAAATCAAACTAGACCACTTTCTTTCACCATACACACAATAAACTCAAAATGTATTAAATACCTAAATATGAGACCTGAAATAATAAAAATCCTAGAAGAGAACACAGGCAATAATATCTCTGACATCAGCCATAGCAAAATTTTTCTAGATATGTCTCTGAAAGCAAAGGAAACAAAAGCAAAGAATTGGGACTACATCAAAATAAAAAGCTTCTGCAAAGCAAAGGATGAAATTAAGAAAACTTCAGTAGACAATCTACTGAATGGGAGAAGATATTTGTAAATGACATATATGATAAGGGGTTAGTATCCAAAATGTATAAAGAACTTATACAACTCAACACCAAAAACACAAATAATCTATATGACAAATGGGCGGAAGACATGTACAGGCATTTCCTAAAAAAGACATACAGATAGCAACAGACACAGGAAAAGATGTTCCACCTCACCAATCATCAGGGAAATGTGAATCAAAATCACAATACGGTATCACCTTACAACTGTAAGAGTGGCTAAAACCAAAAACACAGGAAACAACAAGCGTTGGCAAGGTTGTGGACAAAATGGAACACTAGTGCACTATTGGTGGGAATATAAACTGATGCAGCCACTACAGAAAACAGTATGGAGGTTCCTCAAAAAATTAAAAATAGAATGGCCATAGGATCCAGTAATTCCACTATTGGTTATTTACCCAGAGAATATGAAAACACTAATCTGAAAAGATATATGCACCCCTATGTTTACTGCAGCATTATTTACAATAGCTAAATTATAGAAGCAACCCAAGTGTCCATCTACAGATGAATGGATGAAGATGATGTGGTATGTATATGTATGTGTGTGTGTATACATATCACACACACATATATACACATATATACATACGCACACATATATATACACACATACATACATACATGTATACACATGGTAGAATATTAGCCATAAAAAAGAATGAAATTTTGCCATTTACAGCAACATGGATGGACCTGAAGGGTATGATGCTAAGTGATATAAATCAGTCAGAGAAAGACAAATACCATATGATTTCACTCATAAGTTAAATTTAAGAAAATAAAAAAAAAAAACAAAGTAAAAAAGAGACAAGGCAGAAAATAGACTTTTAACTATAGAGAACAGATGGTTTGCCAGAGGAGAGGTGGGTGGCGTGAATGGGTGAAATAGGTAAAGGGAATTAAAAGTATACTTATCATGACGAGCACTGATTAATGTATAGAATTGTTGGATCACTATATTGCACACCTGAAATGAATATAACACTGTATGTTAATTGTACTGGGATATAAAAAAAGTTAAAATATTTCTAGTAAACAGATTTTAAAAAGCCAGAAAGGAAAAAAAGAAAAAAAGGCAACCAAAAAATTTTCAAGCCAGTTGAACATAAAATTCACAAAAGAAAATGAGTCAATACACGTAGGAATAAATCCTTAAACTTATAAGTCATCCAGCAAATCTAAATTAAATGTACACTGGATACCAGTAAATATTTGGTTAATATGCACTACACTACATGCCAGACAGAATAGCTAACTTAAAAAAGACTGACAATGCCAATATTGCTGTTATAGATTGAATGTTTGTGTCTCTCTCCCCTCACCCATATGTTAAAACTCCAACCCTCAATATGATGGCATTTTAAGATGAGACCTTTGGGAGGTCATTAGGTATGAGGTCTTGAGTGTGAAGAATTAGTGCCCTTACAAGAAGGAACATCAGAGAACTTGCTTTTCTGTCTCCTCTCATAAGCACACAAAGAACAGAGCATGTGAGCACACAGTGAATTGGTAGCTGCCTGCAAGCCAAGAAGCCTCAGAGTGAAACCTAAATTGCCAGCACCTTAATCTTGGACTTCTAGCTTCCAGAACTGTGAGAAATAAATTTCTGTTGTTTAAGCCACCTGCTCTGTGGTATTTTGTTATGGCAGCAAGAGCTGACTAGAACAGTAAGCAAATACCAAGGACATATACAAAGTGTTGACAACACTAAGGAAATGAAGCAACTGGACCCTTCATACTTGCTGGTGAGGCTGTAAATTCGTTTGTCATTATCTCCTAAAGCTTAGCATATACTTATCATCCAGCAATTCACCCCCTCAGGAATTACATACACATGTGCATCCATGAAAATGTGCGGTCAACAAAACTGCATGCATATGTGCATCTAGAAACATATACAAGAATGATTACTACATTATTTGTAATATGAAAAATTCCAAATTTCTGTCAATTGAATATGCATATATTAAATGTAGCACAGTAATAAAATAGAAAAAATATACTGCAATGAAAGTAAACTATACCTACTTACAACAATGTTGAATCTTACAAGCATAATTTACAGTAAAATAAGGGTATAGGCAAAAACATCCTATTTATGATGAATACAGTACTTAGGTGTACAAATCCAGGTGGTAAAACTATGAAAATAAAAAAAACATTAAAGGAGATATGTAATACTGACAATGTCCTATTTTTTTGACTTAAGCATTGTTATACAAGTTATTATCTTTGTGATGTGACAATGAACTATGCATTTTTAAATGTTTTAATTGAGATAATCATGCATGTACCATAAAATTTACTGTTTTAAATTGCAAAATTCAAGGATTTTTAGTATATTTACATTCTTCAGTAATCACTAAGGTAATCGCTAATCTACTTTCCATTGACTTTCCAATTCTAGACATTTAACATAAATGAATACATATGCGACTTTTTATGTCAGGTTCTTTCACTTAGGATAACGTTTTCAAGATTACCCATTATATAGCATTTATCAGTACTTCACTGTTTTTTATTGTTTAACAAAATTTCATTGTATGGATATACCACATCTGTTTATCCATTCATCAGTTGATGAACATCAGGACTGTTTCCACTTTCTGGCTATTATTGAATAGAACTGCTATAAACATTCATGTACAAGTTTTTGTGTAAACATATGCTTTCAATTCTTTGGTGCATATACCAAAGATTGCAACTTCAATCTATATTTGACTCTTTCAGGTACCAACAAACATCTTCACAAAGATTTGTTATTGCCCACATATTATAGCAAGTGGTTATGAAATGGTTATTTTCTGGTTTTAACTTGGATTTCCTTAATAATTTATAATGTTGAACATCTTTTTATGTTCTTTGGTTCATTTGTGTAATTTCTTTGGAGAAGTGTCTATTTAAATAATTTTGTCCATTTTTTAATAGACTTCTTTATTATTTAATTGATTTAATTGTAAGAATTCTTTACATACTCTGAATATTAAACTCTTCAGTTAAATGATCCACAAACATTTTCTGCCTCTCTTTGGGTTGTCTTTTCAATTTCTTAATAGTGTCCTTTTATGTAGAATTTTTTTTTATATGATGAAGTCAAATTTATCTATTTTTTTCCCCTTTAGTTGTTTATGCTTTTGGTGTAATATCTAAGAAACTCTTACCACTGGGAAGGTCAAGAAGATTTGACATCTATTTTCTTCTAAGAGTTACCCAGTTTCTGGAGCTTCATAAATGTGTTCAATAATGGCTTTAACCAAATTTCAGAAGCTTTTTGCCTGTATTTCTTTGTACAATATTTCTGCCACTTTTGTCTTTTCCATCTCTTTCTGTATCTCCCAAGTGCGTGTGTTTGTGCACCTGATGGTATCCCACAGGTCTGTGAGGTCGTCATTTTTCTTTTTCTTATAGTGGAAAATGTCCTACCTTTAAGTGCATTACTATTTTCTTCTGCATGTTTGAATCTGCTGGTGAGCCTTGAGAGTGAATTTTTCATTTTAGCTATTTTATTTTTCATCTCTATAATTTCAATTTTGTTTCATTTTATAACTTTTATCTCTTTATTCATATTCTCTGATGAGGCATCATTCTCATTCATTCCTTTAGTTATTTACACAATGTTTCTTTTAGTACTTTTAACATAGTTTAAACCATTTTACATGATAAAAGTACTAGATTAATAACACATAAAACCAGTACAGACATTAAAGCCCAAGTGTAGTAAAATCAATTCTATAGATAAAACTGGTCAATGGATTCACAAAATAAAAGGATGTACAGTACAGCACTGTAATATATAAAAAGCAGTGGTGGGGAGGGGAGGGGAATAAAAATGTAGTGCTTTTAGAATGGGTTCAAACTTATGTGACCATCAACTCATTGTAGACTGGTATACACACAGGATGCTATATATCAATCTCACAATAATCACAAATAAAAAATCTGTAATGGATATGTAAACAATAGAGAAAACAGAATCCAACCATGTTTCTAAAGAAAACCAGCAAACCACAAGGGAAGAGATTAAGAAAAGAAAGAAATAGGGAAGAACTATACAAACAACCATAAAACAAGTAATAAAAAGTCAGTAAGTACATACCTATTGGTAATTACTTTGAATGTAAATAAACTTAAAACTCCAATAAAAATACATAGGGTGACTGAATGGATAAAAAAGCAAGACCTAGGGGCACCTGGGTAGCTCAGTCAGTTAAGCATCTGACTCTTGGTTTCAGCTCGGGTCATGATCTCAAGTCCTGCATCAGGCTCCATGCTCAGTACAGAGTCTGCTTGTCCCTCTCCCTCTGCTCTTTCCCTGCTTTCTATCTTTAAAAAAAAAAAAAAAAAAAAAAAAAAAAAGCAAGAACAGATCTATATATATACTACCTTTAAGACTCACTTCAGGCCTAAAGACACATGCAGATTGAAAGCAAATAGATGTTAAAACATTTACCATGCAAATGGAAGTGAAGAGAAAGCTGGGTAATAGTATTAATATCAGATAAAGTAGACCTTAAACAAAGACTAAGAAGAGACAAGGGCACTACTCAATGATAAAGAGGACAATCCGACAGGAGGATATAACAATTATAACTATTTATACACCCAACATGAAAGCACCTAATACATAAAGCAACTTTTAAAAGATACAAAGGAAAAAGTTGAAAATAATATAATAATAGTGGGGGACTTTAACACCCCACTTACATCAATGGATAGCTCATCCAGACAGAAAATCAACAAGGAAACGATGGCTTTGAATGACATATTGGGCTAGATGAATCTAACAGATATTCAGAACATCCCATCCAAAAGCAACAGAATGCATATTATTTTCAAGGGCAGACGGGACATTCGCCAGAATAGATCAGATGTTAGGCCACAACACAAGTCTCAGGAAATTCAAAAGGACTGAAATCATATGCATCTTCTCCAACGATAGTATGAAAGTGTAAGTCAGTTTAAGAAAAAAAATCTGGAAAGAACACAAATACATGGAGGCTAAATAACATGCTACTAAACAGCAAATGGGGTCAACTGATAAGTCAAAGAAAGTCAACAAATTCACTGAAACAAATGGAAATGGAAACGCAACAGTCTAAAATTAATCTCTGGGATACAGCAAAAGCTGTTCTAAAAGGAAGTTTATAGCAATACAGGTCTACTTCAAGAAAAGTCTCAAATAGGCAACCTAGCCTTACAACTAAAGGAGCAAGAAAAAGAAAAAGCCCAAAGTCAGTAGCAGAAACAAAATAATAAAGATTAGGGCAGAAATAAATGAAATAGAGACTGAAAAAAACAAGAGAACAGATCAATGAAAGCAGGTACTATTTTTTTTTTTTTAATATCGACATAACTGATATATCTTCAGCCAGATTCATCCAGTGAGAGGGAGGACTCAATGTATAAAATCAGAAATGACAAGAACTACCAACCAAAATTTCAGAAATACACAGGATTATAGATATTATGAAAAATTATACACCAACGAATTGGACAACCTAGAAGAAATGGATAAATTCCTAGGAATGTAAAACCTTCAAATCTGAATCAGGAGGAAATACATTATTTGAACAGTTTGAATACTAGCAATGCAATTGAATCAGTAATCAAGAAAACTATTCAAAAAATATAAGATGATGGAAAAATTCCAAATTCATTGGACAAGACCAGTACTACCCTGATACCAAGACCAGTTAAAGATACTGCAGGGCTGGGAGGGGGAGGCAGGGAGACAAAAACAAAAACAAAAACAAAAATCTATAGGCCAAATATCTCTGATGAAGATAAATGCAAAAATCCTCAACAAAATATTTCCAAACTGAATCCAACAATAAATTAAAAGACAATCATTCACCACAAGCTAGTGAAATTTATTTGAGGGATATGAATGTGGTTCCATATTCATAAATCAATCAATGTGATATATCGCATTAACAAGAGAAAGGATAAAAAATATATGATCATCTCCATAAATGCAGAAAAAGCATTTAGCAAAGTTTAGCATCCATTCATGATAAAACTCCAAATGAAGTGAGTTTAGAGGAAACATATTTCAACATAATAAAATGCCATATATGAAAAACTACAGCTAACATCAAATTCAATGATGAAAAACTGAGAACTCTTCCTCCAAGATTAGGAATAAGACAGGATGTCCATTCCTACCACTTTTATTCAACAGAGTACCAGAAGTCCTAGCCACAACAACTCACAAGGAAAATAAATAAAAGGCACCCAAACTCATAACAAAGTAAAACTTTTACTATTTGCTGATGACATGATACTATCTATAGAAAACCCTAAAGACTCCACCAAAAAACTACTACATCTGACACATGAATTCAGTAAGGCCACAGGATACAAAGTTAACATATAGGAATCTATTGCACTTCTATACATTAATAATAAAGAAGCAGAAAAAAAATTAAGAAAATAATCCCATTTACAATTACACTAAAAATAATAAAATACCTAGGAATAAACTTAACCAAGGAGGTGGAAGAGTTCCACTCTGAAAACTATAAAACACTGATGAAAGAATTTGAAGATACACAAATGGAAAGATATTCCATGTTCATGGATAGGCAGAAAAAAACTGCTAAAATATAAATAGTACTCAAAGTAACCTACAGATTTGAAGCAATCCCTAGAAAAAACCATCAGCACTTTTCACAGAACTAGAACAAAGAAACCTAAATTGGATGGAACCTCAAAAACCCTCAATAGCCAAAGCAATCTTAAGAAAGAAGAACAAAGGGGCACCTGGGTGGCTCAGTGGGTTAAAGCCTCTGCCTTCGGCTCAGGTCATGATCTCAGGGTCCTGGGATTGAGCCCCACATCAGGCTCTCTGTTCAGCGGGGAGCCTGCTTCCTCCTCTCTGCCTGCCTCTCTGCCTACTTATGATCTCTGTCAAATAAATAAATAAAATCTTAAAAAAAAAAAAAAAACACTACGCATTAAAGAACTGGAAAATCAACAACAAATTAAGCCAACCCCAAGCACAAGAAGGAAAATAATCAAGATTAGAGCAGAGATCAATGAGTTAGAAACTAGAGATACAGTAGAACACATCAATGAAACTAGAAGCTGGTTCTTTGAAAGAATCAATAAGATCAATAAACCACTGGCCAAACTAATCCAAAAGAGAAGAGAGAGGACCCAAATTAATAAAATTATGAATGAAAGGGGAGAGATCACGATTAACAACATGGAAATAGAAACAATCATCAGAAATTATTATCAACAGTTATATGTCAATAAGTTAAGCAACCTAGAAGAAATGGACGCATTCCTGGAAACCTATAAACTTCCAAGACTGAAACAGAAAGAAACTGACAACCAGAATAAACCAATATCTAGTAACGAGATTGAAGCAGTGGTCAGAAACCTCCCCAAAACCAAGAGTCCAGGACCTGACAGATTCCCTGGGGAATTCTATGAAACGTTCAAAGAAGAAATAATACCTATTCTCCTGAAGCTGTTTCAAAAAATAGAAACAGAAAGAAAACTTCCAGACTCTTTCTATGAAGCCAACATTACCCTGATCCCCAAACCAGGCAAAGACCCCATCAAAAAGGAGAATTTCAGACCAATATCCCTGATGAATATAGATGCCAGATTCTCAACAAGAGCCCAGCTAATAGGATCCAACAGTACATTAAAAAGATTATCCACCATGACCAGGTGGGATTTATCCCTGGGATGCAAGGGTGGCTCGACATTCACAAATCAATCAATGTGATAGAACAAATCAATAAAAGAAGAGAGAAGAACCACATGGTCCTCTCAATTAATCCAGAAAAATCATTTGACAAAATACAGCATCCGTTCTTGATTAAAACTCTTCAAAGTATAGGGATAGAGGGAACATTTCTCAACGTCATAAAATCTATCTATGAAAAACCCACAGCGAATATCATTCTCAATGGGGAAAAGCTGACACCTTCCCTTGAGATCAGGAACACAACAAAGATGCCCACTCTCACCACTGTTGTTCAACATAGAAGTCCTAGCAGCAGCAATCAGAAACAAAAAGAAATAAAAGGTATTCAAATTGGCAAAGAAGAAGTCAAACTCTCTCTGCACAGATGACATGATACTTTATATGGAAAACCCAAAAGACTCCACTCCCAAACTACTAGAACTCATACAGCAATTCGGTAATGTGGCAGGATACAAAATCAATGCACAGAAATCAGTTGCTTTCTTATACACCAACAATGAAAATATGGAAAGGGAAATTAGAGAATCTATTCCATACACTATAGCTCTAAGAACGATAAGATACCTAGGAATAAACCTAACCAAAGAGGTAAAAGATCTGTACTCAAGAACTACAGAACACTCATCAAAGGAAATGAAGAAGACACAAAAAGATGGAAAAGCATTCCATGCTCATGGATTGGGAGAATAAACATTGTTAAAATGTCTATAATGCCGAGAGCAATCTATACTTTCAATGCCATCCCGATCAAAATTCCACTGGCATTTTTCAAGTGCTGAAACAAACAATCCTAAAATTTGTATGGAACCAGAAAAGACCCTGAATTGCTAAGGAAATGTTGAAAAAGGAAAACAAAACTGGGAGCATCACATTGCCTGATTTCAAGCTTTACTATAAAGCTGTGATCACCCAGACAGCAAGGTACTGGCACAAAAACAGACACATAGACGAGTGGAACAGAGTAGAGAGTCCAGATATGGACCTGTAACTCTGTGGTCAAATAATCTTCGACAAAGCAGGAAAAAATATCCAGTGGAAAAAAGACAGTCTCTTCAATAAATGGTGCTGGGAAAATTGGACAGCTATGTATAGAAGAATGAAACTCGACTATTCTCTTATACTATACACAAAGATAAACTCGAAATGATTAAAAGACCTCAACATGAGGCAGGAATCTAACAAAATCCTGGAGGAGAACATAGGCAATAACCTCTTCGAAATCAGCCACAGCAACTTCTTTCAGGGCATGTCTCCAAAGGCAAAGGAAACAAAAGTGAAAATGAACTTTTGGGACTTTATCAAGATAAAAAGCTTCTGCACAGCAAAGGAAACAGTCAACAAAACAAACAGGCAACCCACGGAATGGGAGAAGATATTCACAAGTGACACTATAGACAAAGGGCTGATATCCAAGATCTATAAAGAACTCC